>PVHT020000179.1:365594-396287 GCA_004024745.2 Catagonus wagneri
CAAAGTGTGTGAGTTTAGACAAGTGACTCGTAATAGTAGTAGCTACATCATGGAGCTATTATGAAGATTAAACGAGATAATATATCCAAAATGCTGGACACTGCACCTGGCACGTAGTAAGCCCTCCAAAATGTTAAGGATGATGATGACAATGATGACGCTGGTGGTGTTTGAATAGCATGAATTTCCTTTCCTGAGCCTTCATGTTCTGTGCAAGAGGTTATGGTGACTATCGTTGTAAAATCTAGATAAACTCTGATGCCTGGGACCACTGCAGTTAATTTTTTAAAAGAATTCCTGCCATTAAGTCTGTTTCTCGGAGACTACCTCCTTTTGAAGGAGTTGTTATATTTTTCTAACATAGCCTCATTATCTTAATGCTGGTGTTTTATGGACTTTAGAGAGAAACAAAACAGCCCAAAAGTGTGCTTGAAGAGTGGGAGATCAGGACAAAGTGCCTGATTTTCCATGAGGATAGAGTTCTGCTCAGTCGCTGCATCCTGGGCCAAGTCAGACTGATCTCTTTACACCTGGGCCTTTGCACAAGGGTCTGGATGGGTGGGGGTGGGGGGGTCACAGTAAGGAGTGGCATTCAGGATCCCTAGCATTACAAAGAATGTTCTTTTTGTGCCCCTATAATTTTTTTTAACTTAATAAGCTTTATTTTTAGAGCAGTTTTAAGTTCACAGCAAAACTGAGGGCAGGGTACTGAGAGTTTCCTTACACCCTCCGTTCCTATACGACCTCTCCCACCAGCTACATCCTGGAGCAGAATGGTGCATTTCTTGCACTTGATGAAAAGACATTGACACATGGTTATCACCCAAAGCCCATCGTTCACCCTGGGGTTCACTCTTGATGTTGTAAATTGCAAGGGTTTAGACAAAGGTATAATGGCACGTAGCCATTATTGTATTATTATACAGAATTTTTCCCTAACCTAAAATGCTGTTCTCTTCTTTTTTTTTTGTCTTTTTGCCTTTATCTAGGGCCGCACCCACAGCATGTGGAGGTTCCCAGGCTAGGGGTCTAACAGGAGCTGTGGCCGCGGGCCTTTGCCACAGCCATAGCAATGCGGGATCCAAGCCGCGTCTGCAACCTACACCACAGCTCACGGCAACGCCGGATCCTTAACCCACTAAGCAAGGCCAGGGATCGAACCCACAACCTCATGGTTCCTAGTTGGATTCATTAACCACTGAGCCACGACTGGAACTCCCTGGACATAAGTTTTTAGTTCATTTGGGGAAATATGAAGGAGCATGATTGCTTGAATCTGATGATAAGAATGTTTAGCTTTGTAAGACCTGTCAAACTCTCTTCCAAAGCGGCTGTACTATTTTCACATTCCACCAACAACGTATGACAGGTCTGTTGTTCTACATTCTTTTTTTTTTTTTTTTTTTTGCCTTTTTATTGTTTTAGGGCCGCACCCGTGGCATATGGAGGTTCCCAGGCTAGGGGTCTGACAGGAGCTGTAGCCGCCAGCCTTCGCTGCAGCCACAGCAACGCAGGATCTGAGCCACATCTGCAACCTACACCACAGCTCATGGCAATGCCAGATCCTCAACCCACTGAGCAAGGCCAGGGATTGAACCTGCAACTTCATGGTTCTTAGTTGGATTCTTTAACCGCTGTGCCATGGCGGGACTGCCTCAGCTACGACCTATGCCACAACTGTGGGAAAGCTAGATCCTTAACCCACTATGCCAGGCTGCGGATAGAACTGGTAATGCCACAGAGAAAAGCTGAATCATTAACCCACAGCACCACAGCAGGAACTCCTGGTTAATTATTTTTATTTGTTGAATTCAGCTTGCTAATACTTTGTTGAGTATTATCTATGGTCATGAGAAAGATTGGTCTGTAGTTTTCTTATTATGTCTTGGTCTGGTTTTGCCGTTAGGATAATTTTGGCCTTATAGAAGGGGCTTCTACCTCCTCTAATGCTATCTTTTGGATGAGATTGTAGAGAATTGATATAATTCCTTCCATGTTTGGTGGAATTCACCAATGAATCCATATTGGCCTGCTGCTTATTAATTAATTAAAGGCTATTAATTATCAATTCAATTTCTTTAATATACAGACGCCTATTCAGATTCTCTGTTTCTTTTTGTGTGAGTGTTGGCAGATTGCGTCTTTCAAGGAATTGGTGTATTTTATTTGGGTTATCAAATTTATGGACAGAGAATTGTCCTTAAATGTATTCCTTTACTATCTTTCCATGTCCATAGATCTCTAGTGATGTCCCCTCATTCATTTATGACATTAGTAAGTTGTATCAACTCTCTTTTTTAATTTTTTTTTGCCTTTTTGTCATTTTAGGGCCGCACCCATGACATGTGGAGGTTCCCAGGCTAGGGGTCTAATTGGAGCTGTAGCCGCTGGTCTACACCACAGCCACAGCAATGTTGGATCTGAGCCGCGTCTGCAACCTACACCACAGCTCACGGCAACGCCGGACCCTTAATCCACTGAGCAAGGCCAGGGATCGAACCCGCAACCTCATGGTTCCTAGTCGGATTCGTTAACCACTGAGCCACAACGGGAACTCCTCCTCTCCTACTCTTGTTTCCTTTGTCCACTCTGCTCCAGCCACACCAGCTTCCTTGCTGTTCCTCAGATACAGCTAAGCCCATTCCCAGCTCAGGCTGGAGTTCCTTCCCTGCAGACGCCATTAGGACAAATCCTTCATCTTTATCAAGTGGACTTCCCCCAAGGACCTCATTTAAAAATGCAGCCTCTGGACTCTCTCTTTCCTCTTCCCTGCTTTACTTCTCCTTGCTTCACTCATTATTATCAAGTATTATGTGTGTGTGTGTATATACATATAATTACATGATTTATTTTGTTTATTGTCTGTCTCTCCTCGCAAAGGCAGTGATTTAAAAAAAAAAACAATTTTATGAATTCTATATTCCCAGTATAACTACAGCAGTGCCTGGAACTTTACTGTAGGTGCCCAGTAAATATTTGTTGAATAAACAAAGTTCTCTCCCAAGCTTCCCTTTTCCTTTCATTGGATCTATTTTGGTCACGTGACCATTCATGAGCCAATCATCGCAGGAGGGTTGGGATTACTTTCAAAGCCATCAGGCTCATTTCTGGAGCTGGAGATGGGATTTGTTTCCCATGAAAACCTGGCTCATGTACATCTGAACAAAATGAGTTCTGTCGGGAAGAAAAGGAGAAAGGGTGTCGTTGATATCCAACAATATCAGTACAGATGGCACTAGACCTTTCTGAAGCCCTCAGTTTGGACTCCTTTGCCCAAAAGCCCTCAGAGGGCTTTTCACTCACCCAGCAAGATTGCTAATACCTTCCCTTTGGAGTGTTGAGAAGGGATGGGAGAAGCGAACTGGGGAGAGGAGAAAATTATCTCAGAGAACCAATGAAAAACACTGTTGACAAGCAACAGGACAATCTGCACGACGAGCAAATCACATACAAGCCCCAGACTGCAAAATCAGAGGTGCTAACAGCAATGCCAAATAAAAATTTGCTTGAATGACAATCCAATTTTTCCATTACAGCAGAGAGACCCGCTGAAAAACAGGGGCTCTTCAGCATGGGCTTCTATGTGCCCAGGGTTGTGAGTGAGGAAGGTGCCAGAGGCCCATTCCTGTCTGGAAGCCGCAGAGGTTGCTCAGTAAGGATCCCTGGCAGGTGGGACCGGGCGTCTACCTGCACCATCCAAGTTCATGGCAATAGCTCAAGCAGTATCAGCAGTAGCTAGAGTCTGTGAGAACACTTCACTCTTTCTCAGCAGTGGCCAGACGTAGAGAGAATCTACAAGAACCTAAGCACAGACAGGGAGTGGCCCCATTTTAGTACCTGAGAGTGTGCAGGCATGTTTGCTCTTTGGTTTCGTCGTAGGTTTTTCAACACCTCCTGTGTGGTAGACATGATTCTAGGGACTGAGGAATGGCCTCTCTACAAATGCGGCCAGGGTGCTTTTTTCAAAATAAAACTCCAAATCACACTTAGAATGACTCCTCAATTCTTCTTCTTCTTTTTTTTTTTTTTTTTGGCTTTTCTAGGGCCGCACCCGCGGCATATGGAGGTTCCCAGGCTAGGGGTCTAACAGGAGCTGTAGCCGCCGGCCTTTGCCACAGCCACAGCAACGCGGGATTCTTAACCCACGGAGCAAGGCCAGGGACCGAACCCGCAACCTCACCGTTCCTAGTCGGATTCGTTAACCGCTGAGTCATGACGGGAACTCCAGAATGACTCCTCAATTCTGTACCTGGCTCCTGTCCTGGGTGGTGACTGCACTCTAGCCACCTTGGCAGCCTTTTTTCTGGTTCTCTCTACTCCAAGCTTCTTCCTGCCATAGGTCTTTTGCACTGTCTGTTTTTCTCTCCTGGAGCAGTCTTCCCTACGATCTACTCATAGCCAAGTTCTCACGCTTCAGATCTGGCTCAATACTGTGCTTTCCAAGATGCCTTCCTTGACTGTCTAATGATGCACCAAACCCTAGCATTAAACATATCTAGCCACAAGGATGGCACCCTCACTGGTTAAATCCAAACAAATATTAGCCATGCACAATGAGGCAGCTGCATCTGTGCATAGCAGCTGATACCATCATCACGTGCCATGTCCCCAGTCCATGTATCGGCTATTTGTATTCCCTTCAAAGTATCTGTCTCTGATATCATCATGGTTTTCTTTTCAACTTTTTTTTTTTTTTGCTTTTTAGGGCCGCATCTGTGGCATACGGAAGTTCCCAGGCTAGGTGTCAGCTGCCAGCCTATGCTACAGCCACGGCAACTTGGGATCCGAGCCGCACCTCGGAACTCCAACCTATACCACAGCTCATGGCAACGCTGGATCCTTAACCTACTGAATGAGACCAGGGATTGAACCTGTTCATTTCTGCTGCTCCACAATGGGAACTCCTATTTTTCTACTTCTTAATTGCATGTTTTAGCCCATCAAGGCAGGAGTTTGTTTTGCTCTTTATGCCTTATGGCTTTCACAGAGCCTGTCTCAGAGTCTGGCATAAAATATGTGCTCTGTTAATATCCAGAGCTTGTGAAATGAAGACCCAAACACCAGTCCTCAGGAAGTTTACTTTCTGGGAGATGGGATTAGTGCTGGCAGTGTTTTAGAGGTGTGTGCGTGGACCACTGCATTGCCTTAAGAGTCCAAATTCTGAATCGGAAGTCCTTTGGAATTGAAAGTAACTCTATATTGGGGGATCGAATGGTCACGTCAGTGTGGGTTCCTGAAGGGGCAGAGATGCACAGGTTCTAGGGAGACACCTTGGGGGAAATGACTGGTGGATACAGCCAACGAGTAGAGTGATCCTGCTAGTTTGACCCTGAATTAGGATGACACTAGCTGTCCACACCATTGACCCTTTGGTACAGCCTGGCACTTGATAGGTCAAAAGCTTTATTTAATGATCTTACCTAGAATGTCTTTCTCTCTCTCTTTTTATTTCTCTTTTTCAGGACTGTGGCATATGGAAGTTCCTGGGTTAGAGGTCAAATTGGAGCTGGAGCTGAGGCCTACGCCACAGCCACAGCAACACCAAATCTGAGCCTCATCGGTGACCTACACCACAGGTCACGGCAATGCCATATCCTTAACCCTCCGGGTGAGGCCAGGGATCGAACCCACACCGTCATGGATTCTAGCCGGGTTCTTAACGGCTGAGCTGCAGGGGCAATTCTGAGAACGTCTCAAAATCTTCCACAATACCTTTGTGAGATAGGTAGATGAAATCAGGTTCATCTTGCAAACAAACAGATGGAAACTCAGAGAGATTAAATGACTTGCCCAAAGCCGCAGAGGTCTCTCCACCGTGCCTGATTGCGTGCTTCTGCGGCAGTGACCGTGTAGCCCCAGCACCCCCAGAGTGCCTCCCAAACTGTTGTGGAGAAGACTTAAGTGAGACTTCCTGTTTTCATGGACTCAGCAAAGGAAGTGGAGGAGCCAAGGAACCTCCTCCTGGTGCTGTACAGCAAGACGGAGGCTGTGCCGGGCTCTCTCCAGTGACCTTGGGCAGATCTTTACTCTTGGCAAGCCTCAGCCTCCTCATCTTGCAAAACGAAGGGCTTGGATAATGGCCCTCAGAATTTTTCCATCTTTGATATAGGATTCTGGGATGTCAGAAGCAAGAGATATTGTATTATTACGGATTGAAAAATAATTATCTTTTATGCTCCTCATGTAACTTTCTACTTCTCAGGCTACCTGTTATATGGTGTCAACGTCGCCTCATCGATCAGACACTGCGGTAATAAGGATGCAATTTGTGGCTGCATTTCCATTTTACGGCAATATCCGATTTTCACGAGGTATTTTTAAAGCGTGTCACTTGTAAAGCGCGTACCTGCCAAGAGCTTGATCTTTGGTAATGACTTTCCAGTGAGGTCAGAGAAAGTGCCCAAATTTAAATAAACAAACAGTGGGCAAGTTTGCAGCACTCGAGCCTCCCTCACAGGCTGGGGA
Organism: Catagonus wagneri; assembly: GCA_004024745.2. Taxonomy (NCBI): domain Eukaryota; kingdom Metazoa; phylum Chordata; class Mammalia; order Artiodactyla; family Tayassuidae; genus Catagonus; species Catagonus wagneri. The sequence continues at coordinate 372,060 of PVHT020000179.1, forward strand.
GGGATGTTGCCTCCCACATTCAGACATAAAATCCTCTGGCAAGGTGGATTGACATTAGAGGAACTTTTTCAACAGGTGCTCTCAAACTCTGACCAGGGGGTAGAGAAGCCGTTCAGAAGCCTGTGTGCACACCAGAACAGGGACTTCTAGTGGTCGGTTTGCCAATAACCAATCTACTAAGACTCTAACTCACTCAATGACCAGTTCATCGAGTGCCCAGTGTATCTTTCTGTTTCGTTTTGTTTTTTTTTTTGGCTGTACCCATGGCATGTGGAAGTTCCCAGGCCAGGGATCCGACCTGCACTACAACAGTGACCTGAGCCAGAGCAGATTAACATCAGCTCCTTAACCCACTGAGCCACCAGGGAACTCATTTATTGCTTTTTTTTGTCTTTCTGCCTTTTTTCTAGGGCCACGCTTGTGGCATATGGACGTTCCCAGGCTAGGGGTCTAACAGGAGCTGTAGCCGCCGGCCTTCGCCACAGCCACAGCAACGCGGGATCCGAGCCGCGTCTGCAACCTTCACCACAGCTCACGGAAACACCGGATCCTTAACCCACTGAGAAAGGCCAGGGATCGAACCCGCAACCTCATGGTTCCTAGTCGGATTCGTTAACCACTGAGCCATGACAGGAACTCCTTTTACTGCTTATTCTGATAGAACGTTTAAAGCAAATATTCAAAGGGCAGGGTAGGATGAAAGGCAGGAGCATCTTGGAAAAAAAAAAACCCTAACTTGGTGAATTTTTCTTACTGTTCATTAGCCTTTTGGAAAACTGGTCATTTTGCAAATTAGTTCTTGACTAACTGATATGTGGCAAATTGGTCTGTTTCTGAGGGGTCAGTGCGATCAGTTGGAGGCCTCCATTTTGGTGCTGCTAATGCAGATTTTAAGCCCACCTAGTCCCTTCCCCTACAGCTAGGCAGAGCATCTTCAAGCAGCTCAATCCACAGAAAAGAAAGGGGGATACATAGCAAGACAAATTGTAGGTGATGGGTCTAATTCTTGTACAGCCCGAGTGAAAAGGATTTTGAGGAACCTTTCTCCTTATTTCTGGCAGGAATTTAGTGGCCTTTGAAGCAGAGCCAAGCAAGCACGAGCTTCCAGGAAACTTGATCCTCTTAGGAGCCTCTGAAGCCCTTTCAGCCCACCCTCAAACACCACTGCCCCCATATTACATTGCTGGGATTTTTGACAAAATCCCATTATGGCTAAGGCAATAATGACACAAGCACCCAGAGGCCAGGAAAGACAAGGCAGAATAAAGCATCTGCTGCCCCAGCCTCTCTGGGGCATTCTGAGGTCCAGTTAAGCAACTTGACATGGTGTCTGCCCGTAGGGACAAAGGCTGCTTTAGACGATGGTGAACTTCTGTCCCAGGGGTTTAGCCACTAGTTCGAAATCCTCCCAAAGGTCATTTAGCTGGTGAGGATTTTTTCTTGAGCCTGATCTGGCCTCTGCAGCTTAGCTTTGATACAGACCGGGTTCTGAAGCCTGCAGCTCAGGTACACAGGATCCAACTAGTTTTTGCTATAGCCTAAGGGCCACCACAGTGCCAGGTTGGGTGGAGGGGCTCACTAAACACTCATAAATGGATGGTGGCCTTGGAAGGCAGGCAGGAAGGCAGCCAGCCAGGTGCTTGCTTTCTTCTTCCCACCACTGGCTGCTTTGTCACAATTGAGGATATCTTCAGACTAGGTACAGATTGTAGGGAATGACAATGGGGGATTTCTTGTTCCCATTATATGGTCTGTTTCCTGGTGGTAACACTGCTCATCATGCCCTTGACAATGCCACTCTCTTAGCCGGGGATACCCTCTCCTCCTTGTCTGTTGGCTTGTCTGAACTTCTCCTTCAATACCCAGCTCAAACGTCAATCTCTTGGTAAAATCTGGGAGCCTCAGACTACTTATATTTCCTTTTTTTTTTTTTTGTCCTTTTGCCTTTATCTAGAGCCGCACCTGTGGCATATGGAGGTTCCCAGGCTAGGGGTCTAACAGGAGCTGTAGCCGCCGGCCTTCGCCACAGCCATAGCAATGCAGGATCCGAGCCGCGTCTGCGACCTACACCACAGCTCACGGCAACGCCGGATCCTTAACCCACTGAGCAAGGCCAGGGATCGAACCCGCAACCTCATGGTTCTTAGTCGGACTGGTTAACCACTGAGCCACGACAGGAACTCCAGACTACTTATATTTCTAATTATGTGTATTAGTCTCTCTTCTTCAAGGACAAATACTTCAGAGACAAATATTTCATCTTTTTTTTTTTTTCTGTCTTTTTACCTTTTACATAGAGCCGCATCTGTGGCATATGGAGATTCCCAGGCTAGGGGTCTAACAGGAGCTGTAGCTGCTGTCCTTCACCACAGCCACAGCAACGCGGGATCCGAGCCGCGTCTGCAACCTACACCACAGCTCACGGCAATGCTGGATCCTTAACCCACTGAGCAAGGCAGGGATCGAACCTGCAACCTCATGGTTCTTGGATTCGTTAACCACTGAGCCATGAAGGGAACTCTCAGATATTTCATATTTACTCTCATTTATTTATTCACTGTTTAAAGGCAGTATAATAGAATATAAGAGCATAAATGATGGAGTTAGAGATAGCCTGAGTTTAAAGGCTAGCTGTGCAACTTATTGGTTGTGCAATTTATAGTGAATGACTTAAGCTCTGTTTCTTATGTGTAAGAATGAACACAGTGGTGGTATTCATCTCCTAGACTTGTTGAAAAAATTAAGTGCATATGTCATTTCTCAGGCACTTATCGTACACCAAACATTATGCTGATAATAGTAATTATTATGATTATTCACTTGGCAAATATTTATTAAACAAATTCTGAGTGCCTGGTACTGTCCTAGGTGTGGCCTCCAGGATCTAACCAGATGTTTAGTACAGAATTAGGACTTGGTAAATGTTCACTGAATGAACTGAACAAGTCATGGACTTAGTTTCTAAGTTTGTGTATTAGTCAGGCAGGCTGGTGTGTAACAAACATCACCCCCACACCACCCCCCAAAGCTCAGTAGCTTAACTGAACACAAATGCATTTATTTTCTTATTATATGTTCAGTGTGGGCTGGCTGGGGTGCTCCAATAATTAAGGATCAGAGAGCCAGGCTGACCATGGTGCCTTCTCAACAGATGCTTCTATGATCTCTGTAAACAGGGGGAAGAGAATGGTGCACTCTTAAAGTTTCCACCTGAAACTGGTACACATCTTTGCTCACATTTTCTTGGCTAGAGCAATCATGTGGCCCTGCATAACTCTAAAGGGCACACAGAATTGCAATTGCAATCCTACCCTAAGCCCACAATGAGGAGGATCAGGATATTTGTGAGTATCCCTCAGGGCTATCATAGGCTAGAAGCTGACGTACAGTCTTCTCCAGTTTACAAGGAACCCCCAGTTCAAGGTCAGTATCAGCAGCTACCCCCAGGCTTCTGGTTTGGAATTAAAATTTCAGATTAGGTTTCTTTCTCTGCTCACTTCCCCACTCAATTATATTTTAAGCAGATGGGTGATCCTGTCAGCCTTAAGGAAACAACAGAAAGAAACAAATGTATGTAAAACATCCCACCATCTAATTAAATTTCTCTGGCACCCCAAGGTTTGGGTTTAGATGCTGATTTGCACTTCAGGAAAAAAAAAAAATCAAAACAGACGCCCAAATTCAAGAAAACTTGCAAAATGCTTTCATGTCGTTTTCCACGGCTGACGTGTAAATGAAAAGAATACTTTTATTTCCCCCTACGACAAACACCTTTGTTTTCATTGCTTGATGGCTTGAAACGGGATTCTGTCTCAAGATCATTAAACCAGCTTCTAAATGCGGACCCAGTGAAGCGGGCCAAGGGGAAGATGTACATGGGGGGTTAAGTGGGACAAATCTTAATCAAACAGTTATGGGTCTTTGAAGAACCTTGGCCAGGCCTGCAGTAACTCCTCTGGGCTCAGCCTGATGCTCCAAGAACTCTAGCATCACAATGCTATAGACGCCCCCACCCCATCCCCACCCACAGCAAGTGAGGGTGCATTAGCTGTCTACTGTTAAGATCCAACTCAGACGGAGTTCCCGTCGTGGCTCAGTGGTTAACGAATCCGACTAAGAACCATGAGGTTGCGGGTTCTATCCATGGCCTTGCTCAATGGGTTAAGGATCCGGCGTTGCTGTGAGCTGTGCTGTAGGTCGCAGACGCGGCTCGGATCCCGCGTTGCTGTGACTGTGGTGTAGGCCGGCGGCTACAGCTCCTGTTAGACCCCTAGCCTGGGAACCTCCATATGCCGCGGGTGCGGCCCTAGAAAAGGCAAAAACACACACATGCACACACACACACACAAAAAGATCCAACTCAGAGGGAGACTCAGACCCCCTTAAATTTGGTCATAGCGGTGCCATTTTGATTCTAAGGGAAGTTGTCTTAATCAGGGCCGACTGGTCCTGGACCCCTAACAGAAAATATAGTTCTGCAGGACTAACAGGCTAATCCTGTTTTGCAAGCCCGACCTTGCCCAGTTCTGCAAGATGAACCCCCTCCCCTTGTCCTTGTCTTGTTTTTGCTGTGCTAACTGCACATTTATGGCTTCTGTAACTGCTTGCTTGCTTGTGCAAAACACCATCTGCGTACGGTTTTAGCCTTTATAAGTCTAGCCCTACTTTGACTCAGGGCTGCATTCCTATCCCATGCCTGGGTTGGATGCAGTCGCCGATTGGCTAATAAAACTCCTAGCAGTTTGACTGAGTGTTCGTGGATTTTCCCCGCTCGGTGGGACATAACATCTACTTCTGCGTAACAAATAACTTTAAAACTTAGCCGTTTAAGTCAACAAACACTATTATTTCACATATCTCTCGAGAGTCAAGAATCCAGGAGTGGCTTCTTTGGGTAGTTCTGATGAGATTGTAGTCACATTGTCTACTGGGTCTGGGGAACCCCTTTTCTTTCTTTTTTTTTGTCTTTTTGCTTTTATCTAGAGCCGCACCCGCGGCATGTGGAGGTTCCCAGGCTAGGGGTCTAACAGGAGCTGTAGCCGCCGGCCTTCGCCACAGCCACAGCAACGCGGGATCCGGGCCGCGTCTGCGACCTACACCACAGTTCACGGCAACGCCGGATCGTTAACCCACTGTGCCAGGCCAGGGATCGAACCTGCAACCTCATGGTTCTTAGTCGGATTCATTAACCACTCAGCCACAACGGGAACTCCTGGGGAACCCCTTTTCAATCTCACCTTTTACATTTTTTTTTTTTTCTTTTTATGGCTGCACCTGTGGCATATGGAATTTTCCAGGCTAGGGCTCAAATCAAATCATGGCTGTTGCCTATGCCACAGCCATGGCAACCCTGGATCCAAGCTGCATCTTTGACCTACAATCAAGCTTGTGGCAAGGCCAGAAGATCCTTAACCCACGGAGGGAGGCCAGGGATCAAACTTGCATCCTCAGGGACACTATGTTGGGTCCTTAACCTACAACAGGATCTCTTCCAAGCTCACTTATGTGGTTGTTGAATGGCCTCAGCTCCTCGCTCACTGTTAACCAAAGGCCTTAATACTATGCTGTGTGCTCCTTTCCACAGAGTCATTCATGGCATGGCTGCTGGTATCCCTAAGTGACTGGGTAGTTAGAAAGAGAGATGATTGGAGTTTCCCGTCATGGCTCAGTGGTTAACGAATCTGACTGGGAACCACGAGGTTGCAGGTTTGATCCCTGGCCTTGCTCAGTGGGTTAAGGATCCGGCGTTGCTGTGAGTTGTGGTGTAGGTCGCAGACGCGGCTCGGATCCAGAGTTGCTGTGGCTGTGGCGTAGGCTGGCGGCTGTGGCTCTGATCAGACCCTTTTCCTGGGAACTTCCATATGCCTTGGGTGTGGCCCTAAGAATACCAAAAAAAAAAAAAAGACAGGTGGTCCCAACATGGGGTCTGACTATCAGTCCTTCTCCCTATTCACTTGCCCAGCACTTGTATTGGGCCTTGTCTAATAGGAACTTAGAGTTAGGGGATACTTCTTAAGTTTTATGGTCCTTTTGTTCCTCTTTCCTCTAGACTTGGAATCACCAGTCTTTTTTTGTTTTTTGTTTTGTCTTTTTGCCTTATCTAGGGCCGCACCCGTGGCATATGGAGGTTCCCAGGCTAGGGGTCTAACAGGAGCTGCAGCCGCCGGCCTTCACCACAGCCACAGCAACGCGGGATCCGAGCCGCGTCTGCAACCTACACCACAGCTCACGGCCACGCCAGATCCTTAACCCACTGAGCAAGGCCAGGGATCGAACACGCAACCTCATGGTTCCTGGTCAGATTCATTAACCACTGAGCCACGATGGAAACTCCCTAGAGTTGCCACTCTTTTACACTGTTTTGCTAACAACCAAATGTATAGGTCATCAGTTAATGTCCACCTTGATGTAAAACCAATGTTCTTTCAATAGTTAGTCTTCCAACAAGCAAGGCCTGTTTGTCTTGATGTGTTTTTTACAAATCTTAAACCATGGACATCAATCAGGGATTATGTTGAAGCCCACGTTCCTACACTGACTACCTGAATTATTATTCTGCCTCAGTAGTCCCTGGGGCCACATTGTATTTCCTCAGTAGATTCTTTCCCACCTGCCTTGGCCCCTGTGATTGAGTGTGGGACAGACAGCCCCTTCCTGGGCTCTAAGACTGCGTGAATGGTTGGCTTACCAGGTATAGGAGATCCTTCCATTCCATCTGTGGAAGGTCCAGGTTGGGTGGCCTGACCCACGCCAGCCAGGTAAACGCCATCTAGGGATGTTGGTTGAGATGATAGGGGTACTGAGGGGTGGGGTGGCGGGCAGCCACCTGGCCCCCTTGATGGAGGAGCTTGCTCAGAATTGGGTTAGAACCGAGCAGAGTGGAGCTGACAGAGGCAGAGAGAGGCAGGAGGGCAACCCTAGTGCAGAAATATCCCGGACTACAAAGCATAGCCATTCTTGGTGGCCCTTGAAGTAATGGACCCTCCCTTTATCCACGAAACCCAAGTGAGTAGTGGTTATTTTCAGGTAAGAGGAACCATCTATTGCCTCCTGCATCTGGTTCTGTGGGGGGCTCTGAAGGTTGACTGGAGTAGACGGAGAAGGGTCTGTACCACCTGCAAGCCTGGAATTAGTCATGAATGGGGGTGTGTTTCACGCTCTTTGAGAGTCTCGGAGAGTTTCCAGGCGTGATCTCACTGGTTTTCAGCTGTAATCGAGTGACGTCACCCTGACACACAAGCGCTTCCCGCTTTCCTGTTAGACAGCAGAACTGGGTCCCTTTCCACTTGCTCTCACGACCATTAACAGGCACGGGAGCTCTTCTGACACCTGCGAGCCTTGTTTGTTGGCCCCGCCTCCTCTGAAGCATTGTGCAGAGTGACTCAGATCTCATCCCCAAGCCACTGGTCAGGGAGACAGTGACTTATTTGAAATGGAGACAAGGATGTGCTAACTCCAGGCGCCAGCCCAGTCCTCATTAGCGCGGAGCTTCTTGGAGTTCAACTGCAAGCACAGGTGGGCAGAGGTCATGGCCAAGGGGTTCTCTCACCTCCAGCTCCACCTGCTGGAACTTACTGAGGAGAGAATGGTAACCTCAAAACAAAGGGTTTCAATTAGGGACGTGAAACCTGGAGAAACTTAAATCTGTCCATCCGTCTGTCCACCGCCTGGCCATAGGTCATCTCTATTTATTCAAAATAAAGATTCCTCATCTGTAAAATAAGCATAGTGACAAGACTTAACTGCAGACAGTGGGTGAATTACTATGATAATTAAGTGAATTACTATATATAAAGCGCTTAGCACAGTGCTGGCTTTTATTGTTAATATAAATCTTACACTGCCATTCCTAACCATCCAATTCCCTTCCCATTGCAGACTTTAGAGATCATCTTTATACATAGATAACGAGAATAAATAAACACCTTCCTCAAGGTGATATCACTAGATCAAACTCTTAGAACTTGTGTCGAGCCTCCGCCCCCCCCATCCCCCGCTCTCGCCCACCTCCCATCCCCGCCGCCCCCGCCCAGACCACAGGAACTTCTAGTGGCTGCCTGGGTAGGGACCCTCCGGCTTGAAACCTGAGTAAGACTCTGGGGAAACATCAGGAAATTAGAGTGTGGAGCCACTCAGGTAAGAAGCCAGTGGCCCAGTTTCCGCAAGCGCCTAAGCCAGGCAGACTGCCTGGAAGAGGCATGTGAATTACATACAATCGGTGCTGGAATTCCCATTGTGGTGCAGCGGAAATGAATCCGACTAGGAACCATGAGGTTGCAGGTTCGATCCCTGGCCTCGCTCAGTGGGTTAAGGATCCGGCGTTGCCGTGAGCTGTGGTGTAGGTTGCAGACGCGGCTCGGATCCCGCGTTGCTGTGGCTGTGGTAGAGGCTCTGATTAGACCCCTAGCCTTGGGAATCTCCATAGGCCATGTGTGTGGCCCTAAAAGGGCAAAAAAACAAAAATAAAATAAAATAAGTTATGCAGTGTGTCATCTTCAGAAAAATTATAAAAGTAAATAAATAAATAAATAAATAAACACACAGTGTTGCTGTGAACATCACAATTGCTATAACAATAACAGATGGGGTAGTGGCATGTTGGTTTGGGCTCATCCTGTCACCTCAGAACTCTGGTTACGTCCCCAAGCTCAGCACCATTGGCGTTGAGAACTTCCACCTCCCTGACTGAGAGCAGCAAAGTTGCCGGCAGACTCATTTCCGGGGGCCCTGCTAAGAGGCGGCAGAAAGGTTCCCGCCGCTTTCACCGTCACTCTCCCCTCCCTGGTGGTGAAACGGCTGATCTCTGTAGGAATTGTGACTGACGGATCTGAAGGGGATGGTGTAAGGATTTTTCTCTCCCTTCTTCCCCGAGGGCTTCACTCTGGGCGGCAACACTAACCGACCTCTGGTGAACCCCGTGGGACCTCCCAAGAATTCTCGGACAGCCTGGCCAGCGTCCCTGGTAGTTTTAAGTCCTGCAGTGGAGGGACTGGAGCCAGCTCCTCGTCTGTTGAGATTCTGAAGGTGAGTGGCCAGTGGAACAGCGCATACTGGCAGGTGCAGTGAAAGAGGGAGCAGAGTCACAGGCACTTTGCAGCAGTGCTTCCTGTGCTTCCCTGGGGGTCAGGGGATGCTGCCGAAGGCAGGCGGGCTTGGGTATTCTCAGCAGTCCCCATCCGAGGAGACTGCCTGCCAGTGAGGGGACCTGGCTGCAAGAGGCTGCGCAGAAGGAGCTTTGGGAGGTGGGGGAGACTTGAGGAAAACATGGCCCTCAGCCTTAGCATGAAGGGATGGTGGCACCCAGCTGACTACATGCAGGCCAGCCTAGGAATGCAGATCGTTTGGACTGCCCATCTTCTACTAGTTTGTACTGTCTTGCACAGAGGGATTGCACAAGAACCTAACTCTTGATTCTGAGAGAATCTGAGATTGTGCAAACCACACTCAGCTGGCACAAGCCTAACCTTGCCTTGAAAAAGCTGGATGCAGTATGGGGAATCCCCTGTCAGCGTGTTAACTAGATTCAGGGTACCAGGAGCATGCAGGGGGCTGGCCCTGGTCTCTTGGATTAAGTAAAGGGAGCAAGAGTGAAAATGATACGCCTCTACTGCGCAATGGCTACCTTCACCTGGCCCGGCTGGGTACCTCCATGGAGGGGATTGCTGAGAACCCTGAGTTGCCTTCTTTCTGGCCCCATTAACACAGATGCCCAGTATGAAGTGATGGACGATGCTTGGTTGAGCGTGGTCTCTTAAGAGTATGAGTGACTTTATTCATATATGTTTCTGTCAGTTATGATGAATGGTATCACTGACTGACTTTTTGATGTTTTTTTTTTGTGTGTGTGTGTGTCTTTTTAGGGCCACACCTGCAGCACATGGAGGTTCCCAGGCTAGGGGTCAAATCAAAGCTGCAACAGCCAGCCTACCCCACAGACAGATCCAAGTCATGTCTGCAACCTACATCCCAGCTCATGACAACACCAGATCCTTAACCCACTGAGTGAGGCCAGGGATTGAACCTGCATCCTCATGGATGCTTGTCAGTTTCATTTTCACTGAGCCACAATGGGAACCTCGTTTTTCTTTTGGTGGTTTTTTTTTGGCTGCATCCTTGGCATGTAGAAGTTCCCGGGCCAGGGATCGAACCTGTGACCTGAGATACTACAGTGACAACACTGCATCCTTAACGTGCTGTGCCACAAGGGAACTCTGACTTTTCTGTGCTTTGGACAAAAGAAATAGCAGAAAATGAGACATTAATGACAGAGCCAGTCTTACTGACAGGCTGGTGCGCAATCAGAAAACTTGAGAAATTAGACTTGAAAACAGCTTGAAAGAGCCTTCAATATGTTTCTGCAGAGCAAGTGCAGGTCTGTCTCTGGGGTTAGTTCTGATTCTTTGACCAGCTAATTTTAAGTGGTTGCATCTTGAAAGAAGTCACGGTGACATTTTGGGACTCCTGTTGAATTTTTAGCTTAGTCACTGAACACAAGGGCAACTTCTGGCTCATTAGAAGGACTTTTAAGGGCAGAATAAAATAACAAAAACTAAGAGCCTTCGTCTGCATTCCTCAGAAATCAGAGCCTGAGACAAAGGCTTGTATTTTTCAGGTGGTTTATTTGGGAATGTGATTTTAAGGAGCAGGCGTACAGGGCAGGGGAGGAGGGAAAACCAACTCAACGACGGATTTCTGAGTTGGCTGCTGCCATGGGCAACTGGTGCTTGATTCTAGTAGGACTTTCTGAAGGGCTTTATAGAAGGTGCCTGAGAACTCTGCCCAGAGGACCAAAGGGGAAGCATTTACTCATTGGCTCCAGGTCCCCATCGATCAGAAAAAGTTCCATGGGTTTGCAAGGTTTGGGTGTTAAGGACAGTGTGGGTTTGAGTGGATGCCCAGGAAGGAATTAAGATGTACTCAGTGCTGGCCCAGGGGGGAGACCATGCTCTGACTGCACTTGCCCAAGGATGAGCACAGCCTAGCTGGAACCAGTCTCGGCAGCCGGGGTCCCAAGAGATATCTAAAACATCTTCCAAACCATGAGCGTGGATCGACTACTGTGGATGTCAGATGCGAGGATTCTCCAGGTAGAAAAAAACAGTGACGTGGTAAAGCTTACTCCTTACTCTGCCCCAACTAGCCCTACGTTCCCTACCATATAAGCATCTTAGGTATACGGAAACATTTTACTGATCATACAATGCAAACGTAGTTACATCTGAGAGAGTTATGTCCAAATTGAAATTCACACTTAGCTATAAATGATAGATATAATATACGTGTGATAGTTAATTTGGAGTCAACTCGTCTGGGCTGTCGGGTGCCGAGAATGGTTCCAGCTTGGCCACACTTTCTTTCTGGGTGTATCTGGGAGGGCGTATCTGGATGAGCATAACATTTGAGTTGGTGGACTGAGTAGAGCCGATTGCCCTCCCCAAGGTGGGTGGTCCTCCTCCAAGCTCTTGGAGGCCTGGGTTCACAGACAAGAATCCATTCTACCTGGTTGTCCTTGAACTGAAACAGCGGTCTTCTGCCTTTGGACTCAGACAGACTGGAGCTTATATGACCAGTTCTCCTGGGTCTCCAGCGTGATGACCGCAGATCGTGGTTCTTCTAAGATCTCTCCATAACTGTGTGAGCCAACTCTGAACAATGCATCTCTGTGTGTGTGCGTATAAATATCTTATATGTATCTATGTGTATATATCACTATATGTAAGTATCCTTTATATATTTTTTTTCCTGAGGATGTAACCAGTTAAGATATATGTCTATAAAAATAGATACATATGTATCTCTAGATATGTGTATCTTTAAAAAAATGATAGTTGATTTATTCTTTTTTTTTTGCCTTTATCTAGAGCCGCAGCTGTGGCATATGGAGGTTCTCAGGCTAGGGGTCTAACAGGAGCTGTAGCCGCCAGCCTACGCCACAGCCACAGCAACGCGGGATCCGAGCTGCGTCTGCGACCTACACCACAGTTCACGGCAACGCCGGATCCTTAACCCACTGAGCAAGGCCAGGGATCGAACCCGCAACCTCATGGTTCCTAGTCGGATTCGTTAACCACTGAGCCACAAAGCGAACTCCAATGATAGTTGATTTATAATGTTCCTTCAATTTCTGCTGTACAGCAAATGACCTAGTCATACATATGTGTACATTCCTTTTTTTTTTTTTTGGTTATCTATTTATCTATCTATCTATCTATCTATCTATCTATCTATCTATCTATCTAATCTCTCTATGTCCTATTTGTTCTGTTTCTCTGGAGAACCCTGACTAATGTAATATGTATTTTCCCCAAATCATGTTTTCACGAGGAAGGAGACTATATCCTGGGAAACCAATGTAGTTAGGAGCCATATTTTGGAAACCTTATATTTTTCCATTACCAGCCTGCTTTGTTTAGGGCCTATAACCTTGGGAGGAGCTGTCCCTATGTCACCCCCTCTTCCAAGGGTAGCTTTTTTTTTTCCCCCAGTCATTCTTCTCCACTGGCTTTTGCCACGAGGAAGCTGATGTGAGAAGAGAACTCAGCAAATATTTAAGTAAATATTTATGGAATGACATAAATGAATACAGAGTTAAAAATAGAACCTTTTTTTTTTTTTAATTCTACCCCTGGACTAGATGTACGACCAAACAAACCCGAATAGATTTTGCATAGATTAAGTGTCACCTTCCTGACCTCCCAATGAGTTCAGCTACTGTTTCTGTTTTTTTCCAGACCACCATGTATATTCAGTTGCTGTAGCTCTTTTTTTCCCTTGTACTCATTTAAAGCTTGCTAGAGTGTGGACTCTTCAAGGGCAGGGAGCATTTCTTGTGCATCTCTCTGTTGTCAGCACTGAGCGAAATCTCTGATGCCTGGATATTTGGAACTAATGAGAATCTGACTTTAGCTTATATAAATCACGATCTCTTCAGTAATGGAATCAAAACGAAGAAAACCCCAGCAAAGACCTACTGTATAGCACAGGGAACTACATTCAATATTGTGTAACAACTTATAAGAGAAAAGGATCTGAAAAAGAGTGTGTGTGTGTGTATATATATATATATATATATAAATATATAAATATTATATATATGTATTTCGCATATATACATGTCGAAAACACACAGAAACATATATCTGTGCTGTGCATCTGAAGCACTGTGCTGTACACCTGAAAGTAACACGACGTGGTAAATCAACTACATTTCAGTATTTTTTTTTTAAAAGAAGAAAACCAGTTGAATTTTTTTTTTGTCTTTTTTTGTCATTTTAGGGCTGCACCTGTGGCATGTGGCGATTCCCAGGCTAGGGGTCTAATCGGAGCTGTAGCCGCCGGCCTGCGCCAGAGGCACAGCAACGCAGGATCTGAGCCGCGTCTGCGACCTGCACCACAGCTCATGCAACGCCGGATCCTTAACCCACTGAGCAAGGCCAGGGATCGAACCTGCAACCTCATGGTTCCTAGTTGGATTCATTTCCACTGAGCCACGATGGGAACTCTTGGAACCATTTGTAGAATGAAAGCTGAATGACTTTGGGCAAATCATTAAACTGGTCTGTGCCTCAGTTGACTTGACTGAAAAAGGAGAGACCAAATAGGGTTAGGAGATAATATGATGCACCTGCACTCTTCTGCTTCCCAAACCCTGGCTGACATCTCTAATGGATCATGACACTTTCCTATCGAGCCCAGATATGGGCTTATTATTCTTAATTTGTTACAGCCATTCTGTGTTTTATTGTGCTTCACTTGTGTTTCAAAGATATTGCGTTTTTTTTTTTTTTAAAAACACAGGCTTGTGGCAACCCTCCAACAATCAAGTCGATTGGCACCATTTTTTCCAACAGCATTTGCTTATGTCATGTCTCTGTGTCACATTTTGGTAATTCTCACGATATTTCAAAATTTTTCATTAGTATTACATTTGTTTTGGTGATCTGTGCTCAGTGATCTTTGATGTCACTATTGCAACAAGTGCAATAGTGAGTAATAAAATTTCATAAGAAGGTTCACTGCAGCATCATAATAATCATAATATAATGATATATAAATGAAAAAATAATAATCCAAAATATTGGAACGCAATTGAAATATTCACCCATAGGAAAATGGCCACATTGTGGACATTCAAATAATAAATGAAAGAATGAATACCTTATGTCCGTTAAATGAGCAAAGTAAAAACAAATTTATTTTGTTAAATCTCAAACACATAATGTTAGGCAAAAATAAGAAAGGAAGAACAAATTTTGGAAGGATATCTATAATGCGATTCCATTTACAGTTTAAAATCATCTATGCATAGTAATACTGTATTCCTCTATGTTGTTTGTGGGTGTATATATACATAATGAAAGTATAAAAACATATATGTGATAACCTCTAAAATCAGGGTAGTGTTTACTTCTGAGTATGAAGGGTTAGGAGGCGATAGAACTGTCCCCATTCACCTATTTCTTAAGCCAGCGGGTAGAAACTTAGTGTTTGTTCAGTTATTCTATATACGTTTCTCAAGCATGATGTTATTATTCATCACTATAATCACAAAAGAAAAATACTAAGTGATCGATATATATTTATCCGTAAAAATAATATAGGACACAGAGCAAGCTCACTAACGTAATGGAAATAAGAGCAAAAGTACATTAAAAAGTATGTAAACTAGGGAGTTCCCTTTGTAGCTCAGTGGTTAACGAATCCGACTAGGAACCATGAGGTTGACGGGTTCGATCTCTGGCCTCGCTCAGTGGGTTAAGGATCTGGCGTTGCCATGAGCTATGGTGTAGGTCGCAGACGCGGCTCAGATCCCGCGTTGCTGTGGCTGTGGCGAAGGCCGGCGGCTACAGCTCCTGTTAGACCCCTAGCCTGGGAACCTCCATATGCCGCAGGTGCGGCTCTACATAAAGGCAAAAAGACAAAAAAAAAAAGTATGTAAACTATAAACAAGAATGAAATAAAAGCCAGGCTTTTGAGAAGCTTAATGAAACAAACCTCTGATAAATTCAATCAACATAAAGAATAGAGTAGACAAGAAGTATTAGTCCTGAAAAAGGAGACGTAACTACTGATTCAGTAGAGGTTAAAAAAAAATTGTAGAAGAACATTATGAGCAACTTAATGCCAATGCCATCTGAAAACATACAAAAAATTGGTAGCTTTTAAAAAATTGACTCAAGATAAACAGAAAAACTCAATAGACATAACTATTAAATTAAAACGGTAGTATAAAATCTATTTAAAAAAATCTCTAAGGTAGATGGATTTATAGGCAAGTTTTGGTAAACCTTAAGAAGCACATGATTCCAATTTTGTATAAATTGTCCCACATAACAGTAAGGATGAAAAACTCTCTAACTGCTGAAATAACACACCCAAAAAGCATACAAAAAATAAATAAATAAAAGAAAGTATAGGACTTCCCATTGTGGCTCAGTGGCTTACCAACCTGTCTAGTTGGTCATGAGGATGTGGGTTTTGATCCCTGGCTTCGCCCAGTGGGTTAAGGATATGGCATTGCCATGAGCTGTGGTGTAGTTGCAGATACAGCTCAGATCTGGCGTTGCTGTGGCTGTGGCGTAGGCCGGCAGCTGCAACTGCAGGTCCCATTGGACCCCTAGCCTGGGAACTTCCATATGCCACAGGTGTGGCCCTAAAAGGCAAAAAAAAAAAAGTATAGGTTGATAGCAACTATCAACATAACTTAAAAAATTCTAAATAGTTTTTAGAATTTATTTAGAGCAAAATACTTTGTAGTTTCTCACACTATACAGTAAAAAAGTCTTATGATCATCCAAATGGATGGAGAAAAAGCATTTAATAAGAATTCAGTACCCGAGGAGTTCCCGTCGTGGCTCAGTGGTTAACGAATCTGACTAAGAACCATGAGGTTGCGGGTTCAATCCCTGGCCTTGCTCAGTGGGTTAAGGATCCGGCGTTGCCGTGAGCTGTGGTGTAGTTTGCAGACACGGCTTGGATCCCGCGTTGCTGTGGCTGTGGCGAAGGCCGGCGGCTACAGCTCCTGTTAGACCCCTAGCCTGGGAACCTCCATATGCCGCGGGTGTGGCTGTAGATAAAAAAGGCAAAAAGACAAAAAAAAAAAAAAAAGAATTCAGTACCTGGAGCTCTTGCTGCGGCGCAGTGGGTTTAGAAATTTGACTACAGTGGCCTGGGTCACTACAAAGGTGTGGATCTCTGCAGAGGTGTGGGTTCTATCCCCAGTCCAGCGCAGTGGGTTAAAGGATCCGGAGTTGCTACAGCTGTGGAGTAAGTCACAGCTGCAGCTCAGATTCAATCCCTGGCCCAGGAACTTCCATATGCCACGGGTACAGCCATAAAAAATTCAATACCCATTTATAATATTAGTTCATAACAAACTAGGGCTATAAGAAAACATCCTGAGCCTGATAGAAATTACAGCAGATATCATAATTAAAGGCAAAAATCTTAGAAACGTTCTTATTTAGTTTAGGGATAACATTTTATTGGAGGGCTTAACCACCATAATTAAATAAGAACAAATACAAATATGAGGAATTAAAAGGAAGTAACTAAACTCTTGCAATTCACAGCTTATAGAATTGTCTACACAGGAAATCTAAGAGCATTTAAATTAAAATCATGAACACTAATAGGAAAATTCAGCAACTTTTCTGGATCTAAGATAAATATATATATAAAGCAGTTATATTTTTAGGTACTAGGAACAGTTAGGAAATGTAGGGTATTTTTTAAAGAGACACCATTTTGACAAACATAATAGGTATGTAATCACCACCATCATTCCACAAATTTGCCTTGTAACCCTCTCAGTCTCATACCCTCACCCCCAGCCTGTAACACCACTGACCTAATTTCTGTCTCTATAGTTTTTCATTCCTCATAAATTCAAGTAAATGGAGTCATACAGTTTGTAGTCTTTGCTATATAATTTTTTCATTTTTTATACATGTTTTTGCATGTATTGGTACTGCTACTTTTTACTCCTGGGTAACAACCCCACTGTATGAATGTACCCTGGATTTTTATCCAATTATATTGATGAACATTTAGTTGTTGTTTTATTAATAAAGCTGCTATAAAGATATGTGTACGTGGAGTTCCCATTGTGGCTCAGCCACTTAAGGACCTGACTTAAGAGTTGTCTCTGTGAGTATGCTGGTTTGATTCCTGGCCTCCTCGCTCAGTGGACTAAGGATCTGCTATTGCTGCAAGCTGTGCTGTAGGTCATGGATGCAGCTCGGATCTGGCGTTGCTGTGGCTGTGGCATAGGCTGGCAGCTGCAGCTCCAATTCAACCCCTAGCCCAGGAACTTCCATATGCCGCAGGTATGGCTGTAAAAAATAAAAAAAAAATAGATATGTGTACAGGTTTTTATGTGAACATTTTTTTATTTATTTTGAGTAAGCATCTAGGAATAGGGATTTCTGGGTTATATGTAGGTTTGACTTCATTAGAAACAAGCTAATTATTTTCCAAAGTGATTATAGGATCTCCCATGGTGAGAGTTCAAGTTGTTCCTTATTTTTGCCAACACTTTGTGCTGTCAGTTCTTTTTTTAGCCATTCTATTGAGTATATTGTTCTCCCTCACTGTAGTTTTAATTTGCTTTCCCCTAATGACTAATAATGTTACACATTTTTAATATGCTTTTTGCTACTTGCATATCTTTTTTTTTTTTTTTTGGTCTTTTTACAGCCGCACCCATGGCATATGGATGTTCCCAGGCTAGGGGTCTAATTGGAGCTACAGCTGCCGGCCTATGCCACAGCCACAGCAATGCCAGGTCCGAGCTGCATCTGCGAACTATACATCACAGCTCACAGCGACCCTGGGTCCTTAACCCACTGAGTGACACCAGGGCTCGAACCCACAACCTCATAGTTCCTAGTGGGATTCATTTCCCCTGTGCCATGACAGAAACCCCAAATTTGCATATCTTCTTCATTGAAGTGTCTGTTCAAATTCTTTCCCACTTTTAAAAATTTCTGTTATTGAATTGCAAGTGTTCTTTTTATATTCTAGATAAAAATCCTTTATCAGATATGTGTTCTGCAAATATTTTCTTTTTGTGTGTGGCTTGTCTTTATATCTTCTTATCTATGTCTTTGAAGGGTGGATATTTTAATTCTGATGAAGTTCAGTTGTCTAAAATTGTCATGGAATTGCTATGAAATCTCTACCTGACCCAAGGTCACAAAGATTTTCTCTTATATTTTCTTCTAGAAATTTTAGAGTTTTAGGTGTTATCTTTGGATCTGTGACCCATCTCACATTTTTGCAATATGGTAGGTAGCAACTGAGGTTCATGTTTCTGTATTTGGGTTTTTTGAGCACTCTTTGTTGTAAAGACTGTGTTTTCCCAAGTTATCTCGGTAAATTTGTCAGTCAACCACATAATAAGGTCCTATGTCTGGACTCTCTATTTTGTCCTTTTGATCTATACGTCTATTCTAACATCAGTAGCACACTATCTTGGTTACAGGAGATATATAATAAGTCTTAAAATCAAGTAGTGTGAGTCTTACAACTTTGTTCTTCTTGTTCAAGATTGTTGGGGTCATTTTAGATTCTTTGCTCTTCCATGTAAATTTTAACATCAGCCTGTCAATTCCTACAAAAACATCTTTCTGGATTTTAATTGGAATCATATTGAATATGTAGATCAATTTGAGGAGAACTGACACCTTAACAATAACTAAACAATTGTCTTCCGATTTACGAGCACTTATTTCTGTTTATTTTAGGTCTTCATTTTTTATTCATCAGGTCAATAAGTTTGGGGAGTTTTGTTATACAGAGATAAATAACCATAAAAACCTGCTTTGTTTACTATTTTATACTAAGAAATTAGGACATTTTCCAGAGTTTGTTAATGAATGCTCAGTGAATATTCTTTGAATGAATAAGGAGTTGGGACATAGATAAAACTTACTTGCTCTTTTGAGAATATGTTACTATCCATTCTGCATGATTGCTGAATGAAAGAAATGAATGAAAAAAATGAGAACTGCTTTTTTGAGTACTTGGCACAGTTGGCACGTAATAAGCATTAATTATGTTAAAGGAAGAGAAAGGGTAGAAAAATAATTTCATATTGCTTAGGTGACCCTGTATTTTCCAAAGTGAAGACTGAAAGGTTAACAAGCCTTTTTTTTTTTTTTTTAATGCTTTTTAGGGTTGCACCCGCAGATATGGAAGTTCCCAGGCTAGGGGTCAAATCGGAGCTGTAGCCTCTGGCCTGCACCACAGCCACAGCAACACGGGATCTGAGCCGCGTCTGTGACCTACACCACAGCTCACGGCAATGCTGGATCCTTAACCCCCTGAGCGAGGCCATGGATTGAACCTGCGTCCTCATGGATGCTAGTCAGATTTGCTAACCACTGAGCCATGACAGGAACTCCCTAACAAGCATTTTGAGACAAGGCGAGTGGTAAAATTTGGCTTTGAAAAATACCAGGGATTAAGCTAGTTCTTTGCACATCTCTCCTTGTTGATATTTGTGGAGCCTATGTCCCTGGGTAAATGTCTACATTTCAGAGCAAAGCAGTGTATCAACTGGGGTCCAACAGTGGGCAGCTCTGCTCACCTTCTGTGGGGACTGATCATTGCAGTAGGTCTGGATCCACTGGAACCACTCTTCATAGCACCCAGCTTCTGCCTGTCTGGGCCCTCCCACAGCGCTCCATCAGAACATCCCAGGGGAGTTCCCGCTATGGTGCTGCAGGTTAAGAACCTGACTACAGCAGCTGGGGTCGCTGCGGAGTCTCAAGTTCCACCCTCGGCCCAAGGCTGTGGGTTAAAGGATCCAGCATTGCCACAACTGTGGCTCGGATTCAATCCCTGGCCCAGGAACGTCCATATGCCGTGGGTGTGGCTATTAAGGAAAAGAAAAAGAAAGAAAAGACATCCCAGAAAGCCCAGTCAGAACAGTGCAGTTGGGAAGCAGGACAGGAAATAGAGGGCGTCCTGGCTCCACCACTTAACTGTAGTGTGACCTTGGACAAGTTACCCATTAACTCTGAATCTCACCTCCCTCATCTGCAAAATGGGGAAAACAAGACTATGTTGAGAAGTGTTCTAAGACTTAAAAATATGTATATGGGAGTTCCCGTCGTGGCTCAGTGGTTAACGAATCCGACTAGGAACCATGAGGTTGAGAGTTTGATCCCTGGCCTTGCTCAGTGGGTTAATGATCCGGCGTGGCCGTGAGCTGTGGTGTAGGTTGCAGACGCGGCTCGGATCCCGCGTTGCTGTGGCTGTAGCGAAGGCCGGCGGCTACAGCTCCTGTTATACCCCTAGCCTGGGAACCTCCACATGGCGCGGGTGCGGCCCTAAAAAATGACAAAAGGCAAAAGGCAAAAAAAAAAAAAATATATATATATATATATATATATGAAAAATGTTTGGAACAGAGTAGCCAATCAATGACAATTATTATTCCATAAAATTCTGGCTAGAGCATTCTCTGAAATTCATGCTTAAAGCTTAATGATCTCTTGAAGTAAGTAGTCCTTACATCATTAGAATTTCCTGGGTTGTTGATAAACAGCTGGTTAAATTATGACTCCCAAAACAAACCTTGATCCAAGCAAAACTCCTGAGAACAACAAGAATAAGAAACGATCCAACCCGGGTGAAAGCACGTGTGGAGTTCCTGTCATGGCTCAGCAGTAACGAATCTGACTAGCATCCATGAGGACGCAGGTTCCGTCCCTGGCCCCGCTCAGTGGGTTAAGAATCTGGCATCGCCGTGAGCTGTGGTGTAGGTCACAGATGCAGCTTGGATCTGGTGTTGCTGTGACTGTGGCGTAGGCCAGCAGCTGCAGCTCTGATTTGACCCCTAGCCTGGGAACCTCCATATGTGGCAGATGTAACCCTAAAAAGCAGAAAAAAAAAAAAAAATCACACGCACCTCCCCTTCAGGTCAAAAAAGTCCCAATCAATAGTGGCGGTATGGGTCTCTAGTCTCAACACCCAGCAACTTTTCTTCAGTGAGGTCCATAAACAAATTTTACTCTCCTCTTAAATTTTAGTGCCTTTGTTTTTCCTGCAGTGCCACGCGGCCCTTTTGACTTCATTCCTGGAAGCATCGTTACTAAACACTGGGGCTGGAGCGATGCCGTGAGGTTGCGGCAGGCCACATCTGTCCACTTTGCCGGGGCGCTGGTCTGTAGGTGCTTCCTTCTTTGGGGCTCAGAGGCTGGGGAGGGAGGGTGGAAAATGGGGCTGGTCTAGGAAGAGCTTCCTGAGTGAATCCTCTCCACTCGAAGGGAGAGATGAAAGCTGGAACATTTCAGAGTGTTTTCTGAATCACTCTTAGCAGTCCTGGGAGGGGACATATGTTCTCGGTATTTGACTAAACACAGACAGGCACTAAAATATGGTATGCTCACAAGTTGTTTACAGGTATTGAATTTTAAATAACTGACACTCTTGGGCATCTCTTCAAAGAAGACTCTGAGCTCTGCATGCCCTAATCTTCCTCTTGCAACACAGGCACAAAAGAGCCCCTCCTGGGTAAGTGCTTGTGGAAGGAGTGGGAGATGGAAAGGCGAGAAGGAAGGAAGGAGTGGATGGAGGATGAGAAAAGAAAGAAAGAAACCAAGAGGAAGAGACAATTATTAAATTGCCAGTGGAAACTCTATATAATATCCCTTTCTTTTTTTTTGGCTTTTGTCCTTTTAGGGCTGCACCCACGGCATATGGAGGTTCCCAGGCTAGGGGTCTAACAGGAGCTGTAGCCGCCGGCTTTGCCACAGCCACAGCAGCGCAGGATCCGAGCCGCGTCTGCAACCTACACCACAGCTCACGGCAACGCCGGATCCTTAACCCACTGAGCAAGGCCAGGGATCGAACCTGCAGCCTCTCGGTTCCTAGTCGGATTCGTTTCCACTGCGCCACGATGGGAACTCCTGTATAATATCCTGTCCCTTTAAAACAAAATGTTACGTCCTAAGGGAAGTAAGTCAGAAAGAGAATGAGAAATTACATGACATTTCACTTATATGTGGAATTTGAAATATGACACAAGTGATCGTATCTTTGAAACGGAAACAGACTCACAGACCTAGAGGACAGACTTGTAGTTGCCAAGAGGGAAAGGGGTGGAAAAGTGATGGCCTGGGAGTTTGCGATTAGCAGATGCAAACTAATATATATATATAGAATAGATAAACAATAAGGTCCTGCTCTATAGCCCTGGGAACTATGTTTAATATCCTGTGATAAACCATAATGGAAAAGAACAGGAAAAATAACACATATACGTGTGTATAAAACTGAGTCATTTGCTGTACAGAAGAAATGAACACAACACTGTAAGTCAATGATACTTCAATAAAATTAAAAAATAAAAGGGAGAGTTCCCACTGTGACTCAGCAGTAACGAACCTGACCAGTATCCATGAGGATGTGGGTTCTATCCCTGGCCTTGCTCAGTGGGTTAAGGATCCAGTGTTGCGGTGAGCTGTGGTGTAGGTCACAGACGGGCGTGGCTTGGACCTGATGTTGCTGTGGCTGTGGGGTAGGCTGGGAACTGCAGCTCTGATTCAACCCCTAGCCTGGAACTTCCATATGCTGCGAGTGTGGCTCTAAAGAGAAAAAGAAAAAGAAAAAGAAGAGAGAGAGAATGTTGCAGTCATGCAAGTGTTCCCAGGAACCACAGCCAGAGCCATCTCTGGAGTCCACAGAGCCTCTCCAGAAGAATCTGGACCTTCCTTTGGCCAGATCCACATTCCTCATTTTCCCCTTGCAGTGGCTCGGCCCCAAATTTGGCTGTGACCTTTGTCTTTCATCGCTGTTAACTTCCTGCCCTGTAACCTTACTATCTGAATGGCTTATGCTTAGGAAACTCCCCTGGGACCTGGTGGCTGGTCCCCTCACACGTGCCTAGCAGGGAGGCCCGGGTCCTGCCCCAGGGTGACTGCTTCCAAGAGGTGTACTCCCTCGAGCTGAGTCACCCACGGCCTCATGGGGATGTCACAGCACCAGCCGGGCCTCACAGAGGAAGTCCCCGGGCTCAGTCCCCGCTTTTTGATGAGAGAGCCCTCCTGAGAGAAGCACCGCCTGAGACCAACTTACCATCTTTCGGCTAGTGGTTCCGTGGAATAGAGTGATGAAAACATAAGAGAACACTTTCAAAAAACAAAACCAAACTATCAACCTCTACGCTGGACAGCAGTTCCTACCACCTTCTCCCTTTAAAACACATACGCAGAGTTCCCCTTGAGGCTCAGGGGGTTAAGAACTCAACGTAGTGTCTGTGAGGATGCAGGTTCAATCCCTGGCCTCGCTCAGTGGGTTAAGGATCCGGTGTTGCTGTGAGCTGCGGTGTAGTTCGCAGATGGGACTTGGACCTGGCATTGCTGTGGCTGTGATATAGGCTGGCAGCTGAAGCTCTGATTCGACCCCTGGCCCAGGAATTTCCACATGCTGCACTTGGGGCTGTATACGCACACACACAAAAGCACGTGTGCGCATGCAAATGCACACACACTTGCAGTGATAATGGAAAGGATTATAAAAAAAAATGTATATATGTATGACTGGGCCACTTTGCTGTACAACAGAAATTAGCACACCATTGTAAATCAACTATACTTTAATGAAAGAACAGAAAAAAACATTTTGAAAATAAGGGAAACATAAAAAACAACAACAACAAAACACATTTGCAGCAATTTCAACTACCAGGCTTAACAGTTTCAAGGAATGACTCTAATTAGTTAATTGATTTTTAAATGACGAATAATGTACTGGCTAAGAACAAACTGGTCCCCTCTTAGTATGTTATGGAGGCAGGTTTGTTATTTTTAGGGCTGTACCTGTGGCACAAGGAAGTTCCCAGGCACTAGGGGTCTAACAGGAGCTGCAGCTGCCGGCTGATGCCACAGCCACAGCAACGCGGGATCCAAGCCATGTTTGTGACCTACACCACAGCTCAGGGCAAGGCGGGATCCTTAACCCACTGAGCAAAGCCAGGATGCTCTTCTCATCGAGTAGTAACCATGAGGTTGCGGGTTCGATCCCTGGCCTCGCTCAGTGGGTTAAGGATCTGGCGTTGCTGTGAGCTGTGGTGTAGGTTGCAGACGTGGCTCGGATCCCGCGTTGCTGTGGCTGTGGCGAAGGCCGGCGGCTACAGCTCCTGTTAGACCCCTAGTCTGGGAACCTCTGTATGCCACGGGTGCAGCCCTAGATAAGGCAAAAAGACAAAAAAAAAAAAAA
>PVHT020000179.1:402568-469717 GCA_004024745.2 Catagonus wagneri
GACCCCCACCCC
Source organism: Catagonus wagneri (assembly GCA_004024745.2). NCBI lineage: Eukaryota > Metazoa > Chordata > Mammalia > Artiodactyla > Tayassuidae > Catagonus > Catagonus wagneri. Next base: position 402,581 of record PVHT020000179.1, read on the forward strand.
TTTCCAAATTGTGTAACCTTCCTTTCATTGTCCCAGCCACAAGTGCCCACTCTAGACCCTCACCCCAGATTCCCGCCATGACCCTTTTATAAGACCAACTTCTCACAGTCAGGGCTGGTGCCATCTTGAGCTCAGCCCTTCTGTTTCTGATGCCTTAATAAATCTCTCTTGCTTTACTGACCTGGCCTCACGTGCTGCTCCTTCAGTGACCCTAACAATAACCATCCTAAGAGGTGAGGGCTTTCATTAATCCAGATTTTTGAGGAGTTCCTTGGTGGCTCAGCAGCTTAAGGATCCTGCACTGTGGTGCGGGTTACTGCTGTGACTTGGGTTCAGTCCTTGGCCCTGGAACTTCAGCATGCTGCAGGTGCAGCCAAACCAAACAAGACAAAACAAAAACTGCAGATTTTGTGGCTGAGGAAGCTGATGCACAAAGGGGTGGGGAGCTTGCTTGGGGTCCCGTGACAGCAAGAACTCTCAACTCATGCGTGCAACTAGTCCTGTCCCTTTCCTCAGTGGTCCTGATGTTGGCTTTGGGCTTTCCAAGATACTGTGATATTTTAAAGGACATTTTTAGCTCTGAAAGACTGATATTTCTGTAAGTAGGACACTTTTATTTTTGTGTTTAAAAAAACCCTATTTTATAATCATTCATAACTTGAGACAAACCTAGAGAAATACATGCAGACTGCTGACATTTAATATTGACCTTCCCACGGTTTCTGTGTCACTCAGTGATGTCTGAGGTCCTTGAGAAGACTTCACACCTCTCTGACCTCATCTCCCACCTCTTTCCCCTTTGCCTGCTTTGCTGGAACTGTGCTGACTTTCCTGGTCCTCAAACATGCACAGATGCTCCTGCCTCAGGGCCTTTGCACTGGCTGTTCCTTCGGCCTGGAGCACTTTTCCCACAGAAGTCTATGTGGCAGCTTCCTTCGCTGCCTTCAAGTCTTTTTTTTTTTTTTTTTTTTTTTTGTCTTTTTGCTTTATCTAGGGCCGCACCCGCGGCATATGGAGGTTCTCAGGCTAGGGGTCTAACAGGAGCTGTACAGCAAAGTGGGATCCGAGCTGTGTCTGCAACCTACACCACAGCTCACGGCAACGCCGGATCCTTAACCCACTGAGCAAGGCCAGGGATCGAACCTGCAATCTCATGGTTCCTAGTTGGATTCGTTAACCACTGAGCCACGATGGGAACTCCACTGCCTTCAAGTCTTTATTCAAATCACATCTTGTCAATGAGGCCTACCCTGACCATCCTACTTATAATTACAACCTTCTCGCTTCCTCCAAACTCCTCATACATTTATCCGCTTCTAACATACTATACAATATATTTATTCGCTATGTTTATTTTTTTATTACATAACCTCTCCCTGTCCCCCCCCCACTTTTTTTTTTAGGGCCACACGTGAGGCATATGGAAGCTTCTAGGCTAGGGGTCAAATCAGGCAGCACCTGGCCTACACCACAGCTCACAGCAACGCAGGATCCTTGACCCACTGAGCGGGGCCAGGGATCGAGCCTGCGTCTTCATGGATACTGGTCAGTTTCATTACCGCTGAGCCACAATGGGATTGCACCTGTTTATACGTACACTCTACAAAAATGTGCCTGTGTGGCTCTCTGGTATGTCCCAGGTGTTTAGGTCAGTTCCTGGTGTACAGTAGTTAATAAATAATGGCTCGATGGATCAGTAGGTAAAGACGATCTTTTAACCACATTCCCGTATCCCCTTTTTTTTTTTTTGGTCTTTTGTCATTTTAGGGCCACACCTGCGGCATATGGAGGTTCCCAGGCTAGGGGTCTAACAGGAGCTGTAGCCGCCGGCCTTCGCCACAGCCATAGCAATGTGGGATTTGAGCCGCATCTGCAACCTACACTACAGCTCACGGCAACACCAGATCCTTAACCCACTGAGCGAGACCAGGGATCGAACCTGCAACCTCATGGTTCCTAGTCGGATTCATTTCTACTGTGCCAAAACAGGAAGTCCCCGTATCCTGTTTAAAATTCTCCTAAGGCATCTTCCTCTACAGGTTGCTCATAGGATAGAGTAACTTTTTCTGCATTTTATGGTCATTTCCAGTCCCTGCAATCAGTCTGGGACCACCTGCTTCCAGTGGGCACCCAGGTGGAGTGGCTTAGGTGGGGAAAAAGATTAGAAAGGAGATATTAAGTAAATCCGGACGGAGGCTGATGGTGCCCAATCCTTCTATTCCTTCTCTTCCCTCAGGACTCGATTCCTTCCCCTCCCCTCCAAGCCTTCTCACAGCTGACTCCAAACTTTCAGGGCCCAGCCTTCCCCAGTCACCCTGTCTGGTTTCGCTCAACACAGTGGTTGGAGGAGACCTGACCCTTGGCTCTGGCTTCTGTCAGGGGAAGAACATCTGATGCCCAAGGGTACCAGAGGGTGCCTGTCACGCCGTTCCTGTACCCTTGCCACCAATTCTTTTCCCTGGACCTCAAATTCTCCATCTGACAAATGAGATGGTAGAATTACATTGTTTCTTCTTCTTTTTTTTATTAATGGATTTTATTTCAATTATAGGTGTACATAAATCATCACAAGTCAATTTGATAGATTTTGTGCCCCAAACCCACAGTGCCTCCCCCACCCCCCGGATTGTCTTATTTGAAAAACCAAGGTTTTCCAAAGTCTGTGAGTCATTGTTCTGCAAAGAAGTTCGTTGTGTCTTTTTAGTTTCCGCATGTAAGCAGTAGCGTTGGGTGTTGCTGTCTAATTGTCTGACTGGTTTCACTTCGCATGATAATTTCTAGGTCCATCTACGTTGCTATAAATGTTGGTAATTCGTTCATTTTAATGGCTGAGTAATATTCCGTTGTATGTATGTACCATATCTTCCCTATCCACTCCTCTGTCGATGGGCATTTAGGTTGTTTCCATGACCTGGCTATTGCATAGAGTGCTGCAATGAACACTGGAGTATGTGTGTCTTTTCGAGTCATGGTTTCCTCTGGATAGATGCCCGGGAGTGGGATTGCTGGATCAAATGGTATGGAGATTCCTCAGAAAACATTGTTTCTTCTGACTTTACCTTGTGATGCTATGATTCTAGGAGTTGGTTACGTGGCTCTTTCTTCAGGAAGATAGACCTTCAGTTCTCTGGTTCCCACAGGGCTTTGCTGGCCATATGTGCCAGCCCTCATCAAGGGCATGGGCTGCAGTTGTCCCTCTGTCTCTCCCTGCCCTGATGTTAAGAACTGAATTTTGTCTACCCTCCCTCCCATATTCCTATATTTAACCCCCAATGTGTCTGTTTTTGGAGACTGGGACTTTAGAGGAGCAATTAAGTTGAATGAGGTCATAAGGTGGGTCCCTGATCCAATAGCACTGGAGTCTTTATAAGAAGAGGAAGGAGTTCCCATCGTGGCTCAGTGGTAACGAACCCAACTAGTGTCTATGAGGATGCAGGTTTAATCCGTGGCCACACTCCGTGGATTCAGGGATCTGCATTCCGGCAACTGCCACTCAGATTGGACCCCTAGCCTGGGAACGTCCATATGCCACGGACGCGGCCCTAAAAAGCCAAAACAAAACAAAACAAAAAAATAGGAAGAAACATCAGACATCAGACATCTGGTCCCCTGCACAGAGAAAGTGGCTGGCCAGCTCTAAACCCAAGGAAGGAGCTCTCAGCAGACACCAATCTTGCTGGCCCAGTGGTTTGGACTTCCTCACCCTAGAACTGGGAGAAGATACATTTCTAGCATGTTAAGGGCCCGGTCTGCGGTACTAGTCCCGGCAGCTGGAGCAGGCTGATGGACCTGCTTTCCTAGTCTGTTCCACAGGTTGGGGTCAGCCTCCCGTCCACCTCGGTTGTTCCCAGGTGCTTGCGCACACTCCCCTCCCCAACCCATTCCACCCAGGGTAGATTGCTGAGGAATGGAAGTTGAAAGACAGTGCAGTCGGAAGACAAGAGTTTTGGTAAAATCTACAAATAAATAGTCATCACTTAGCCAAAACACTTGACAGTCTAAACTGTTTAATTTTCAGCTGGGTCTTGTGTAAACACAGCTGTGAGTGTGGATGTGGGGAGGAGGAGAGCTGGGAGAAAAGCCAGAGATTCTAATAAGGTCCCCACTTATTAGCTGGAGACCTGGAGCAAGAGCCTTCACTGGCTGACTCTGTTTTTCTCAGCTGTGAACTAAGCATAACATTCGCCGTCTCCTAAGCAGGTATTAAATAGCGTGTGAGACTAGCCGTGTGTTGGCACATAAGATTGTTCATTAATGAGAGCGATTTTCCATTAGCGGTATTAGTGTTCCTCGTCCTTCATGTACTTCACACGTTTGTGCAGCATCTACTGAACTGTCGCAGAGTCTGTGCTGGGCACACGGGATGATGGTGAATTTCTCGGACCCAAGCCCTGCCTTCAGGGTGGGCGCAGTCCTGATAACCTCCTAGCCTGCAAGATCGGGGTCAGTCCTTTAACAACCACTGGGTTAGCAGCTTCGCACGGTCCCCAAGGGCAGAGACCACGAAGTCTCCCACAGCGGCCACGCCTACCCAGGGTCACCGAACGGATGGAAAGAATTGAACCTTCAGGTCGGGTACCCCAGGGAGTGCAAGGTGGGGCCTCGGGGCGGGGCTGTGCTGACGCCCCTCCCTTCAGCTAACCTGGGGAGCCCCCTGCGCCTCCGAGGCCCCCGTCTCTATACCCGCCGTTCTTTCCGACGCGCCACACCCAGCGCCCAGCGGCGCAGGCAGCCGCCTCGGCGTCCTGGCGGCCCCCCGGGGGCACAGCGCAGTGCGGGCGGGCGGCGGGGAGCTGGTCCAGCACGTCCCTGCGGTAAACAAGGCGCCGGACATGCTCCGCGGTGAACTTGGCCGATTTAGACACTCCGCCCTAATTGCTGCGAGCTCGGGCCGAGGCACCCGCGCGGGGCAGATGTGCCTCTGCGCCGCCCGGCCCAATTGCTCTCACTTATCCCGATCTCGCCGGCCTGGTGGGGAGCGCGCCGCCAGGAAACGCCTGGGTCCGCAATCGGAGCGGCAGGGAGGAGGGATCGATGGCCGCCCCGCCCCCGAGGCCCCCCCGCTCGCGGTCAATCCTCGCGCCAGGGGACTTTGTCGATGCTTCTCGGCTTTCGCGGGGCCCTCATCTCACGGTTCTCTTCTCTTCTTTCAGACTCTCTCCCCCACCCTCTAGTCTCTCTACACCTGCCGCTAGCCTCCTCCTGATCAGGTACCAGTCATCCTGTCTGGGATTCCTAGTGGCCTCTCCCTCCCCTCCACTAGTCTGTCGCTCTCCGCAGGCAAGCAGTTTCCGATCTTTACCCTGGTCCCAACTCCCAATCCCGCAACCCCCAACTCCGGGCCCCCAGCACTCCCCCCCCCCACCCCACGTGCCATCTCGTTTTAATGTTGAATGTTGCCGGATTGATTCGAAGGCTGTAGAGCCAGCCCTCCAGGTAGAGGCGCTGGTCCCAGACACTGGGTAGCAAATGCTTGCTGGAGGGTCTGACGACCCCCTCAGCACATCAAAGAGAACCAGGGTAACGTCAGCAAAATGAAACTCGGGCCCTTTAATTACCCCCTCCGTTCTCTGTTACCGGTTTAACTAGACAAAGACCGTTGAATGAGTCTTTGTCAGAAAATCTGCAACACCAGTCTGCAGGCAGGCAGAGAAACTGCAAGGAACACAAAGCAGAGGAGAGAGCTGTTAACCCCCATGGCTGTCCCCCCACACACACTTTATCTTTCTTCATAAGATCATGAAAAGTTAAGAGCTCTTCCAATGAGCAGAATGGGTACCAGGACGCTGCTCACGCTCCCCTACCTGAGAAGCCACGCTTGGCTCTAGGCACTGTCATCTTCCAAAGGGTTCTGTCTGCTCCCATCAGAAAAAAAGGTGTCTGTTACAGTGGGGTTTTCTGCTAGCCATCAATTCGGAAAGTTCAAATACTCGTCTCCTAATATGGCCCCTTCTGAAACCTTAAACTGCTAAGCTTTCCCTTAGTCTTGCAGTGGAGTGGCTGCTGGCTCGTCCAGCCCAAAGAGCAGTCTGTGCCGTAACTGCAAACCTCAGACAGGTGGGAAGGATGCTTCTGATTAACCTGCAAGTTCCTCTACTGTGTTCAGCTCATCTTTGCCCACCTGCCCTGGGTTATTTATTTCTGACTTTGTTGAAAAGTGAATCAAAACCAAGAATGGCAATATTAGTGGATTAAAAACAAAGCAGTTAAGAATAATAAGTGCAAGAGGTGCACTTTCCTCTTCCTTGCCACCCATATCCCCCTCTATTTTTAGCTGGACTTTGGGCATTTTACTGTTTGTGTGTGACAGCGAGAATGTTTTACTATTTGTGTGGGGGAGCAAAAGAGCGTTTTGGTTTCCCTCACTTTTACAAAGGGGCCTCAAAACTAGACTTCTGATGTGGTCTACTGATAAATAGAGTCTGCTGTAAATCCATATAATAACTTAGTGTGAATTGCAGAAAGGCTTGTCCTCCATAAGACACTTTACTGCCAACTGTCAGAAGATTGTCACGAAAACTGCGCAAACCTACAATAGCTATGAGGAGAACGGTGCCCTTGGAGGCCTTGCTCACAGTCAGAGCACGTTCACTCTTAAGCGGCAGTGTGTGTGCCACTAATGGAGCACCCAGCTTGCAGTGCTCTATGAATTAATGTATTAAATCGATTCTATTTATTTTGTGATCAAGACCATCACACTGTATTAGTTTCTTTGTGTGAAAACATTTTTTTTTTTAAAGTATACATTAAGAATATCTCAGCGTTCCCATTATGGCTCAGAGGTAAGGAATCTGACTAGTATCCATGAGGACGCAGGTTCAATCCCTGGCTTCGCTCAGTGGATTAAGGATCCGACGTTGCCATGAACTCGGGTGGAGGTTGCAGACGTGGCTTGGATCCTGCGTGGTTGTGGTGATTAGACCCCTAGCCTGGGAACTTCCATATGTCATGGATGTGGTCCTAAGAAGCAACAGGAATATCTCATCATTTTGGCATCTATTCATTTAGTCGAATATATCAGAACTCTCATAAAGTGGACTTAACCCCGTCTCACCTCTCAGGAGTCTTGGGAGCCATATCTTATTTTGGGGAAGCCCAGCGTCCATCTCCCTTTGGTATTTCCTTTGGAGACTTTTCCCCAACTCTCAGCTCAAGAAATTCTGGCCGAGTTGGGCAATCAAAACGTTGGATTCCCCTTGGGATGGGCCTGTGGCCAGAATTTCCCTCTGAGTTTGAATTTTAGGACTTTCTGATTGCTATGGAAGACTCTGCTGTGTGCTTTTCTACTGGGGCTGCTAAGGCCTTGAGTTCCTGGCAGCTATTTTGCCACCATGAGGTGAAAACCAGCCTGAGAGCGGACCCAACACAGAAGACCGAGAAATGGAACGGGAGAAGTAAGAGTCATTTATACCCTGCTTTTGACGTAAGCCAGGGGAATTGTCCTTCTAGCCTGAATGAGGGTGCTGGAAAGGGTTTTAGGGGTCAAAGTCCAATGGGTTCATTTTTTTACAGGAAAGAAACCAAGGCCTAGAAACCAGGAAACTAAAAAGAGCCAGACTGAAAATTCATTATTCCCTGTTCTCTTGTCCATAGGAAACCTGATGGCCGTGGTGGAGGAAAAGGGACCCATAAAAAGCAGACTGCAGTAAAACAACTGAAATGATAGACTTTTGATTAAACTCATTAGACACTTTTTTGGAGCAACTCCTATATTCAGACAGATATATGACAAATATCTGTTGAAGGCCAAATACGTGCAGCACTGTGCTGGCACTGTGGGTGCAGTGGTGCACCAGACCAGACTCAGGATAAGAGCCTGTGGGCTGCTGAAGACTGTTGTGCAGGTTGTGCACTGCCCAATGCAAGGAAGACGGATGGACACACCCTAGCGTCATGCAGTGTACAACAATATGGCAGCTCACTTGAGTGTTGCTAGCCCCATGGATGGGAATGCAGAAGAAAGTGATATGGTGCCTGCACTCGGTAGGAATTTGCTTTGTCACCTGGGCTGTCTTGTTCACTTGCAGGGACAGCCCTTCATAAGGCCTAATTCCCTGACTTTAAAAACAATGAGAAGAGTGCCAGGGGCATACGAGGAGAAGCAATCTCATGCCCTGCTGAATGCCAAGCTTTCTTAATAATTTTCAGTGATTGCAAAGGGGGGGATGGGGAGCGGGAAAGCCAGAGGGGAACTGATGGCAGAGAAATGCTGTGGCCAATTAGCTGAAATGTTACAGTCAGTGCATCCCCGCCTGACGGGCTCATTAAGTCACAGAGCTCTTTGACAGTTTTCGGTTAAGAGCCGATGCGGACCGTCTGCCTTGCATATGTGTGCAGTCGCGTGCTTCTGCGTGTGCCTCTCAGCTCCCCCAGCGCTCTCCCCTCCTGCACCCCCTCCAGGGTCTGGTGGCTTGTGCTGGCCGTTCCACCCTGAAGTCTTTCCCAAATACCAAATGATTTCCCTGCATGCGCAGATTATATTTTCCCCTTGAAAGTTTTAATCTGAATGCTCAATGTTCAGTTGCCAAAGGCTGTGAACTAATTCCCCCTGTCTTGGCCACTTGGTGGAAATGTCATCATTAGTGAGGCAGGAGAGGCAAAAGGAAGGGGAGAAGGGGTGAAGAGAAGGGGGAGGACGGACCCAGACCCTCCCTCCCAGAGACTCCTAAATGCCATAGCAATTAGAGACCCAGGGCCGGTAAGGGAGCCCTTCGCTGGGAAAGTCCAGACCCGCTCAACTGTGTTCCCGGGGAGGGGCGGGGGGGGGGGGAGCTGAGCTCACTTGGTCAGTGTGTCCTGGGGACAGGCAGCCAGAGTCCCCGGTGACCTCTGGAATGAGAAACATTCCTAAACAAGAGCTCTGCCTTTTGCAAAATCACCCTTCCCTCAGTGACCTGGTGTGTGGCTTATGTAAGTGTCTTCTTGCAACTGGGCTGGAGGGACTTTGGGAACAAATTTGCCTGCTGCCTGCGACTGGGTCAGTGACAACTCAGCCCGCTGCAGGGGGGTCCACTCAAAGCCCCACCCTCAGAAATGCTTCCTGTGCTGCCATGTCTGGTCGTGTTCGTTTTTTTTTTTTTTTTTTTTTTTTTCTGGTCGCTTTCAATGGTTTTCACATCCCTGTCTTACATTTCATGTGATTTTTCTATTGCTTAAAAATATATTTTTGAGGGGTTACAGTTGTGGCTCAGCAGGTTAATAACCCAACGTAGTGTCTGTGAGGCTGTGGGGTTGATCCCTAGCCTCGCTACGTGGGTTAAGGATCTGGTGTTGCCACAAGCCACAGATGTGGCTTGGATCCGGTGTGCTGTGGCTGTGGTGTATGTAGACTGGCAGGTGCAGCTCGGATTCGACCTCTAGCCCAGCATTCAGACATTCCCTGACACCTGGATCTTGACATGGGCCAGTGGACAGGTGGGCTTCTTGGGGGCTGGCTCCACCACCAGAGCCTGGCCTCAAACTCCCTCCTGGCCAGGGCTGTGATCAACTCCGACTGGACGAGTAGAGCAGTGGCCTGGATCCTAGAACCAGTGGCTGGTTCCAAGGCTAGCCTGGAAAGACGTCAGGAATGTATTTTGAACAATGACTTTGGCCTTTGTGTGCAGCTGCTGCTCTTGAACGACTTCTGAGATGCCCAGCCAAGGCCTCTGTCAGGCCGGGATTTTTTCACCAGGCCATGAAGTCCCTTCCCCTCCTGGCCTCTGCATCCACAGCCCTAGGGAAGCATTTCCCCATGCTGACCGCAGAGTTCAGGGCTGCCAAGATTGCCGCTAAACCCAGGGGCCCACCCCGCCTTCCTCTTGCACCTTTGCTGCTTCTTTGATTTTAAAGCACTCACCCTAAATGCTGGCCCTCCAAAATGGGAGCAAATGGAATTGGCCATTCATTTGAGAGTCTGTCACTATGTCAGTATCTTATCACAGACACAGACCGCTCCCAGAGATTCCCGTGGACACTGGGGTCAAGGTGTGAGTCGTGATCCTGGGGGCTCTGTGGTCATAAGAACCCCCAATGAGTACCTTCTGTGGGGTGAGGCCTTGGCTTGTTGCTGGGAGACAAGAATTTTTACCTTTAAGGAGCCTCCAGTTTTTTCCTTTCTTCCTTCCTCTTTCTTTCTTTCTTGCTTGCTTGCTTTTCTTTCGTCCTTTCCCTCTCTCTTTTTCTTTCTTCCTTCCTCCCTCCCTCCCTTCTTTCTTTCTTGCTTGCTTGCTTTCTTGCTTTCTTCTTGCTTCTTAGGGTCGCACCTGAGGCATATGGAGGTTCCCAGGCTAGGGGTCGAGTCAGCACTGTAGCTGCCAGCCTATACCACAGCCACAGCAACGCAGGATCCAAGCCACATCTGTGGCTTGTGGCAACACCAGACCCTTAACCCACGGAGTGAGGCCAGGGATCGAACCCGCATCCTCATAGGTACTAGTCAGCTTCCCCCCGCCCCCCATCACCTCATTCAACCCTCTCAATAACTGTGAGAAGCCAGGGAAGAGATTTGTCCCCATTAGAGGGAACCGAGGGTCAGAGAGGCCAAGTGGTCTGTCCAAGGTCACTCACCCGCCGTGAGAATTGAAGGCAAGACAAATGCATTTGTGTGGCTCCCAGTTCAACCTGGGCTGCTTCCAAGAATCAGTGGTTCAGCTGGATATAGTGTAAGTGACGTGCAAGTCCTCGAGGTGTCTGGGGGCAGAGAGAGGGACAGGGACAGGGGCAGCCCTGGAAGGCTTCTTGAAGGAGGTGGGTCTGGGCCGGCCAAGGAGAGAATCTGGCCAGGCAGGGGGTGAATGACCTCTCAAGGTTTGCACTCTGCCCAAAGTCTTTCTGATTTTGCAGGATCCAGATGCCATCCTCACCGCTCTCTCCACTTTTCTCATCAGGGACCAAAAGGCTCAAAATTAAAAAGTCGTCATTTGCTGGAACAAGGCAGCTTCGGGCCCTGGGGCCTGGCCGATGAGGACCATTCTTGACGGTGCCTGTTCACAGCCTGCCCGGGCTAAGGGGATCGGAAAGGCATTGCCATCTGGCTGCAGAGCCACACTGGTCAAAGGAAGGACACAGTGGCTTGGCTGGGGTCACCGTCACCCAAGCTCAGACTGGAAGCTACATCCCGAACCAGGAATCTTGTACCTGGGTCCTATTTCCTGTCACTTCACTCCAGCTGCTCCCTGACCTACCTCCCAACCTTGACCTGGGCCTGGGGAGAGTTATATTGAGAAAGTCTGCAGGCACAGACACTTGCATGTCTATGAGAGAAATTTCCATAGCTTTTAGTTTGACGTTCAGGTGATGATGGTTTCAGGAGTGTCTGGTCTGGGCGGAGTGCAGTGACTGTGCCGGGGGTCAGAGAGGTCAGACACCCTCTTTTCCTCTGTAGGAAACTGTCTGGTGTGGGGCTTTAGGAGAGAGACTCGACTTAGCTTGTTTCTTGCTTGTTGTTCATGCTTCACGACCAAAGAAGGGCCTGAGTTTAAGCTCTAGGAAGCAGAATAGAAACTGTGGGCGGAGCATGAGGCACCGACTTACATACTTACCGAGCCAGGCAATGAGGTGGGCCAGATGTGGAAGGCGGGGAGCCCATGACGACGAGTCCCATTCCAAAATGGGGTGTCACAGCCCTGGTCACCTGCTTCTGTGGAGTAAGGTGTGCCCAGGTTGCCACATCTCTGAATTTTGCAAGAGAATCTGGAGATCCGGATTTTTAAGCCTATGAATCTCTGAAATAGTTGACAACTACTTCAAATAAGTATTTAAAAACATGGTGTGAGGTGCGCACGCATGCGAGCGCGCACACACACACATGAGTACAGGTCAGTTTGGGGATGCAAGTCATGACTTCATCTGTAGTAGAAAGTCTGGAGAGTGAAGGAGAGGGTTGGGCAGATATAATCAGAGATGTTAAGTTGATCTATAAAATAAAGGACCTGGAAAGGGAAAGTAAGAGAAATAAATACCCTGCATGTTAGGGTGGGGAGAAGGTTTTGGGGTTTTGAGACATTTGAGGGAAGGAGTCAGGGGTGAGAGATATTGGAAATGGAGGAAGGGATTTTATTCAAGATTGATCTGGGCTTACGAATTACATCATTTTTAATGTACTCTGGTCAAAACTGATATTCCTTTAGGGAATTTTCCCTTGGCTGCTGACTTTTTTTTTTTTTAATGTAAGTTCTTACAAGCCTGGATTACATGGAGCCACAGCTTATAGTTGGGTTATAGGAGTCATGTAGTAGATGCAGTTTCCTGACTTACCTGTAGTTACTTCTGTGAATTCATTATAGTGCACTTGGTGGGACAGGGAAGGAAATGATTCATCCCATAGTCCCAAAGGAAGCCTGAAACGACTCTCCATGTCCTCAGTCAGTCTCAGTTCTCACTCGCTTCTTACCATGTGAGCCTTCTGTACTGAATGTGATTTGAGTTAGGACGTGTGTGTGTGTGTGTGTTTTGTTCAACATGGATCCTAACCACAAGCCAACCGTTTGATGTAGTACCTAAATAAAAAACAGGGATATGTCCCCAGACTGGAGGAAAGCAGGATTATTAATGGGCTGAGAAATATTCTGTGACTGCTTCCTTTTGAGGGATTTCCAGAGTGATTTCAAACCTGTGTGTTTTTTGTCTTGTGCACTCACCTTATAACCTACCTTTCATGTGACGTGATACGTTGGTTATAAAATCATAAAGTACTGCGACTGTCAGGGAAAGTGCTGACCATCGTTAAAGATGTGGTGAGGTGTGGTGGATAAAGGGAAGGAAGAGCTGAGAAAGGCTTTACGGGAGTTCCCGTCGTGGCTCAGTGGTTAACGAATCCGACTAAGAACCATGAGGTTGCAGGTTCGATCCCTGGCCTTGCTCAGTGGGTTAAGGATCTGGCGTTGCCGTGAGCTGTGGTGTAGGTTGCAGCCGTGGCTCAGATCCCGCGTTGCTGTGGCTGTGGCGAAGGCCGGCGGCTACAGCTCCGATTAGACCCCTAGCCTGGGAACCTCCACATGCCACGGGTACGGCCCTAAAATGACAAAATGGCAAAAAAAAAAAAAGAAAAAGAAAGAAAGAAAGGCTTTACAGAGGATGTAGAATTTCTATGGAACCTAAGTGGAAGTGTGTCAGACTTGGAAGTATGGAAGTGAGAAGACAGGAGAGATAGATACCCTAGGCAGAGGGAATGGTGTGTGCAAAGGAATGAGATGAAAAAATACTGACTTATTTGGGAAATGGCATGCCATTTGCTGTGGCTGGTGGTGACAATGAGGGTAGACAGCTCAGGCTGTGCCCGGATTATTTGCTTTATACTCCATGCCAAGAAGTTTGGAATTTTAACCCATAGATTGTATTTTGAAGCAATGGGTAATAGGCGGTGGGTAATAGGATTTTCCATACTGACCTTCAGAGTCCCATTCAAAAAGGCTGGAATGTGGACAAGATGACCTTCGAAGGAACCGCTGACTTCTGTGATTCTGAGTTTGTTTGCTAAGTCCACTCCCTTCCAGGGACAGTTCCCAATTGTCCATCCCGACAGGAAGTCTCCTTGTTTATATGATTGCAGTGTTTGCTGTTGACCATTGCAGACTTATCATCCACTTTGCTTATTTACTCATTCCTTCTCTCCGCAGGTGTTTATTCTGTGCTTTCTCCATTATGGGTATAATGTTAGATTTTCTGCATAAAAAAGAGGAACAAGATGGACACGAACCCTACTCTCATGGACTGTATGGTACAGCAGGAAAGCAATATTGCATGAATAATGATGTTGGTTCTAGGGACATATTAAGAATATGTGATGGAGTTCCCGTAGTAGCTCCGAGGTTAATAACCCGACTGGTATCCATGAGGATGCAGGTTCAATCTCTGGTCTAACTCAGTGGGTTAAGGATCTGGCGTTGCTATGAGCTGTGGTTTAGGCTTGGCTCACATCTGGTGTGGCTGTGGCAATGGCTGTGGTGTAGGCCAGTGGCTACAGCTCTGATTCGACCCCTAGCTTGGGAACTTCCATATGCCACAGGTGTGGCCCTAAAAAGACCAAAAAAAAAAAAAAAAGAAAAAAAAGGTTATGTGATGAGGCAGCTTGACTCTTTGGGGAGGAGGGTGGGAGACCAAAGACGACTTCCCCAAGAGCTGTGTCTTCTTCAAATGAGAATGAAAGGCAAGCAGAAATTCAGAGTAGAGGGTAGAAAGAATATTTTAAGTGGAGGGAGCAGCGTGGGTCACAGCCTTGGGGTGGGAAGGGCTTGTCATAATTGAGGAGCTGAAGAAAAGGGCACCACGACTGAAGTGGGGAGCGGGGAGAAGACGGGGGCAGGTGGGAGGTGAGACTGTACAAGCCGTTGGGGGGAACTGTTGGAAGTATTGTGGGGTCTTCCTTTGGGGTACCAGGAAGTCGCTGAAAAATTTTGACATGATGCTATTTGCATTTTATCAAGATGACTCTGTTTGCAGTGGGGAGACTTCAAGACAGCAGAGGGCTTTTCAGAAGACATTACGAGGATCCTGGCTGGATTAGTTGTGGCGGTGGAAATACACAGAAGTGGGCAGATTTGACCAATTCTTGTTTGATTAGCTGTAGAAGTTGAGAGACACGGGGCTTGTCAAGGGTTTGGGGCTTATGTGTATGTACTACAGCCCACCACCTGATCAATAACTTCCGTTGTTCCTCTACCTGTAGAATAATGGATGTTGCAAATTATAGGTATTTACTAGATTTTAAAAAGTAATAGCCTTCTGGGGGGGTGGGGGGATGCACTGAGGGTTTGGGATGGAAATGCTATCAAATTGAGTTGTGATGATTTTTATACATCTCTAATTGTAATAACATTCATTAGCAATGAAAAAAAATTTAAAAAAATATTTTTTTGTCTGAGAAAAAAAAGTAATAGTTTTACTGAGATATTATTTGTATGCCATACCATTCACCTATTTAAAGCGAACAGTGGTCTTTAGTGCACTCATAGAGTTGCACAGCCATCACTACAATCAATTTTATTTTATTTTTAAATTTTGCTTTTAGGGCCACATCCGCCGCATATAGAAGTTCCCAGGCTAGGGGTTGAATCAGAGCTACAGTTGCCGGCCTACACCACAGCCACAGCAACTTGGGATCTGAGCCACGTCTGTGACCTACACCACAGTTCACTGCGATGCCAGATCCTTAACCCACTGAGCAAGGCCAGGGATTATACACGTGTCCTCATGGATACTAGTTGGATTCATTTCTGCTGCACCACGACGGGAACTCCACCACAATCAGTGTTAGAATATTTTCATCATCTCCCCCAAGAAATCGCATGCCCCTCGGCTGTCACTGACCATTTTCCCCTACTTCTCACAGCCCTAGGCTACCACTACTCCGTTTTCTATGTCTATGGAATTGTCTAATCTAGATACTTCATTGAAATGGAATCATACAACATAAGGCTTTTTCTGTCTGGCTTCTTTCACTTAGCATAATGTTTTTAAGATTTATACATATAGTATCATATACTAATATTTCATGCCTTTTTATTGCCAAATAACTTCCCATGGCATGGATAAACCACGTTTTATTTACTTACTCGTTAACGGATGGACATTTGGGTTGTTTTTACTTTTTGACTATTAAACATAACATTGCTGTGAATATTGCTGCACACGTTTTCGTGTGGGCATGCATTTTTCACTTCTCTTAGGTATATACCAAGGAGTGGAATTTGCCGGGTCCTATGGCCACTCTGTTTAAACTTTGGAGGAAGACTGTTTCCCAAAGCGGTTGCCCCATTTTACATTCCTACCAGCATACAGGATTCCAATTTCTCTGCATCCTCACCAGCACTTGTTATTTTCTGTCTTTTTTTTTTTTATTATAGCCAGTCTTGTGGCTGCGAAGTGGTATCTCTTTATAGTTTTGATTTGCATTTCTCTGATGGCTAATGACGTTAAGCAGATTTTCATGTGCTTATTGGCCATTAACATATTTTCTTTGGAGTAACTGTCTCATTCAGATTCTTTGCCCATTTTGAATTCAGTTGTTTGTGTATTCTGGATTCAAGTTCCTTATCAGATATATGATTTTTTTTTTTGTCTTTTTAGGGCACACTTGCAGCATATGGAAGTTCCCAGGCTAGGGGCTGAGTCAGAGCTGCAGCTGCTGGCGTACGCCGCAGCCACAGAAATGCAGGATCTGGGCTGTATCTGTCACCTAAACCACAGCTCACAGCAATGCCGGATTGTTAACCTACTGAGTGGGGCCAGGAATAGAACCCACGTCCTCATGGATAGTAGTAGGATTCTTTACTGCCAAATCACAATGAGAACTCCCACAGATATATGATTTTTACACATTTTTCCTTTCTGTGGATTCTTTCCACTTGCTTGTGTCCTTTTGAAGCACAAAAGCTTTTACTTGTGAAGAAGTCCATTTTATCCAGTTTTTCCTTTGTTGCTTGTGCTTTTACTGTCATATCTAAAAAACTATGGCCTAATCTAGGTCACTAATATTCATACTTGTGCTTTCTTTTAAGAGTTTTACAGTGTTAGCTTGTACATTTAGGCCTTGATCTGTTTTGAGTTAATTTGCGAAAACAGTGTGATGTAGGGTTTTAACCTCATTCTTTTGCATGTGAATATCCAGTTGTCCCAGTGCCGTCTGTTGGAGCGATTATTCCTTTCTCATTGAATGTTCTTGGCACCTTCCACAAAAATCAAGTGACCATAGATATATGAGTTTATTTCTGGACTCTGAATTCTATTCCATTGGTCTATACATCTATTTTTATGCTAGTACTACACTGTTTTGATTATTGTAGCTTTGTAGTAAGTTCTGAAATCAGGACGTGTGAGTCCTCCAATTTTGTTCTTCCTTTTCAAGATTATTTTGTCTGTATGGGACTCCTTATAATTTCATATATATTTGAGAATCAGCTTTCTTTTTCTGCAAAAAAAGGCCCTTGGAATTTTGATAGGGATTATACTGAATTTGTAGATTGCTGTGGGTAATATTGACATCTTAAATATTAAGGCGTCAGGCTTATTGCATAGGATTTCTTTCTTTCTTTCTTTCTTTCAGATGTCTTCTGTTTATTTAGGTCTTCTTTAATTTCTTTCTGCAGTGTTCTGATATTTCCAAAGCATAAGTTTTATACTTTTATGAATTTGTTGTGAGGTATTTTATTTTTTAATGCTATTGTAAGTGAAATTGTTTTCTTAATTTCATTTTCAGATAGTTCATTGCAAGTGTAGAGAAATACAATTTACTTTTGTGCATTGATCCTGTATCCTGCTGTCTTGCTGAAGTCATTATCAACAGTGGATTTCTTTTTTCTTTTTCTTTTTTACAGCTGCACCTGCAGCACATGGATGTTCCCAGGCTAGGGGCTGAATCCGACCTGCAGCTGCCAGCCTACACCACAGCCACAGCAACGCCAGATCTGAGCCACATCTGCGACCTGTGCTGCAGCTTGCAGCAATGCTGGCTCTTTAACCCACTGGGCAAGGCCAGGGATTGAACCCACATCCTCACAGACACAGGGATTCTTAACGTGCTGAGCCCCAACAGGAACTCCGATAGTGAATTTCTTGATTGTTCTGTATACAAGAGGCGCCATGTGGAAATAGAGATTGTCTTGCTTCTTTCTTGGATGCATTTTATTCCATTTTCTAGTCTAATTACCCTGGCTAGAATCTTTAGCATAATGTTGAATAGAAGTGTTAAGAGTGGACATCTTTACCTCATTTCCGGTAATAAATTTTTTTTAAAGGAAATTGAATTTATTTTTTATGTTTTTATTTTTTGGTCATATCCACAGCATGTGGAAATTCCCAGGCCAGGGATTGAACTTGCACTACAGCAGCGTCCTGAGCTGCTGCAGTGAAAATGCCAGATCCTTATCCCATTAGGCCACAAGGGAACTCCAAATGAAACCGCATTTAGATGGCGAGTTTCTTGAAAATATCTTAAATGAAAAACAAATAAACAAACAAAACTCTGAGTAAAACAAAAAGCAAAACATGATCCTTGGTAGCCATGCACATTCTACACTGAAACGCTTATCTGTCTAAAGCCTCTGCATTACTGTGCCTTAGTATTCAGTGATGGCAGAGAGTGCATTCTGAAACCATGGAAACCATGATGCAAGGCCCAGATGCCCCTCAGGGAAGAACTTATTGCCCAGCTTCTGAGAAGGCAGTCAGTGGATGGTCTGCAGCTGCCGGTCCATTCAAGGCTCATCTCAGTTGCTTTGCCCAAGTTCACCCCTCTTCCTGGGTGGTTTAAAGGCATGACCATCTTGCCCCAACTCAGGACAATTCTGAAGATCATTCCAACTCTAGAGCTCCTGGAGGGCTTGGCCAAGGCTGTTGTTGGGCCCATGTTGTACCTCAACTTCTCCTTCCTTCTTCTTCTGCTTCCCTCCTCTCCTTGCACTGATCCCAAGGGTTCTCTCCTTCCTACACATCCAGTGTGCTAAACTCCATATCAGAGTCTGCTTCCTGGGGAACCCCACCTACAACATTCATGCCTGCCTGTTTCCACGTTGGTGAGACCCAGAACTCAAGCACCTAAATAGGGAGGTATGCCATGAGAATAACATCTTTTGGGAGATTTAAATGACTTTTTCCCTATGGGCCCCGGGTCATTTCTTTTTTGGGAAACAGTAATAGCATTTTATGCCTTCCTGGGGGTAATTTTATATATTCCTGCAGTGATTTCCCAGCCAGCTGTTGAGAGCTGAATGTATGATCTTTTCCAGGATGCTGACTACGAAGTGATTGTCCTAGGATGGGTGATTGCTGTTTCATTGTTAATTTTATCCAGATCAACATTTTTTTTTTTTTTAAACTGGCTCTGGGTATAGTAGGCTGAGAAATAGCCACGCAAAGATATCAGAATATTATCCTGGAACCTGGGAACATTATCCTCTGAGGAAAAAAAAAAGGTCTTTGCAGATGTGGTTAAATTAAGGGTTTTGTGTGTGTGTGTGTGTGTGTGTGTGTGTGTGTGTGTTTGCCTTATCTAGGGCCACACCCGCGGCTTATGGAGGTTCCCAGGCTAGGGGTCTAACAGGAGCTGTAGCTGCCGGCCTTCGCCGCAGCCACAGCAACGCGGGATCCAAGCCGCATCTGCGACCTACACCACAGCTCAAGGCAACGCTGGATCCTTAACCCACTGAGCGAGGCCAGGGATCGAACCCGCAACCTCGTGGTTCCCAGTTGGATTTGTTAACCACTGAGCCACAACGGAAACTCCAAATTAAGGGTTTTGGTGTGGGGATATTATTCTGGATTATCTAGGTGGATCTTAAATCTAATCACAAGTCTTACAGATGAGAAAGTAAGAGGGAGACCTAGAAAAGTCAGAGGAGACAGCAGTGTGATTCAGGAGGCAGAGACTGAAGTGATGTGGGCACGAGTCAAGGAATGCTAGTGACCACCAGGAGCTGGTGAGGAATAGCTTCGTTCCTAGAGAGTCTGGAGGGCGTGTGGGCTTGCTGCCACTTTAATTTTGTCCTAGTGAAATTGATTTTTAGCTTCTGGTGCCCAGCACAATGGAAGAATAAATTACTGCTGTTTTAAACTACCAAGTTTGGGATAATTTGCGACAGCAGTGTCAGAAGCCAATCCACTGGGCTTTCCTTGTGCTTTCCCTTCTGAAGGGTCTCTGTGCTCCTGAATCAATATTGCAGATGGGGAGCGCTCTATAAGTAACATTGCCAAAGAGCTTACAGAGAAGAGAGAGCCCCACCATTTCCAGCTATGAGGTCCTTCTAGGCAACTAGGCTGAAGAGAGAAGATCTGGATGTATGACTTCTAGATATTGGTCACGGTTGCAGCTAAAACCAAGGAGAAGATGACAGATCTGGAGGCTCTGTAGAATGCAGGCTCATTTAAAATCTTTAACAAATAACTTATATGTTTTTCCTTATTGCTAGTAGTTGAATCCACCAAGACAAAGCAAACCAGACCACGGAGCAGCAGCATCCTAGTTCTTTCTTTTAGTGGCATGCAGATTGTCTCATTGTTATGTCATTATAACAAACTGGGGACCCTGGGAGTTCCCGTCCTGGCTCAGTGGTTAACGAATCCGACTAGGAACCATGAGGTTGCGGGTTCGATCCCTGGCCTCGCTCAGTGGGTTAAGGATCTGGCGTTGCCGTGAGCTGTGGTGTAGGTCGCAGACGCGGCTTGGATCCCGCGTTGCTGTGGCTGTGGCGAAGGCCGGCAGCTACAGCTCCTGTTAGACCCCTAGCCTGGGAACCTCCATATGCCACGGGTGCAGCCTTAGATAAAGCAAAAAGACAAAAAACAAAAACAAAAAAACACAAAACAGACAAACAAAAAACTGGGGACCCTGTTTCCAGGAAAACTGAGCAAAGTAAGAATGCTTATATTGACATAATCTTAACTTGGTCAAATCTTGGGTGCACATTATGGGGGCACAAATGCAAAAGTTAAGCATTTCCTCCTCTTTTCTGTTTATATTTTCACCCAAGGATTTGACGACCTGTACATTTTCCCTTTGGTTTACTAATTTAATTAATTTCATTTCAACTAGGCTTGATAACTTCCTTCACTTTGGTACAATAGATTCCCCACTGGATCAGTACTGTTAACACTTTTCATCAAAGACAGTGGAGGTTTGTTTAACAAATCCACAGATGATAGAAACCTGTATGGCAGAGCTTTCCAGTTCAAGCATGGGGTGATAGAATCAGGATTTATAAAGATTTATCATTGTCTGAAAAGAGATATCCAAGCCATCATATTGAAACAAAACAGAAAGAACTAGAAAATGGTACATTTAGTTTGAAAACAATCTATTTTATGTGTGCAGGAAAGGTGAGACCTTTAATTTTCCAAATGAAAGTCATCTGAATAAAAAAGACCTTAGTTTAGCACAGGCTCAATATAAGCCGACTGTATGATGTGCCTGCTAAAAAGCTTGCACAGTTGTAGGCTGTATTAATAGGAGTATAGTGATTAGACTGAGGGAGGTGATTGTGCTCTGGACTGGCCAGGTTGCACAAGTTCTCTTATGGTGTAGGATAGGTGGGATATCTAAGGGGTGAATTCAGAGGAAGAAGATGATAAAGGACTTGAAACACAAAGAATAACAGGAATCTGCAATGGTTGTTCTGGAGAAGAACAGACAAAGCACAATAGGGAAAAACAAACCTGACTCCGTATTAGATCTGTTCTGTTGTCTGTGCTTAGTCATGCTGGCTCCGTCCCTTTTGGAAAAGAATGCTGGATGAAGCCTGAAATATGCAGGAAATCCTACTCTTAGGGATCTGATCTTTAAGTATTCATTCATATAGAGATAAAAAGTTGCAGAACAGAGAATAACATTTGTTTTATTGGAAGTTTACGGGAACATGGTGACCTGACCTTCCTGGACAGATGCAAGAACAAAGGATTCCAGCACCAAGAAGTTCGCAACAACTAACCATGCCTCTTCCTTGCCTTGCATTTAAAAGTGCTTTGCTGAAAACCCTTCATGGAGTTTAGGGCTTTTTGGTCAGGAGCCACCTGTCTCCTTTGCACGGTCCTGCAATAAACCTTTCTCTGCTGCAAAAGGATGTTTTGGTTTGTTTGGCTTCACTGTGCATCAGGCACACGAACTTGCATTTGGTAACACAAGGGCAGGCAAGTCCCTATTTCAGATTCCTACGGGACCAGCTGTGTGAAGGAGATGCAGGACCAGCTGTGTGAAGGAGATGCAGTTCCGGGCAGCGCTCAGCTCACAGTAGGCGGCAAAATCAGAGCCGCCCAGTAAAAGGAATTATTGCTCTGAGCTCTCTGGCGTCTTCATCTCTGTGCAGAGGGAGAATGAACATCTGTCAGGAACGCTCTGGAAAGACTTCACGTGTTTGGAAAGAAATTGGACCAGATGAGCTCTTTCCAGCTCTGACAGTCTTTGGTTCTTGGACTTCACATGAACTGGGTGAGGGAAGTTGAGTGGTGATAAGATTTCTGTTCCAGAGATGAGTGTTGATGCCACTTGTCTAAGAATTGCAAAGCTATGGCTGAGCTGGGGAATCTCAGGCCAGCTGACTTCCAGCCCATAGCTTTTTCCACAAGCCTGAGATTTGTCCATATGGAAATCTGTAGAGAGGAAAACTGGTTGCTGTTTTACACCTGCTGTGAGAGCAGGGAACTAGGATCCCCCGCAGGGGCTGGGCTGGAGAGGAAGCCGTCACTTGTTCTGACTTCTTCTTTTTTTTTGTCTTTTTGCCTTATCTAGGGCCGCACCCGCGGCGTATGGAGGTTCCCAGGCTAGGGGTCTAACAGGAGCTGTAGCCACCGGCCTTCGCCACAGCCACAGCAACGTGGGATCCGAGCCGCGTCTGCAACCTACACCACAGCTCACGGAAACACCGGATCCTTAACCCACTGAGAAAGGCCAGGGATCGAACCCGCAACCTCATGGTTCTTAGTCAGATTCGTTAACCACTGAGCCACGACGGGAACTCCTGTTCTGACTTTTGATTCAGGTTTGCTCTGCCTACTCCTTGCCTCCACTTGCCTGGCTGTGCATACTTGGATGAGCAGGAGCAGTAGTGATCTAATTCATGTCACTCCTCTGAGGAATAGGACAGCAGAGGAGGCAGACCAAATGGATCAGACACTTTCCCTTTTTTTTTTTTTTTTTTTTTTACAGCTGCCACTCTTAGCCACAGCCACAGCAACATGGTATCCGAGCCACATCTGCGACCTCCACCACAGCTCATGACAACACTGGATCCTTAACCCACTGAGCAAGGCCGGGGATCAAACCCGCATCCTCATGGATACTAGCTGGATTCGTTTCGACTGTGCCACAGCGGGAACTCCCAGGCACTTCCTTGTGGTCCAGATTGAATGGCATTTCCCAGCCTTCTTTATGCTTCTCTGGCCCAGTGAGGGATTGGATCTGACTCAAATGCTTTTTTTTTTTTTTTTTTCATCTAATTGGCTCCTGGCAGGAATTATCCCTTGCCTGGTTGCAGAAATCTTGGCAAACTGGGGATGCTATGGGGCAGGTAGAAGACGCTGAGGCAGGGAGAGAGTTAGGGGGCTTTGGGGATGGCTGCTTGGGCGCAGGTGAGTTGGTGGGGTGAGGAGGAAGTGGATCTGAGAGGTATTAAATGTGTATTGCCTGGCTGACTCCGAGTGACCTCCCCGTGTACTCGAGGGACTGAGTTGCCAAGAGAGGGATATTGGATGCCTCGGGTCCACGTGACGGTGGCCACATCCTTGACTTGGCAGCCCTTGCTGTCTCTGCCTCTGTGTCCCTTGGGTTTCTCCTGCAGGTGGGTGTCCTTCATGGGAAAAGGGCCTGTGTGGCCCTCTGCTGCCCAAGAACCAGCTGGCTGCGAGCTGACCCTCCTGTTGACATTGTGTGCGTTAACCGAGGCCTTAGCCCTGTGCCCCGCGACCTGCAGAGACGGTGACGGCTTGTCCTCAGCTTCCCTTCTCCTCTGCTCCCTTCTCCCCAAGCATGCATTTCGCATTTGACTTCCAGCCCAGGCAGAACCCATCTACCTAAGCCGGCTAAGGGTTGTCACTGGGCTGCAAATGAGCAGCTTTGATTGCTCAGGAAAAGATATTACAATTTTATCCCCTTGTACTGTTCAATAAAACATTAGTATCTCAGCATTTTTATTTAACAATAGGCAACCTTAGGCCAGTAATTATGCAACAATTATAATCATAAAAACTGTCCCCTGCTGCTCACCTAGAAACACGAATATATTAAACCGAGACTAACCATCTAAAAGGCAAGCAGCAAAGCCCCCTCATTTTTAATGTCCCTGCAGTGCACCATGGGAAGCTAATAATTCACCCTCTAATTAGTATCCTTTCTGCTGCTGTTGGCGCAAGGACAGACAAAGAGGGAGCGGCTTCGTTACAAACTCGCCTCCGTAATCTTTCAACGGGAGGGCTGCTCTGCGGGTTGGCTGAGCAAAGCGGGGCAAAATGGGCTGTGCGGGGAGAGGCGGGCAGGTGCGCCCCGGGTCCCGATCGGGTGTTTCTGCCCTAACAAGCTCCAGGCAAGCACCCCGCAGGCCCCTCCCCGGACCCCTTCGCTTTGAGCCCCATGCCTTATTTCTTCTTGCTCGTCCTTTGCTAAATGTGGCTGTGGGAGGAGATTGGAGTGGCCGAGAGGCAGAGAGGGTCGAATGTGGAGCGTCAGCCCCTCTGAGGGCTGCAATGCGTCAGGCTCCCCGGCTGGGCTGGGCTGGAGCTGTTCGTGGTGAGGGCTGTCCTGGCCGGGGGCTGAGGGACCCAGGGGGGCAGTGATGGGGGCACTTGGAGGATGCCGTCTGCCCGGATCTCCCCCAGCATCCTCTGAGTGAATAACCTGGTTTATTTCACTGTCCCTGGTCATCTGACCCCACCAGTCCAGGGATCCTCTTGCCCACAGCCCTCTGAGGGGTCTTGGGACCAGGAGGACTTCTTAAGGACCACAGAGTCCATTCTGCTAACCCTGCCACTCTGCGGATGAAAATAGCCAAAGCCTAGGTCAGGAAGCAGTCATCAGGAGTGAAAAACACAAATGTTTTCAAGGTCCAGGGTCAAGGGCAGTAGGGAGCAGTGGGGACTATGGTGAACTGAAGCTCATACACTCCATTCACAGGGGCTGCTGCTACTCAGTTCTAGTCAATTAGCAACAAGTTCAGAACATGGGCCTGGTGTGGTTAGATTATTGGATTTTTTTTTCTCTCTCTCTCTCTTTTTTTTTTTTTTTTTTTGATTTTTAGGATGTATATGGAGGTTCCCAGTCTAGGGGTCGAATCGGAGCTACAGCTAATGGCCTGTGCCACAGCCACAGCAACACAGAATCTGAGCCACGTCTGCAACCTACACCACAGCTCACAGTAATGCCGGATCCTTAACCCACTGAGCGAGGCCAGGAATCGAACCTACAACCTCATGGTTCCTAGTCGGATTCGTTTCTGCTGTGTCACAACAGGAACTCCAACCACTGGATTTTTTCAAGAGAAAGCAGAGATCTAGAATTTTTTAGGTGGAATCTTCTGAAGTAAATATTTTTAATCCTTCAGAATGACACAATTCTGTACTTGTTTTTTTTTCTTTTCTTTTCTTCTTTTCTTTTCCTCCTTCCTTCCTCCCACCCTCTCTTTCTCTCTTCCTCTTTTCCTTCCTTCTTTCTTATGCAACGTGCTTCTCCAAACCTGGCTTAGCCTGCAAGCATTCAGTGTGGAATTTCTGGGTTGTGGGCCAGCATCTGTGGGCCCCATAGCCAGATGACATGGATTTCTCTGGGTTAAGTTTTGGATCCAATCTGACCAGTAATTGGCCTTGCCCGCCCTTTGCCTTGGTGGCCAGGCGGCCAGACTCTCTCACTGGACAGATGACACTGGACACTCTCTCTAAAGTGGGAGGGGGTCTTTGAATGCTGAGGACAATTTAGGCGGCCAGGATTAAGCCTAGGTTTAAAAAGTCAGGGGATTTTTCTCTCCATCATGAGCTCATTAAGTTTCTCACTTTGACACTTTCCCAAGGCTGGCTGAAGCCAGATTTTTTTTTTTCCCTCCAGGAAAAAAAAAATATATATATATATATATAGAGAGAGAGAGAGAGAGAGAGAGAGAGAGAGAGAGGGGGAGAGAATACAGGAGTTGATGTGGTAGTGAGGTTCTTGTGATCTGATCTGAGTGGAGAGCAGAGCAGAGGGCTGAGACGTGAAGTCCTGGGGTATCTGGGCTGACTCTCAGAGAGCCACCCTCCATTCAGAAAGCAGATCCTTCCAGGGGAGATGAATGACGGAGAACTGGCCCGGGAGGTCAGAACTGCTTTCCTTGAAAAGAGGAGAAACCCCTTTGCGCTGGAGCAGCCATGGCTGCTGCTTCTTGCCAGTGCCTTCGCCACGTCGCTGCTTCTGACGGCTGCCCCAGCCGTCACCAATGGGAGTGTCAGGGTCATGCCTCGGGGTGGGGACAGTCCAGGAAGAGGGCCGGCAGGAACCTCGGCGAGTTACGTCAAGGTTGAAGAGACGTGAAAGGGCTCTCTTGAGTCCCAGGGGAACCAGAGATTTGGAATACTTTCAGGCAAGGATCTCGGCTCCAAGAGAATCACTGATCTCCTTTTCCTGGGGACTCCCCAGCAGAAGGAAAATGCCTTTTACTTGACCCTTTTGTTTTTCTCAAAAAGCAAAAATGAAAACGGAACTGGAGCTCTCCTCCCAGCCTCGGGAGGAGTCTGTGTCCTGCAGGATCCTTGGACCAGGGGGGTCAGCAGCTGCAGTAACTGGGTGTTAAGAGAACCACCTGGGCGCTCTGGAGGTGGCTCTTCTGGCCGGAAAAGCTGGGACTCTGCTCTCGGAGAGCAAGCTGTTTTGTGTAGTTTTTTTTTTTTTTTAAAGCTTAAAGAAAAAAAAAAAAAACATTTGCAATAGGTTTTGACTCAGGAGAACAACATCTATTGGTAACAAAGAAAATATCTATGGCATCCTTGAATTATTATTTCAACTATCTACTCTCCAAGGGAAGGGACAGGCGTGCGTTATCCAAATGCACCTGCCCAGCAAGATCGTGCTAAAAATGCTAAGAGTGTGAGAGCTAAGGTCTCAGAAAAGAAAAGAAAGTTAACACCAGAGAAAACAATACAAATCGCATTGCAGCTGTTAAAAAGACAAAACAAAGCCAGGGAAGGGACAGGAACTAACAATTATTTACTCTGTTGTTAGGGTTTAAGTTACTCTCATTCTCATTTGCATTTTCTCATTGTTTCTCATCCATTACATTTGCTCGTGATGTAGATATTATTATTCCCATTTGCAGATGAGGAAACTGAGGCTCAGAGAGATCAAGTAACGCCACCCAGGCCACACAGCTGGTAAGAGGATTCATCCTACACTTTAGTCGTTTTCAACTTGGAGCATGTTTCTGACCCAGACTCCCATTTTTCATCCCAGGATTATTGAATCGTAATACAGATATGCCAGGGCCCAGGTATTTATTTATTTCTATGCAAGGTCTCACAGGCTCTCACATCTGAATTAGCACCACTGTTTAGAAAGAAGGACAAAAGACCTGGAATCCGGAATCCTGGGTCTGAGCCCTTTCTAATTTCCTTTCTCACGCCTCCATTTTTTTTTTTCTTTTGGTTTTTTTAGGGCTGTATCTGTGGCGTATGGAAGTTTCCAGGCTAGAGGGTGAATCAGACCTGCAGCGGCTGGCCTACACTAGAGCCACAGCAACACCAGATCTGAGCCCCTTCTACAACCTACATCACAACTCACAGCAACACCTCATCCTTAACCCACTGAGCAAAGCCAGGGATCGAACTTGCAGCCTCATGGATACTAGTCAGGTTCATTACCACTGAGCTACAACAGGAACTGGCCGTCTTAAAGCAAGTTCAGAAAGGCACCACTGTGGAAGGTAGTCCCAGGAGTCAAATGAGATTCTGTCCACGCGGGTGCTTTGTGAACTCTAGAGTTGCTATGCAAATGTTGGTCATCATTCTTGTAGACACACCGAGACATGGGCCGGGTCTTTCCTCCAGAATGACACAAGTTCAGGGTCACAGTGGAACCCTCAGTCAAGAGCCCTTATTTGAAAATCTGACAACCTGGCTTTCTTCTTCCTGTACAGTTGTGTGTTGATTATTAAATTATTGTAAATTAGTTCTATGCGTAGCATAATAAATGTCATTAGCATGACTAATCATACACCTGATTATACAACCCACTCCTCCTCCCCCAACATATTTTCTGCATCCCACACCCGATCAATCCAGCATTGATGCAGAACCCTTGTTAGGGCTGATGGATGGTGCGTGGGGATGTTTACTGGGTGTGCGCTCGAACTACGCCCACGACTGTGAAGACCTTCCGCGAGCAGCCACAGACCAGGGCAGAGACGCTCAGGCTTGAAGTGCTGGGTTTGTCTCTGCTTCTTTGGCGTCCAGGCATTATTGCTATTGTTGTTGTTACTGTTATTCAGTTATTACTACTACTTCCATTGGTTGAATTCACTACGTATCAGGCACTGTGTTCAACCCCTTC
Source organism: Catagonus wagneri (assembly GCA_004024745.2). Taxonomy (NCBI): domain Eukaryota; kingdom Metazoa; phylum Chordata; class Mammalia; order Artiodactyla; family Tayassuidae; genus Catagonus; species Catagonus wagneri. The sequence continues at coordinate 430,548 of PVHT020000179.1, forward strand.
ATGTTCATTATTTAATTTAATTAATTAATTAATTAATTTTTTTTTGTCTTTTGTCTTTTTAGGGCCACACCCATGGCATATGGTGGTTCCCAGGCTAGGGGTCCAATCGCAGCTGCAGCTGCCAGCCTGCACCACAGCCACAGCAACGCGGGATCCGAGCCATATCTGTGACCTACACCGCAGCTCACGGCAACGCTGGATTCTTAACCCACTGAGCCAGGCCAGGGATCGAACCTGCATCCTCATGGACGCTAGTTAGATTCGATTCCGCTGAGCCATGACGCGGACTCCCATTATTTCTTTTCATGGAAGTATTGTTTTATTTATTCCTTCCAGAAACCTTACAGTGTGAATATTACTATAATTATTCCTATTTTAAGGAAAAGAACGCTGAGAGAGATATTAAGTAATCTGCCTACCTCGTCCATTAGGAGACGGTAGAATTTGTGCTCAGGTCTGTCTGGCTCAAGAGTGTGTGCTCACATCTCTTTCCCACACTGGAGAAAGGAATTGAGCCAGATTCGCTCTGCTGGGAACTTTGGTAATTCAGGGGCTTGATGAGTGGTGGAGATGGGTGAAGCAAAGTTATGGGGAGGCGACAAGTGTATTCTCTTGGTTGTTAGGAAGGTGGAGTGGGTGATGGCAGTGGTGATGCTGTTGGCGGTGGCCATCGGTCCATGGTGGCTGGTGGCGGATAAGAAGAGGAAGTTCTGTGCTGTACAGGAGGACAGGCTCTTAACGAGAAGATCCCAGCCACCTTCCTTCTCTTGCTCCCATTTTTGCTTGCCCTTAGGTTTATCTGGACCTCAGTTTTCTCATCACAGGGCTGTTTGGAGGATCAAATGAAATTAAGGTTGTGAAAGCAATTTGTAAGCTGTGAAGTGATTTCCATAGGCAAAGAACTATTTTTAACCTTCTCTGGTGAATGAGGACAGCCAGAACTTAAGACCTACGGCCTCGAGTCTGACACAGGTGGGGAGATGCAGCTTCCAGCTAAGCAGGTGGTGGGGATGGGGCGGCCAGGAAGGTGGTCCCCGCTGGTGAGAGGATGCCCATTCTGGAAAGGACCCTCACCCCAAGGGCCCTTCCTACGACCCTGTGCTCCACAGAAAAGAGGCGTTCTTGAAAGTCGTTTTCTGTAATGATAGTAAAAAGGAGCTTCCCAAATTCGAACATACAGTAATTGGAGTGGTTTTCCTGATCAGTACAAAACCTTCCAGTCTAGCCAACTCAACCAGGCCTGCAGGGTGGAGCAAGGGACAGCGGGTGAAGGACTGTCCAATACCTATGGGTTGTCCCTTGTCCCAGATCAGCAACAAAGGTACCTTGTGCTAGGTCTTGCCTCTAGACTTTTACAGCTTAAAGGAATTGCTAGGTTTGGGCTAAAGGGCAGAGCAGAGGGAAGGAAATAAAGGAGGAGCTGTCATGGTAACAAGAGGTCTTCAGAGCTCGGTTGGTCCAGCAGGATGAACCCCGGTGAAGAGGGACTGGAAGGATCCTTGGAGTGGATCTGGACTAGTCATGGCAGCTGTGGGGCTTGTGTGCTGCTCCTCTGTCTCACTGCCTTTTCCTCCTTTTCTTTGATCACGGCAGACATCCCGACTCTATGAAAGCATTCTTTCCTAATGTGCCTCAGAACCCTTCAGCTCTGCAGTCTGAGCAGCCATCCTCAAGAAACTGGAGTTGCCAAGTGTAAGAAACCCAGGTGACACTGCTTTGGAGCAGACCAGTCATTCTAAGAAGAGGCACTCAATGCCCAGAGATGGAAGGAGAACCAGAAGAACTCTCTTTACTTCACAACGTGGAAACCAGGGGCTCTTCTTCACCTGTCCGCTGAATCTAGAGTCATTTACAGATTGATTTTTAACAGTCCCCTTAGGAGAAGGAAAAAAACCTATGGTGTAGTGAAAGGAGAGGTGAGAAAGTCTTAAACATCCCCAAACATCTTAAAACAATGACCATTTATTATTTCTCATGAGGCTGTAGCTTCCTTGGCAGTTCTGCTGGGCTGGGCTTGCTCATGCATCTGGGTCAGCTGGTGGGTCTGTTGGGGGCTATTTGGTCCATTATGACCTCACTCGGGGCCGTGTGTCTCTTCTCTACATGGCCTCTGTCCTCTAGCAGGCTAGCCCAGGCTTGCTTTTGTGGTGAAGACAGGTTCCAAGTTGAGGCAAAGTCTCAGAAGTGGCATGATGTCACTGCTGCCACACTCTATTGGCCAAAGCAAGTCTCCAGCAGGATTTGGACAAGGCACCTATGACACCGATGGCACATCCTTTAAGTAGGCACTCAATCTTGGGTATTGACCTTACACATACTTGACCCTAGAGTGAGAGCCTACTTAAATTTTGAGCCTTAGACACCTTGTTTGCCGTAGACCCAGCCTTAGGGGTTACTAGGCTGGGCCAGATTTAAGGGTGAAGAAAGAGACCTCACTTTTACAGTTCTTAATGGGAAGAACTATAAAGTCACTTTGAAAAGGTTATCAATACAAGGAGGGAGAAGAAGCAAAGCCCTTGATCCAATCAGTCAACAGAAGGGCATTTCAGACCCTCAATTGTCAGTGTGAACCGAAAGCCTCAGAGTGAGGTCAACTGAAGTTTATATGCCTTAACTTCATGAGTTTCTCCTCTCAGCCTTATAGCCAGTTATCTCAAAGTTAGCTCCAAGTGGCCTTCATCCCACCTGCATTGGCTTCTTCCTAAACACTTCCCTACTACTGTACTAGTTGTAGTCACTTGCAACACTGCCAGGGCCTTCGTATCCTTGGGTGTCATCTAAAGTCAAGGACAATGGAGTCAGTGTGATGACCAGGACTGCTACCTACAGTCATGGATTTTTAAGTCTCCAAAAATATTGACAATCATAGCTGCCAATTATTTTACAGCTGATTTCTAGTGACACTTTTGCAGAGTGTACTTTTTTTTTTCTATAATATGTGTAGCCTCACTGTATTTGCTAAAATCAGCTCTGTGCTTTCTCCAATAAGATTCTAGGAACTTACAGAATGTATGAGTTTTCATTTGAGGAGGTTTCTAAAGGATCCAGGTGTCTGAGTGCATGTTTATATCTAGACCTGAAAAACGTGGATCCTTTGGGGCCAGAGGTATTGTCAATAGATTCAGCACTTGGATTCATGGCTGCAACAGATAGAAGCTGTTTTCTGCATGATGATGGAAATCTAGCCACTTGATACGTTGTTATTGTAGCTGAATTTAAGGTCACTCATAAGCCAAGAGCATCATGTTGGGTCAATAGGAGTGAAATTGATCAGGCTACTTACTTGAATAATGGCATAGGCTCTGGTATGATGTCCAAGATCTGGGTCTTGCATCCAGCTCTGGTTCATTTGTTAAGGAGGCCTGGACTTGGTCTTGAAATGTTTTGCCTGCCTTTGCCACCCTACTCTTACCTCCTGACCTCTAAGGTGGACCTGATAGAAAGCCTGTCCAAAACTCAGCTCTAATCATGTCATATTCAATGGCTTTTAATTGCTTCCATGTACTTGGCCCATTCCGTCTCTCTGGTCATATTTCCTTATGCTTCCTTTATACAGAAACTTTCCAGTCAAATTGAACCTGCCTTTCACATGTGCCTGTGGCCTCCCCTCGTCAGGCCATCACTCACTCTATTGCCTTTCTTTGAAATGCCCCCTCCATCTCTGTAAGTCCAAATTCTATCCATTTGTTAAGGCAAAAAATTAGGTTCCACCTCTTCCATGATGTTCTCCTCGATCTCTTTCTAGAAATAATCACTTCCTCCTCTGAGCTCCCGGGATATTTTGGGGGTATTAAGAACATGGTTAAGATGAAGGCTTTGGAAGTGGCTTAGAATCAACTGCCTGGGTGAACTTGAGCAACAGCCTGAACTCCCCTGTGCCTTAGTTGGAAAAGGCATTTAATAATATGAAGAGCTGAATACTTTATTATGTGATGATTTCCAGTAGCATCTGGTGTATGGTATGTTCTGACTTTATTATTGGCATTTTAAATTATCTGACAATAGTTATTGAGCATCTGCTACGTGCCTAGTATCATATAAGGCATTGGAGAGGTACAGTGAATGACGGACACCATTCCTGCCTCCTAGAGATTATAGTCTAACAGGTAAGAAATATCAACTGCACCATGTATTGTGATGGTTGGTCTCTAGATTTTCCCTTCTTTTCCACACTATAAGGCCATGGCTACTATCCTATATATTTTCCTGTACGTTTTCAGTGTCCAGCATAGTGTTTCATGCATAGTAAGCAGTTTGTCAATGAATAAAATATGGCTAATAGCAAAGTCAGTCTCCAATTCAGGCTGAAGTTTACCCCACAATTCTTTTGGGGGCACGGACTTGGGATTATGTGAGAAAGATCTAAGTGAAGTAAGTCGGAAAGAGAAAGACAAATGCCATATGATATCATTTATATGTGGAATCTAAAATATGGCACAAATGAACCTATCTACAAAACAGAAACAGACTCACAGCCAGAGAGAACAGACTTGTGGTTGTCAAGCAGAGTGGGAGGGAGTGGGATGAACTGGGAGTTTGGGGTTAGTAGATGCAAACTACTACATTTAGAATGGATAAGCAATGAGGTCCTACTGTACAGCATGGGGAATTATATCCAGTCTCTTGGGATAGAACACGATGGAAGAGAATACAAGAGGACTGTATATATATATATATATATATATATATATATATATATATATATATATACACACATATGACTGGGTCACTTTCTGTACTGCAGAAATTGGCACACCACTGTAAATCAACTATACTTTAATAAAAACATGTTAAAAAAATCTAACATAGAAAAAAAAAAAGATCTTGAATAGAACACCTTGGCTGGAATCCTGGGCCAGGGACAAGGTCTGGCTTGAGCAGCGGGCTGGAAGTAGGGGTCAAGGGCAAGGGACCTTCCTGCCCTGATGTTTTTGGGGCAGACTGCCTCCCAATTCTCCTTGCCACCGTGAAATAAATCCTTTGTTTCTAAAATCTGAAATGTACAGAGCTGACACTCCAGGAAACACATTATCTTGGGAGTCAGAGCGCTTGAATTTCGGTACAGGCTCTGCTGAAAGGCACCTGTGTGACCTTGGACCAGCTTCGTCCACTTTCTGAGCCTCAATTTCCCCACTGGGAAAAAGAGGTGGTTGGTTTAGATCAGCGGTTTTTTTTAATTCATCCACTTCTTTCTCTGTTCTATTTTTTTCCCTTCTTCATCCTCTTATTCCTCTCGTACCAGACACCATTTTTACGACGAATTCATATTCGGAGACATTCTGTTTGAAATGAGACTGGAAATCCCAGGGGTTCTGACATTCCTTTCTCGTTCTCTTCACTACTCCGTACATGGGTCCGAGAAACACTTCTAAAGATCCTTGGGTGTTCCAGAAAACCCTGGGTAGGAAAACCCCCAGTCTTTAGCTCTTAGGGCCCTTATGCTTCAGCTTTCTATGACTCAGGGCAACAGAACACAAATGCCTTTAATTAAAATCATTTCAACTTATTCCCATTAACTATGATTGATGAAGCAACCAGAGAATAAGTGCATTAATGCTATAATTATCTGTTGAGGATGTTTTATTGATTCTGCAATGATATTTTAGTCAGTTTGTATTATTCAGTTTCTGACTTAAATCAGGAAGAAATGGCTATTGGTGAAGAAATTAATCATCTAAATCAAATTGTCATCGATGCTTTTAGAAATAAAAGTCTAGCGTAGGCTTAACCATGTCCCTTGCTGGTCGATGTTCGTTGCTTTGATGACTGATGATGCGGGCTGGGGAGAAGGCTTCAGTTTGCCCCTCTGAGGTTGCAGGTGAAATATCAGGTCTCCGTGCGGTTTTTATAGAAGTCTTTTCTCCACTTCAGCCTTCTGGAATCCATTCCAGGTCAGTAGACAACTCCAAGGCCGGGCTGATCCTAAGGATTTATAAGTTTCTAGGTCTTCGGGAACTTCTCTGTCTGGGCAATGGCAACTCGGCTTCCTTGTCACTTGAGGGGACAACAGGGACAGTCTGAGAGACTAAGAATCTCAGATTTAGAATCTGTTTCGGTGAGAATTCTTTTAGTTGCAAATGATAGAAACCTCGATGCCACCAGATATTAGCAGAGAGAAAGCTAGCTCTCTTGAGAGAACTGTCCAGGGGAAGATGGGTTTTTTCACGGGTCCAGATCCAGTCTCAGGTGATGCCACAAAGCCTGGCTTCTCTGTGCCTCAGGCTGCTTTTCCTACATGTCTGGGCCTGACTTTCCAACTTCGTGGTGCCAAGAAAGGGGCAGCAACTCCGTCTCCCCAGTTCAAGCTGCACACCCCTTGGGGAACATTGCCTCTTTCTTTCCTGGACCCCCCAGAAGAAGATGAACCATCTTTCACTGACTCTGCTAAGTATTTACTTCTCAGGTTAAATGTTGGTAGCTGTGGGTTGGCTGCAGCTTCTATGGTCCCACTCGGTTCTGCAGAGCTTCCCACCACGTGCCTTCTCATTCAGGCTGCAGGAACAGCCCCTCTGTGCAGAAGAGTAGGAAACCGAGTTGACCCATGCAATCAATTTGAAACTTCTACTCAGATGCAGGAGGTCATGACCACTTACATTCTGTTGGTCAAGGTCATGGCCATGGCTAAAGGGACTGTGCGGTATGCTCTTCCCAGGAGAGAGAGGTGAATGGGCCTTTGTAAACAGTAGCAGGATCTACCATAGCTCCCAACCTATGTTGGCTGAGATGGGAAAGGGGAGATTTCCCAAAGGAAAACCAGGGTGCGATTTGCTGGGAGAATGGTAAGGACCAGTCGTCCTCCTCTGATATATTATAATCCCTCCATCCAATGACTGAAATTCCTCTACTGTCCAAGGTACCACTCTCCTCTCTCCCCCATAATGGGACTCATAACCTGCAGAGGCAAACTATTCTATGATTTGATTACTCTGCCATTCCTCCAGAAAAACAAACAAACAAACAAACAAACATAGTGAAACGTTTGTCTTAACTCAAGGCTTACACAAGAGGAGGGTGGGGAGAAAGATGAAAAAAGAAAGACCCTTGTGGAGTTCCTGTCATGGCTCAGTGGTTAATGAATCTGACTAGGAACCATGAGGTTGCGGGTTCGATCCCTGGCCTTGCTTAGTGGGTTAAGGATCCGGCGTTGCCGTGAGCTGTGGTGTAGGTTGCAGACGCAGTTCGGATCCCGCGTTGCTGTGGCTGTGGCGAAGGCCGGCAGCTACAGCTCCTGTTAGACCCCTTTCCTGGGAACCTCCACGTGCCGCAGGTGCGGTCCCAGAAAAGGCAGAAAGACCAAAAAAAAAAAAGAAAGAAGAAAGAAAGAAAGAACCTTGTGACTCATTTTGGGGGCTTCAAGCAAGGTGGGAGTTCCTGTTAGGGTTCAGTGGGTTAAGAACCCAACCAGAATCCATGAGGACTCAGGTTCAATCCCTGGCCTCACTCAGTGGGTTAAGGATACAACGTTGCTGCAAGCTGTGACGTAGGTCGAAGATGCAGCTCGGCTCCTGAGTTGCTGCAGCTGTGGTGCAGGCAGACAGATGCAGCTCCAATTCGACCCCTAGCCTGGGAACTTCCAGGTGTGGCCCTAAAAAGAAAACGAGAAATAAAAGAAGCAGGGCGTGGAAGGCGAAAGCAAGAAAGAACACTGTTCTCTCAAGAGCTCGTCATTCTAATCTGTGCAGAGCAATGCCCGCCATCCCTGCTCGTACATCTTTTCAACCAGAGTGATGGATCTGTGAGTCAAAGCAAGAGTCCTGGTCAGGACAGAGGGCAGAGTCCTTGATCGATGGAAACATGAGTTCTTTCTCTTTGATGTGTCTTTGGATGAACTATTTACTTGCACTTGCTTTTAATTTACTGGCCAACAATTAAAACCGGTTAACAGGCCAACAAGCTGGCATGATGCACCCAATTATCTTCTGAAAATGTATTTCTGTGATTGGAACTTTAATTGCAGCTTAAATCAAATGCTCATGAACCCAGTCACCATCCAGGGAACGAGACCAGCTAATGAAATAATGAGAGCTTAGACTCCAATTCAGAGGTAGAGGGACTCGGGGCAAGGAGCTTATTTCTTTTTAAAATGCCCTTCCCTTTAACAAAAAATTGCCTCGAAGACACAGATGTTGCAAACCCCACCACCCGGCAGCGATGTTACCAAATGGGCAGCTTGTTCCAATCAGACCACAAATGGAAGACGAGCCTGTTGCATTTCCTGGGACTCACTCTCCTGGAATTCCCAGATCAAACCGCTTTGGCTTTGGCTTTCAAATGCACCAAATGGGCTCCTGGTCTCTGAATGCTCTTGGATGTAGAACAGCGCTGCAGGGCCACAGGAGGAGAGGAAGAAGCCTGTGTCCCTGGAACAGATTCATTTATGCAGATGTGGCATATGCCCAGAGCTCGGAGCCACAGGCGCTGCTGCCCCGTTAACTCACGGTGCTTAATTTAGATTACTTCCCTCTTATGAAGAGCCAATTAGCCCTGAAATTTTTGCTTGGGTGCCTTTTACCTAAGATCCTGTGCCATGGGCTATGGACTTCTGAGGTTCATTTAGTTCCCTCTGAAAGATGATAGGGGCTTGGCTGAGCATTACAAGTGCTCCACTATTTTCCCATACGAGCGAGTGTGGCTTTTTTTTTTTTCCTTAGAGGTCTTGCACCTTTGGCTTTGCATCTGGACAGCGTGGATTATAAACAGCAACAGCAACAACCGTAATAGCTACCATTTATCTAGTGAAGTGGCTGTCTTTCTAGCTGCAAATTAGAATCACCTAGGGAGCCTTAAAAAGTACTGATGCCCAGCTTCCCACCCCCAGAGGTTCCAGTGTCACGGGTCTGAGCTGGAGACTGGACATCGATATTTTTAAAAGCTCCCTGGGGGATCCCAATGAGCGCCCAGGATTGAGAACCACCCATTTCGTGTCTCCAGTGTGCCAGGGACTGTGCAGAGATTTGCACACAGTCACGGAAACCTGAAAGAGGTAAGTATTGTTATCCTCATTTGATAGACAGGGAAGTGATGCCCAGAAAAATCTGGTAACTCCTGCACGCTCACCCGGCTAGTCAGTGGTGATGGCAGGTTTTTAACATTTAAGGTTCTCCAAAATGCAGGAGAAGTATAGGCACAGGATGTTTGAATTGTCTGAGGTTTAAAGACCAGGGGAGTCGAGACAGTGTGAAAACTGATGGGAGAAACGCGTCAGTGGCCGTGTTTTCCTTTTCCAGAGATAGGAGAGAGCCTCTGTGACCTCTCACATACCGGGTGCCATGGGCATACCCATTGTGTCCTTAGCGCAGCACACAGCATGGGGTTTTACCTGGTTTCCATGAAGAACGGCTTATCCAAGAATTTGAGAGATGCCAGATGCAACATCTCCTGTTCTCCATCTCTCTTTCCAAGAGAGCTGATGTTAGACAGATGTGACTTTTCTTCTCTGCCCTACAGAGGAAGAAGCCCTCCTTTTCCTGCCATCACAGTCCAAAAGAGGGCTGGGAGAGGGATCCAGTGGCATCGTGGAGAAAATGCAGGTTGAGAGAGGGACAGCTGGTGGGTGGCCTGGGAAGTGGGTTGGGACTGAACAAGACAGAGGATAAAACAAGGAGATACTTCAGGCTGGCATTGTATGCAAGGAGGGGGCGGGAGAGGGGGGCTTTGAATATGAATTCTTCTACTTCTTTTTTTTAATTTTTTTTTTTATTTTTAGGGCTGCACCCGTGGCATATGGAGGTTCCCAGGCTAGGGATCGAATCAGAGCTGTAGCTGCCGGCCTACGCCACAGCCACAGCAACGCAGGATCCGAGCCACATCTGCAACCTATACCACAGCTCACGGCAATGTCAGATCCTTAACCTGTTGAGCGAAGCCAGGGATCAGACCCGCAACCTCATGGTTCCTAGTCAGATTTGATTCTGCTGCGCTATGATAAGAATTCCTGAATCTGAATTATTCTGAAGCCCAGCTCTAGAGTCAAGCCACCGCGTCTGACCGCTGAGGAGAGCGGACGCTGTAGGACTTACCTTCTCTTGTCAAAGGGACCAGCCCTGGCATCAGTTAAGACTTTACTTTTTGTCTTGTTATATTTGTGTTCAGGGCTTCTCGCTACTATTTCTTGCCCACTTGTCTCCCTGTCATGCTGTGCTGATTGGAAGGATGCCCATACAATTTAGGGATGCTTAGGCCGTGGATGTGGGGGCTGAGCAGAAGACAGACACGAGTTACAGCTTTGCTGGTCTCTCTCTGTATTCTTTGTGTTCCACATGTCAAGGATTATCTCTTGGAGGCAGGCCAGCGGTTCTAAAATCTTTGATCTGTTTTGCTTACCGATGCATCTCCAGTATATTGCCCGGCACATAGTAGGTGCTCAGTAAATATATTTGAATGAACAGAGAAATAAATGAAGTGCAGGGAACATGGGGGATTCACAGAATTGCCAACCTAGGACTGTGAACACCAGAAGTCTTTAGAAGCAAATTCTCTGAGGCTTCTCCAGCGGTACAACGGCGTCATGGTGAGCTGGGACACAGGATGGGCACGGAATGTTCCAGATTTTGTCCTCCATCATTTCCCACATCCACTTACAAGCGAGGTGGATTGATGTGGATCAGTGTGGTTCAATGTCTTTGCATGTAACAAGGAAAGAATACCTCTCTTAAAGAGTTTTGTGAGGATTAAAAGAAGCAACGTGAATGCATTGCCTACTCTCTTGTTCAATGAGTGCACTGAGTGTAAGTACTTAATGAATGGTAGTTAATACTTATTATCAAGAAGCCAGCTGTGATGTGCTCCCTGACCTTGTACACTTGGGATGATGAATCTGTGACCTTTTGGTTAGCTAGTTGTATTCTTCTAAGCCCCTTTCCTCCCATTCCCATTCATTTTTCTTATTCCACTACCTGTGTTGGGTACCTCCTTAGCCAGACTCTGAGCTAGATTCTGGGGATGTGGTAATAAATAAGACAGAGTGCTCCCTGCTGCCACATGCTTGATGCTTCCTATGGAGATGGCAGCCCACATCCCGGGATCCTCCCTTATAGCGTTTCCCACTTCTCCCTGGTCAGCGGAAGACCTGGACTTCTGGTCACCCAGTCTACACTGTCAATGACTTGACTCAGCCTGATGGGCAGCATCCACAATAGGGGAGTTGGAGGATCACGTTTCCCTCGACTGCAGGATTCTTTGCCTACGACCTTGCTTGGCTCACCCCCTACACACAGAACTCCACCTAAATGGTGCTTCCTGGGGAAGGATTTCTGCTTTCCCAATCCACTCTACTAATCATTTTGTATTATTACATCACCTCCTCTATTTTCTTCATAGCACTTACAAAATCCAATATTATTTGAGTCATACAATCTATTAACTGTTTATAGTCAGTCTCTCCTTTTAGAATATAACCTCCAGGAAGTTAGGGACTATGTATATCCTTTTAATGGTTGGTACCATTACCCTTAGAATGGGGACTGTCATATAACCATTATTCGATACATGTTTGTGATTGACTGTCTTTATGGTGTGTCTCCAGACACCCAGAGGCTCCTTTGGGCGCCTCTCAAAGCTTCTGGAAGGTAGAGTTTTCTATTGCAAGTTGATGAGGGATTCAACTGACAATAGAGTCAAAGAAATCAGCCATAACCAGCAGAGTTGACAGTGTCCTTTTAAGAGCTGGCATGGAACATTTGATAAAAATACAGTGAGAGATCAGAGCACAATGAATCATATTTAGGAGAAAATCTCTTTTGAAAAGCCCAGGGTAGGTCATGTTTTTTTCATGCTTGTCAACTTGGCTGAATAATTTGCTTAAAATAAATGGACGAGAATGGTAAGTTGCTATGTAAGGGAAGTGAAACAGATTCCCGGCATCGTGTGCAACACATCTCAGCTTCTGAAGGGCCTGGCCCGGGTGGTGGTAAGTTTTATGGGTTGGGAGGTGGCTCATGCATTTAGACAGGTTTAATGTCTTCTTGGCTTCAGCACAAGATTTCTGGGGCATCAGCACATTAGCCAATTTCCAATGCAAACAGATTTGATCCATCGCTGATGTTGGAAAAAAAAAAAAAGCTCTGCCTCTGTGATGTGTCAGGTTCTCAACCACGAGCCAAATGAGTTAATATCATCTCATCCTGTCTTTATTAAGTCTTTGTTAAGCCAATTTTGAATAATGATGTGTCTCTGTCAGAAGTCTTTTAATAAAGTAAGTGTTCCTTTATATAACTTCTCCGGGGAGAATGCCTTGGCCTTAAAAATGCAGGGAGCCACTGTGTCCAAAATGCAAGCAACAAGTCTAATTCCCCCAGTGTTCGGTCTGGGATTTTTAGCAGCAATCCGGGGAACAGCTCAGTATTTGCGGCACAGGCTTCAGAGGCAATATGCACAGGAAGCTAGAGTTGGATGTCCTTTAGGCTCTAGAGGGAGAAGACGGATGCTTTGGCGCTGGGGACAATTGCAGGCTTTCTGCCAGTCTTAGCACCATGGGAGATTCAGTTTGTGACTAGTGCCAAAGCTATGGCACAGGGACAAAATGAGAAAAACCGCATGGACTGGCCTAGTTCTCCTTGCTTCCACCTGTCTGCAAATAGGAATACAGGTCTCTGGGAAATCCACATTGGGTTTATTGGCAGTTGACAGCTTGTGCGTCAAGGCTGGTTTCCAAAATTGTCCCTTCTTCCTCCTTTTGGCAAAACCTCCTTGCTGTCACCTAACCATTTGGCTGTGAAGAGCTGGTAAACAAATTTGTACCAATGACTTGCATTGTAGGTAGTTCATAAGACGGCCCCGGGATCTTTGCCTCCTATGTAATTCACAGCCTGTGTAATTCTATCCCCTTCTAACTAGCAGAATATCTCAATGTGGAGGGTATGCCACTTGGGTGATTAAATGTGCATCTTACTAGCAGACTCTTTCTATTGCTTTCTCAGCTTGCACGCTTCAGGTGAAACTGGAAGTCAGGTTGGAGGGGCCCCAGGGGCAAGGAACTAAGTCTGGCCTCTGAATAACAGCCAGCAGGAAATAGGAGCTCTCAGTCCAGTAACCCACAGGGAACTGAATACCGCCAATAACCATGTGAGTTTGGAGGTAAATCCTATCCAGACGAGCTTTCAGATGAGACTCCAGCCCTGGCCGACATGTAGATTATAGCCTTGTCAGACACCAGACGTAGAGGATCCAGCTAAGCCATGCCCAGATTTCTGACATGAAACTGTGAGATGATAGTGTGTTCTTTTTAAGCCAGTGTGTTTGTGGTAGTTTGTTGTACAGCAATAGAGAACTTGCTCGACTGACGTGATTTTCATACCGGCGATGAGCCTGTGGGTGTCAGAGGCCAGGCTCAGGGGGCAGTGGGTGAGCCGGGCAGATTCATCCAGTTTGGCTCCCGGAGCGGGAGGAAGGAAGCAGTCTGGTGACCCAGAGCACCAAGGCTATTTTCGGGCTGCATCATAGTGAATTGGCAGGTAGACGTTGTGATGGCCACGTCTACTTTAGCTGGTCACTCAGGAGCCTGTGTGTAAGAACCTGGGGTTTCCAGGTGACAGTCCAAGGTCGGAGGGAAGGTTGTCCTGGAAATCTCTGGACTGCTGCCTGACAGGGAGTCTCTTTGGTGCCTGTGGGGATGCCAGGAAGATGGCCCATGACCTTGCCCCAGCCCTGATCCCACCAGATACCACCATCTGAGGATCCCAGGAGGACAGAGTGTGGCTAGTTCATCTGTGCCCTGGGTAGCAAGTCAGTGCTAAGTGAAGAAATAAATAAACTAATGGGAGTTCCCAGGGTGGCTCAGCACTTAACAAACCCGGCTAGTGTCCATGAGGATGCAGGTTTGATCCCTGGCCTCGCTCAGTAGGTTAAGGATTTGGCGTTGCCATGAGCTGAGGTGTAAGTTGCCGACGTGGCTCAGATCTGCTGTTGCTGTGGCTGTGATGTAGGCTCCGATTAGACCCTTAGCCTGGGAACTTCCATATACTGTGGGTGTGGCCCTAGGAAGACAAAAAAAAAAAGCTGGAAAAAAAAAAAAACAATGAATGAATAAATGCACAGACAGATGCAGAGGAAAACTTTTCAGATATCCTGGAAAAGGCTAGAGCCTGGAAGCCGGGACCCCCACGACCTGCATGACCCTGGGCCAATCACTTCCCCTTCTTCTAATCCTCAGCTTCACTCTTTGAGAATAAAGCCAGCCTAGACTGGGTACACACTGGGGACTCATGGGCCCTTTGGGTTCTTTTTTATTTATTTATTTATTTTTTTATTGATTTTTTTTTTGTCTTTTTGCCTTTATCTAGAGCCGCACCCACGGCATATGGAGATTCCCAGGCTAGGGGTCTAACAGGAGCTGTAGCCGCCGGCCTTCGCCACAGCCACAGCAACGCGGGATCCGAGCTGCGTCTGCAACCTACACCACAGCTCACGGCAACGCCGGATCCTTAACCCACTGAGCAAGGCCAGGGATTGAACCCGCGACCTCATGGTTCTTAGTTGGATTCATTAACCACTGAGCCACGATGGGAACTCGCGCCCTTTGGGTTCTAAACTTGTTTTCTTTGGCCAGCACCGGGTTTTAAAAATGTAGAACTTGTGTGTATTTAGGCAGGGCACACACACTGCCCAGCTGTCCACAGGGGAAGCTCGCCCCCGTACTGTATGTCCTGCCTACTTTCCGTGTTTATGTGACCTGCTGGCTCCCAAGGGGCATCTGAGTTTTCCACCCCTGGCATGGGAATCCTCTGGGAGAACTTTTGGCTTTGTCATGCTACAATTTTATTAAAGCAAGAGGGGCAATAAATGGAGTGATTGAAAAGGAAGAGGCAGAGGGAGAGTGGAAGGAAGGAGAGAAGAAGCAGAAGATGGGGGAGAAAAACAGTAAAGTGGAGAAAGGGATCAACCAGGAAGGAAAAGTCTGTTTAAGATCCACCCCAGCCTGTCCCTGGATCCAAAGAAAACCCACGGCTACCTTCGAAGAAAACGGCATCAAAAGATAGAAGCCGACTCTGGCCTGGGAAAGACCCCAATTTCCTGAGCTCCTGGCCACTGCCCAGGAGACTTGACCACAGGCTGGATCTGGGGGTCCCCCTGTCTCTGTTCCTCAAGGGCTCCTAGGAGAAAACCCCTCAGATTTGACTAATCTTGGGAAATGACACAGTCCTGGCCTCTGGGGCTCCTCATGGCCGTGGGGGTGCAGGTTGTTTCTAGAGTCAAACCCCGGAGGAGCCCAAGGTTGGGAGGGGCGCCCCAGAGGTTCCGCAGCCCTGGCCGTGGTGCTGAATTATTAATGTTCATTTCAGTTATCCCTGGGTTCAGCAGAAATATGACAAAGCAATCTCAGATAATGAAATCACCCACATTTTCTGCTGTTCGCAGCAGGCTTTTGGGGGCAGAATTCTGCCTGCACCTTCGCAGTGCTGATTGAGTTACACGTTTCCGGGTGGGGGTGCGATTCCCCGTGATATGGATCGGTGTGTAGTACATACATTACAGCGACCTGAGGACCATCCTTTCGGCGGGTCAGTGACCGTTCAAGGTCAGCCAGTGGAGGAGCAAGCAGCTTTCATTTCGCAGAGGGTCTCTGGGGGGCGTCGGGAGGCCAAAAGCCCTGGTCTCGCCTGAAACAACTTCATCTTTCTTCCCCCTCCTCCCTCTCAATCTCCTGTCATCAGACCATCACACGTGGAATTGTGCCCTTTGAAGGCATCTTAGAACTAACTCATCTACGCAATTTAATAGGAGGACAAGGGACCTGCCTAAGGTCACACTGCTTTCTTTTCACTCCTTACCGTCTCTCTGCTACTGTCTCCCCGTGACACTTTGATATAAATTCAGAAAAATCCAAAATTAAAAAAAAACCCAGAAAATAAAATTACCCTTACTCATAAACTCCCAGACCCCAAATCAGACATAGCAAACCTTTGCCAGTGGACAGAATCTGCCACTCATTCATGGCTTGTTTCTCCATGGTGATCAAATTGCCTCCTTGGTGATTAAAAACCGCAAATTTCAGTTGACTACTTTTTATTTTTTTGTCTTTTTGGCTTATCTAGGGCCGCACCCGCAGCTTATGGAGGTTCCCAGGCTAGGGGTCTAACAGGAGCTGTAGCTGCTGGCCTTCGCCACAGCCACAGCAACGCGGGATCCGAGCCGCGTCTGCAACCTACACCACAGCTCACAGCAACGCCGGCTCCTTGACCCACTGAGCAAGGCCAGGGATTGAACCCGCAACCTCACGGTTCCTAGTCAGATTCATTAACCACTGAGCCACGACAGGAACTCCCAGTTGACTATATTTTAAATTTGGGAATATCACATAACAACCCAGAGGTAGGAAGTCTCCTGAAATATCATAAGATCTGGCTAGTCGGGCCCCACAGCATATCAATTGTCCAATGGTGAAACCTGAGAGTATTTTATTTTTCTCCAGTTCTTTGAACATTGGCAATATATGCAACCTTCTAAGGCTGGTTAACTAGCATGTGCCAGTCCTCAAAGTCAAAGGGAGTACGAAAGACAAATTTGGTAGGTTTTGCCATAAATATATGTGGAATTCCTATGATACTGTCATTTGAGGTAGTTGTCTTCCAAATGTGATTTCCTTTTGAAATATTAATAGCTAGTTAACCACTGTTCACAGATCCGATTTTAAGGCTTATGGGAGATGAGTACCCTTACCCAAAGAATGAAAGTATTTTCTAGACTGCACTAGAGGTAATCAGGTCAATATCACCCTCAGAGATAGGGGGGCAGTGGGGATGGAGTGTGTCAAAGTTCTCCAGAAAAATGAGACCAATAAGATACACACACACACACACACACACACACACATGAATTGTAAGGAATTGGCTCATGTGATTACAGAAGCTAAAAAGCCTCCTGATCTGCCATCGGCAAGCTGGAGGTCCAGGAAAGCTGGTGGCGTGGTTTCAGTGGGAGCTCAAAGGCTTGGTACCAGGTGCACCAATCGTGTAAGTCTTAGTCCGAGCGCGAGGGGAGACCAAAGCTCAGGCACCCAAGGAGAGGGTGAGTTCCTCCTTCCTCTGCTTTTTATTCAGTGGACCGGATGAGGCCCACTCACACTGGGGAGGGCCATCTGCTTTACCAGGTCAAACGCCAGTCTGGAACCGCTCTCAGAGACACGTCTGGAATCACATCTAGCCAAATATCTGGGCGTCTCCGAGTCCTGGTCAAGTTAACACATAAAATGAACCACCACAGGGGGTAAAGTTAAACTGGGGATAAATGTGGTGCAGAGCAGACATACATGCTCAGAAAAGCTGCTCTGGGCCAGTCTGAGGGTGCTTTGGTGCTGCCGGTGATATTGGGTAATACTGGTCGTTGTCAACTATTGAGTAAAGCTATTGGCACTGAGACATTGCTCGCTATGCCAGTCACGTTGATTTTTAGGATGTTCTCAATTCTC
This sequence comes from Catagonus wagneri, assembly GCA_004024745.2. Lineage (NCBI taxonomy): Eukaryota > Metazoa > Chordata > Mammalia > Artiodactyla > Tayassuidae > Catagonus > Catagonus wagneri. Next base: position 447,952 of record PVHT020000179.1, read on the forward strand.
CTTTGCATCTCTTTAACGAACCTGATGGCCTGGAACTGGGACTCCCTCTTCCTGAGGCTCCCTTGGGCCACCAGGGCAGGGCGCGCCTCTCTGGAGCTGATTTGAGCTCCCTCATGCCTCTGGCTGGGGTCAGGGTTGAGCAATAGGTTTACTTTGAGGCTGGTGGGTTGCACTGTCGGCCCCTACCTCTCGGGGTGTGAAGATGAAACAGCAGTAATCACACAGAGCACCTTCTTTGAAAATTCCTGGGCTGGGTCTTTGGCTCCCCGACGTTTAGTGCTCAAAAAATAACTCTGGTAAACCATCACCTGTGTCCACAGAAGACAGGAAAATAAAATATCCATTAAAAAAAAATTGGGGAGTTCCCTTTGTGGCTCAGTGGTTAACGAATCCGACTAGGAACGACGAGGTTGCAAGTTCTATCCCTGGCTTCGCTCAGTGGATTAAGGATCCGGCGTTGCCGTGAGCTGTGGTGTAGGTCGCAGACGCGGCTCGGATCCCGCGTTGCTGTGGCTGTGGCGTAGGCCGGTAGCTACAGCTCCTGTTAGACCCCTAGCCTGGGAACCTCCATATGCCGTGGGTGCGGCTCTAGATAAGGCAAAAAAAAAAAAAAAAAAAAGACAAAAAAAATTGGGAGATAACTCATGGCTTCCTGGAAGAATATCTTTGGAGGTCATGTGGTCTAGCCCTGTGCCTCCGGGCAGTCTGGCCCTGGGCCTTGGACCCCATAATGCCCTGCAGTTCACGGTCAGAATAATCTGTCATTCTCACAGCAAAGCCCTGTGCTTTGCTTTAGGGCTCAGGAGCCTCAGAACCGTGTTCCCAGAAGCCCCTCACCTACCTCTCCCCTCCCTGGCAAGTGTCTCTTTATCAGGTGCCAACGATCGGCTTCTCAGAGCACCACTGGCTTTCATTTTCTCCCCACGAACATTATCTATTTGTTCAATTCATCCCAAAATAGCCCAGCCCAGCCATCCCATAATACCCCTCTCCGGTGTCACTCAAAACAGGGGCCCGGCAGGAGCTCTGAGCTCTTCTTCCTGTCCTTTCTCTTCTTTCATAAGCAAAACCCTGGGCTTCGGTCAGTGCCTTTCCTCCAGATTCATGAGTTGGCTGCTGTTACAGCAGCCCCAGATCCCAGCAGATAAAATATCCCCCCGGAGCTGTCAACACAGACGGAGGGGAACGGCTCAGCCGGGCCCTCAGGGAGGCAACTGTGAAGACATCAGATTTATCACCCCTCCTGTCCCTTAGGGCAGCTCCTCCTTGACCTTCAGGATGAAGCAGGACCGGTATGTGGTTTTTGCTGCCAGAGACTGAGAAGCCAGAGGCACGGCCTCCAAATATGCCCTCCCCGTTGTCTTTGGTGACAAGTGGCGACCCTGGTCGTGGAAGATGGGAGGTGAGAGGCCCTTTAGCCTCCCCAAGGAAGGAGTGGCCACGCCTCTGGCCTTTCTGGGGACTCACCGTGCCACTGGAGGGAAACGCACTGGATTTCCAGCCCCGCTTTCCAGGGTCGCTCTGGGTTAATTCAGCTGCTTTCCTGCTCCCAGACGGGCCACCCATTTTTCCTCCTTAGCCACGTCCAAGGCTCTCTTCTCTCACAGCCCCAGCGCCAGCCCAAGCAAAATTGAGACATGTGCTTATGACAGTGTGTTTCCATGAAGACAGATCGCTCTCTCTCCAAGGTCAAAGCTCCCGCTGGCCAGCCTCTTTGGCAAACGATCCGTCAAACAGGGCGGCCTGCAGCAGACAGTCAGATCTCGGGCCCCTGGCCGGCTGACTCGTCAAAACCTTTCAGAGGATTATCGTGCCCTGTAGAACTTTTCTGCTTCCACTGTCCGTATGTGTCTCCCCCGCCACTCCCCCTCCCCCCAACGCAGAGCCGTGATTTGGCACAATTTCGGAAATTATGACAGGGACTCAGAAGGCCAAACAAATCCTTCTGCAGAAATGGGGAAATTTCTCAGTCACTTTGCAAGGCTAGAGCCACGGTCCCTTGTGAGGTTTAAAAAACAGAACAGCAAGACACGGCCTGCTGTGCCTGTGCGTTCACCTGTCTGGCTCACGCACCTGCGAGCGGGCCTTGTTCTCCACCGCCAGCCTGCAGCACGGTGCTGGCTTTTGTCAATTTGTGAATTTGCTATTTATTTAAGGCCTGCTCTCAGCCTGGCCCCGGGCGTGCGTTTCCTGTCCTCATGGAGCTTACTGCCTTGTTGAAGGTGTCACCCTACAATGAGGTGATAGAAATAAATGGGAAATGATGGACTGAGAAAACGCTACAGAGTTGGCTCTGGGGGGGCAGCCTGGAAACGGCACCCGGGGATCCCATCTGCAGATGGTCAGGCCCTTCTGTTACACGCTCCCCTCCAGGGTGCGCGGGGCCTGGACTCCCTTCTAAGGAGTGGAAGGTGCCAGAAGTGATGGGCTGTCACTTTGAAGATTGTTAAAAAAAAAAGTGACTTCTGCCATGCTTTCTACCAGTCTCTCTCTGTCCCAGCCCTCGTGCTGATAGAAGCCAGCCGCCTAGTGTGTGAGTAGCCCTTTCAGAGGCCCAGGAGGCGGGGGACCCACGGCTGCAGCTAATAGCCCGCAAGCTCCTGAGTCCTTCAGCAGCCCCGGGAGTGAGCCTGGAGGTGGCTCCTTCTCAGGCCGCCCCTCGAGGTGACCATAGCCTCCGCCAACACCTTGATTCTGGCCTCTAGGGACCCAGCTAAGCACAGTCAGTCCCTTGCCCCACAAAAACTGCGTGACACTGGAGGTTTGTTGTGTTAAGCTTCCAAGTTTTATAGTGTTTTACGCAGCAATACCATCCAATGGAGTTTTCGAATTGAGACTTACAGAGGAAGCCCTAAGGAAAGGGGGCGGCCGGGAAAGGCCCCTCTGAGGACATGGCCTTGAAGGTGAAGACTGAGGATACATAGGACCAGATGAACAGAAAGCTGGAAGAATAGCATGACAGGCGAAGGGAAAAGCGTGTGCAAAGGTTCTTAGGCAGGAAAGGGCTTGGATTATTTTAAGAGCTGTGATGCAAAAGTTGTGCCTGGACACTAGGCTTGTCCTTTTATTTCCACTGTCTTTATGTCCCAACACAAGCTGGAAAAGCGGGCATTATTCAGACTATTCCATTTAGAATGGAGAAGCAAGGAGGTCCTACTGTACAGCACAGGGAACTACAGCCAGTCTCTTGGGAACAGACCATCACCGAAGATAATATGAGAAAGAGAAGGTATGCATGGGTATGACTGGGTCAGACATATGTATAGCAGACGCTGGCACAGCATTGTAAATCAACGATACTTTAATAAAAATAAATTTAGGAGTTCCCGTCGTGGCTCAGTAGTTAACGAATCTGACTAGGAATCATGAGGTTGTAGGTTCGATCCCAGGCCTTGCTCAGTGGGTTAAGGATCCGGCGTTGCCGTGAGCTGTGGTGTAGGTCACAGACGCGGCTCGGATCCCGCGTTGCTGTGGCTGTGGCGAGGGCCGGCGGCTACAGCTCCTGTTAGACCCCTAGCCTGGGAACCTCCATATGCTGCGGGTGTGGCCCTAGATAAGGCAAAAAGACAAAAAATAAATAAATAAAATAAATAAAAATAAATTTAAAAAAAGCTTAGCATTATTATCCCTGCCACATTGCTGGGGGACACGGAGGCAGAGAACCGTTCTGTCACCTTTCTGTCACAGCTAGAAAGGGAGCAGGGCTTGGAGTCAAGGCTAAGTTCTTCTAAATCTAGAGTCTGTATATTCACTCATACCATCTTTTTTTTTTCTTTTGTCTTTTTAGGCCAAAACCCTTGACACATGGAAGTTCCCAGGTTAGGGGTCAAATCGGAGCTGCAGTTGCCGATCTACACCACAGCCACAGCCACGCAGGATCTGAGTCACATCTGCAGACTACACCACAGCTCACAGCAATGCCGGATCCTTAGCCCACTGCGCGAGGCCAGAGATCGAACCCGTGTTGTCATGAATACTAGTCAGATTCGTTTCTGCTGAGCCGCAAGGGAAACTCCCATCCACACCTCTTAATCCCATACGACTCCTTCCAGCCATTTCTCAGACAACCCCTATTCACCTCCTGTGTTCCAGGAACGCAAGGCTCCCGTCCTGACATAGCTCACAACTTGGAGAGAGAGACAAGGAGAGTGAACATTTTCCATTTACTCTCTGTTCTCCCATATAAACCCTGCAAGGCAGCTGGGGGTAGGCAGAGAGCATCCTTGTACCTTTCCCTAGACAGGGCTAGGGAAGGCCAGCAGGATAAGCGCCAGCACAGGACACCGTGTTAGTAAGGGTAAAATGATATCTGGACCCCAGGGCCTCTGACCCCCACTCTCATACATCTTCCTCCACCTGCAGGATCCTGATTGACACAGAAGCCTCTGAGGAAGGTGCTGCGTGGGTGCCCTCTAAAGCTGAGACTCCCTTGGAGCTCCCGTGTGTCTCAGTGGGTTAAGAACCTGACCAGTGTCTGTGAGGATGCAGGTTCAGTCCCTGTCCTTTTTTTTTAGAAGCTTGAAACCTTTGGCTGTAGAAACACTCAGGCATCAGATAAAGAAGCGTGAACGTGAATTTCTCAGTGACATGAGAAAACATCCTGGGTTCTTAAGGATGAAGGGGATTCTTAGATCTAACAGAGACGATCCCATTTCTGTGTGGCCCTTAGAGGCACACACAAGATGCTGGAGAATGTTTTGTGCCAGGAATGTGGGGAGGAAGGCTGGGCTCTCCGTTGGTGATGGGGACCCTTCCCTCATGTATTTGTTTGCTTCTTAAAATCCATTCCCTTTTTCATTCATTGTTTCATTTCTATCATTGTTTCATTTCATTCATTGTTTCATTCTACTGTTCCATTCCTTCATTTGCTCATTAATCCCTTTATTTTATCTACTCATGGGTTCACTTATTCCTTTATTTGTACTCATTGCCCATCCCACCCCAACCCTGTTCTTAAGTTGTTTTTATTTTATTTTATTTTTTTATAACAATGAATTTTATTTCAATTATAGGTGTACACAAATCATCACAAGTCAATTTGATAGATTTTGTGTCCCAAACCCACAGTGCATCCCCCACCCCTGTTCTTAAGTTTTGACTTAACACTTACTGTGTTGCTGGAGATGTGCTGGGTGTTCTGGGCCAGAAGGGGTCCCTCCCCCCGGGAGCCCTTCTCCCTGGGATAACCGGCCCTTCCGTAACCCCACACCCAGGCGTCTTGGGCTGAGTTCCTGCGGTCAGCTTTGGATGGTGCCTGTTTGAGAATATTGGTCAACTTCAGCTTGTGAAGGATTCCTGAATCATCTGTGTTTGGGAGGCTCCGTAGAGAGTCCATGGGCCATTTGGCCATGCCTCTAGGGACTGGCCCCCTGTGGGTGACCAGTAAGATGGTTCTGGCCGCAACATGGGTTTCATCTTGGCTGAGACTTATGCGTAAGGGCAGATCTCTGTCTCTTGATTTCATTGGTTTCACTGGCCATGCTCACACGGTGATGACAGAGGCAGGTGGGATTGGATTATTTGGGCAGTTGAAGTCTCGCTTGCCTGTGTACACAGCCCCAGGAATCAGGAGGCTCCAGAGACAGGACTGTATTTCTATATTTCTCAAAATACCTGCAGGAAGCCAAACCAAGTGGGAGTTCAACAAAGTTCCAGGGAAGGCTGGCCAAGGTCAGATGTCCCATTTTCCTGAGTCCTGCTGAGCACTCAGCAGTGCTAGGCTTCGTGTGGGACCTAAGAGGGAAGAAACAACCTTGTCTCTGCTTTTGCAAGAAAATAGCATGAAACGCAAAATCTTGTGTGCTATTAAAGCGTTGTATACCATTTGCCAACAGTTTTTACATTTCTCTTCTCACCTGAGCCTCCCCTGGGCCATGTGAGGTAGTCAGATCTTAGTACTTTCATGTTATATGTGAAGAGAATACTGGAATTATCTAAGGTCATACAGCTAACAGATGGCAGAGTCAGGATTTGAACCCAGGTCCGTTTGATTCCAAATCACATGTCTGTGCTGTGAGCCTGCACCAAGCGTGTAACCCTTGAGAGCTGGGGGGAGTTTGGAGAGAGGAACAGTTCATCAACACTAGGTGTGGTCAGAGGAGGCACCTTGGAAGAGTCAGAATTCCCTTTGGATCAAGGAGTCAGAACTAGTTAGGAATTAACCCTTGTTTTACCTTCCGTCCTCCTTAATAAGACGGGGCCTGGATTTTACCTGCTACCTCTCACCTCTACCTGGGCGACAGGAAACCTATCTTTTATTCCTTGGTAATAGCAAAACTTGGTCATGAGACCCGAACGGCTCAGAAAATTTAATCGTTAAACAAGCGGCTTTGCCTAAGAGCAGAAATAAGAACTGACGCTTAGTCCTCTCCATGGGTAAATATAATTAGCCTGGCTATTATGCTCCAAATCCTTCCTAAGCCCCTATGCTCAGGTGGCAAAGGGAACCTGCTGGCTTTTTGGTGACTCTTGAAATCAAGAACCTTTACTGGGGCTGCAATAATTTGATTTATCTCAGAAACAAGCCAACATTACAAGGCTGGGTTTGCAATTTCAATATGCAGAGATTAATTTACATGCAGAGCTAATTAAGCAACCGAAACTCCCACTAATTGATTATTACATGAAAAAGAACACATCAATTTGGAGAAATACACTCTATAAGGCTGTACAATATTTGCAAATGTAATTGCTGAGTGGAAATTCCTCTTCTAGTGGTTAATAAATTTAACCAATTAACCTTTGCCAGGTTGGTCTTTAATTCCTGGAGTCCAGCAACACTCGTCAGGAAAGGTTTGGTCTCTGCCTCTTGAAACTCATAGTCAGAAAAGACAGCGGCTCTGGGGCTGGTGTCTGCACTTGGCACAGTCCTGGTTCATAGTAAGAGCTCACAATAAATGCTGTGAATAAATGTACAAAGAGTCTACAGCAGTTATTTCCCATTTTTTTCTTTCTTTCTTTTTTATTATAATTGTTCTGGATGATGCCCCTGGAAGGCATTATTATTATCCCCCACCCCTTTGTTAGGTTTTCTGTTTTTTGTTTTTGTCTTTTTAGGGCCACAGTTGTGGCATATGGAGGTTCCCAGGCTAGGGGTCTAACGGGAGCTGTAGCCACCAGCCTTCGCCACAGCTACAGCAACGAGGGATCCGAGCTGCGTCTGCAACCTACACCACAGCTCACGGCAACGCCGGATCCTTAACCCACTGAGCAAGACCAGGGATCGAACCCACAACCTCATGGTTCCTAGTCGGATTCGTTAACCACTGAACCGGGACGGGAACTCCAGAATGGCCATCATCAACAAATAACAAATGCTGGAGAGGGTGTGGAGAAAAGGGAACCCTCCTGCACTGTTGATGGGAATGCAAACTGGTACGACCACCATGGAAAACAGTATGGAGCATCATCAGAAAACTAAATGTAGAACTACCATGTGATCCAGCAATCCCATGTCTGGGCATATCTGGACAAAACTTTCACTGAAGAAGATACATGCACTCCTATGTTCATTGCAACACTATTCACAACAGCCAAGACATGGAAACAACCTAAGTGTCCAACAACAGATGACTGGGTTAAGAATATGTGATACACATATACAATGGAATATTACTCAGCTATAGAGGAGAACAAAAGAATGCCACTGGTAGCAACACGGAACTAGAGATTCTCATACTCAGTGAAATAAGTCAGAAGGAGAAAGACAAATACCACGTTATCACTTATATCTGGAATCTAATATATGGCACAAATGAACCTATCTACAGAAAATAAACAAACCTGTGGACATGGAGAACAGACTTGAGGTTGCCAAGAGGGAAGGGGAGGGAGTAAGGGGAACTCAGAGTTTGGGGTTAGTAGGTGCAAACTATTGCGTTTGGAGTGGATAAGCAATGAGATCCTGCTGTATGCCACTGGGAACTACATCTGATCACTTGTGGTGGAACACGATCGAGGATAAGGTGAAAAAAAAAAAAGAGCGTATATGGATGTATGGCTGGGTCACTTTGCTGTGCAGCTGAAATTGACAGTGCATTGTAAACCAAATATAACAAAAAAATTAAAAAAAAAAAAAAAGAAGAGAGTTATGGGGTTCCCATCATGGCTAAGCAGTTAACAAATCTGACTAGCATCCATGAGAACACAGGTTCGATTCCTGGCCTTGCTCCGTGTGTTGGGGATCCACCATTGCCATGAGCTGTGGTGTAGGTCTCAGATGCGCCTGGGATCTGGTGTTGCTGTGGCTGTGGTGTAGTCAGTGGCTACAGCTATAATTGGACCCCTAGCCTGGGAACCTCTATATATGTGAGTGTGGCCTTTAAAAGAGAGAGAGAGAGAGAGAGAGAGAGAGAGGGTTATGAGGTCATTCTAATTAAATAGGACAAGCAATTCAGTTTTTCATTGATGGAAAGTATGTTGTAAAGTTTCCTCTTATAAGTAAATAAATCGAATTGAAGGAAAAGTAACAACAAGAAAAGAAGGTACTGACGATAGCTGGATACAGATGCTGTGTGAGTGACATTTGGGGAACCCCAGGCCATAAAGAGGAGTGGACGGGGAGCTGTGGGGAGGGGAGAGGTGGTGCTGACGGATGTGGCCGAGTTCTGGGCATGGGCTCTGAGCAGGGCCCGGGCCCTGGGAGTGACCTGGACCCCCTTTCCTCCAGCTCTTGGCTCCTGGAGAAGGGAGGCCCAGGAAGCAACACTGCTTGTGGGGGTGCAGCAGCCGCAATGGCACCTCCAATCTGTTACCGTCAAGTTATAATTGCCATTTTCCTCAAGTGTGGCTTGCCTCATTAGGCTTGAAATAAACATCTTATATTTTTGTCGCAATTTCCATTCTGGCTTCGTTTCTGCTGACCTCATTTCCTCCTCGTGTTTCATCCTCTCGTGCTTTGCAGAATGAGGTGGGACCAGTGAGCAACGGACCATGCTGCCTCGGAGATGCTTGATATTTAAATGAACGAGTTCTCAACTCAAAAGTCCACGCTGGGAGATGCCAGGCACAGCCCAGTGAGAGACTGTGAAGAGAGACAGAAAGACATAGTGAGAGAAATCATTACTGCACAGAATTCTCCACACCGCTCAAAGCCCTTCGAGATCTTCAGTGTCCACATTCTTCCTCATCCCTCATTCTGGAAAAGGAGACTCTTTTTTGTTTGTTTGTTTGTTTTTTAAAACAATCCTTAACCCTTGCTGCCAAAGCCTCCACTCCAGTCAGTCTTACGCCCTTTTCAAATAGAAAAGACAACCCGAGGAAGGGCGATGAACTGACTCAGGCTCTTGGGCATCTCTCTCTCTCTCATTTTTTTTTTTTTTGGCTGCACCTGCAGCGTACGGAAATTGCTGGGCTGGGTGTCAAAGGTCACAGCCACAGAAACACTGGATCTGAGCCACATTAGTGACCTATGCCACAGCTTGTGGCAGCGCTGGATGCTTAACCCACTGAGGGAGGTGAGGGACCGAAACTGCATCCTCATGGAGACATGTCAGGTTCTTAACCCACTGAGACACAGTGGGAACCCCAGTCCTAGTCAGTCTTAAACCAGCTTCCCTTCCATTTTTCTGCCTTTAGGAAGCTGTCCTAAAACAGTTTCAGGTGATCCCGATCCAACCACCATCCATCCATCTATTCACCCAGCAATCCAATCAATATATTTGACAGTAGTTACTGGGGTCTTTGCTATGTGGGGTGGGTTGGTATAGACGAACGGTTGGAGAAGTTATATGGGGTCAGTATTCATAGCCTCCTAGCCAGCCTGTGAGGAAGATAAGCTAAAGTTAATTTTCTCGTTGTACACGTAGAAAAAGTGAGGTTGAGAACGGATGAGGTTGACCACGAGGTTGCGGGTTCGATCCCTGGCATCGCTCAGTGAGTTAAGGATCTGGAGTTGCCGTGAGCTGTGGTGTAGGTTGTAGACGCGGCTTGGATCCCGCGTTGCTGTGGCTGTGGCGAAGGCTGGCGGCTACAGCTCCTGTTAGACCCCTAGCCTGGGAACCTCCATATGCTGCGGGTGTGGCCCTAGATAAAGAAAAAAGACAAAAAAAATTTAAAAAAAAACAAAGGTGTGTGCAGAGGGATGTCAGAAAAGGGGAAGGGCAGGCAACCAGAGGCAGGAGACCTCTGTGTGGTCAGTGTGGAGGGACAGGCAAGGGCCAGATAAGTCTCACAGGGCTGGGAGGATTCCAGGGGATCATTCATTCATTCATTCTCTTATTCAACAAATTTATTGAGTGCCTTCCTTAAGTCAGGAATTACTCTAAGCACTGGGGATACAGTGGCAGAAAAACAGACAAGTTCTGCTAGGAACATAACCTACAACATGACTCCAGTTACCATTGCTCTATGACCTATTGGGAAACGGTTAAGAGAGTAAATCCTGAGCATTCTCATTATAAGGAGAATTTTTTTTCTCTTCATTTTTCCATTTCTTTTTATTCTATCTATACGAGATGATGGCTATTCACCAAACTTATTGTAGTAACTTTACAATATATGTACGTCAAATCTGTACGCTGGACACCTGAGACTCATACAGTAATGCGTGTCCATTAGGTCTCAGTAAAACTGGGGAAAAAGAGCATCTATTCTAGGTGGAGAAGACAGGTGATAAAACAATAACCAGAATAAGTAAGTTACTGAGTCTGTAAGGAAATGCTAGAAGCTATGGAGAAAAATAAAACAAAGGGGGAGGCATAGAGGATGCTATTAGTAGGGGGTTTGCAGGCTTATTTACATATTCAGACGCAGTGAGGGAAGGCCTTGATAAGACTTGAAAGGAGGTGATTCCCATAAAGATATAGAGATTTCAGCAAAGCGCTTATATACAGTAGGGCCTCAATAAGCCAATTAACCAGTTGACCATGTTGATGATGACGGTGGTGGTGGTGGTGGTGATGATGACTGTGATGGTAATGGTGCTGATGGTGGTGATGGCGCTGATGATGGTGATGATGATGGTGGTGGCTGATGGTGACGGTGCTGATGATGGTGCTGATGGTGGTGATGGCGCTGATGGTGGTGATGGCGCTGATGGTGGTGATGGTGCTGATGGTGGTGATGGTGATGACAGTGGTGGCTGATGGTGATGAAGGTGATGATGGTGTTGACAGTGGTGATGATAATGTTGAAGGTGGTGACGATGATAAAGATGATGACTGAGATGAAGGAGAAGGAAAAAAAAAGAGAGAAATTAGTAATGGGAAGTCTTTGAAAGAACTCTTTCCTGACTAGCCAGTCACCAGGAAGTACCATTCTCTCTTTTTTGCCCATTGGTGCCTCCCCCTGCCCCTGGGTTTGGCAGGGTCTCAGGTGGCCATTTCTGACACCAGAAGAGGTGCACAAACGGTAGCCAATTCCTTCAGAAATTCATCTTCCAAAAATTGCTTTCCATCCATTTTGCTCCAATTCCATTTTATTTATTACCTAGCAGTGAGCAGATGGAGCCATTTTTTTCTCAGAGCTGCTTGAAAGAGACGCATCGCAATTGTGCAGCAGGCTCAGGGGCTGATTTATGGGCTGTGTGCCCCAGGAGCCAGGCCTGTTGCCCCTCCCCACACCTGAAGCTGGCAGAACATAGCACTATCTGGCCTGGCTCCCTGAAGACCGCTGTCTGGGGAGGTGCCGTAGGTGCTGACGCATTACCTGGTCCCAGACCTCTCATCCGCTCCCACCTTGGGCGCATGTTGAAGTCCAGGCCGCTAGGCCCTGGTCTCACCCCAGTGAGCAGGAGGCAGAGGAAATGTTTCTCAAGACAAAGGCAATTTCCTCCTGCCAAAGGAAACACCAGACCACATCGTCAATCATCTGAGTTTTCAGAGAGCTGCTCGGTTGAGCCATTTACAAGTTATGATGGAAGCTAATTTCTTCTTTGACATTTCCTGTTGAATTTTCAGATCCTTCATTCAAACTTGAAAAGACTATGACCCCCTAATGTGGCCTATAAGCCCACATTATAACCACCAATTGGACCAAATCTTTGTCTCTCCCACTTACTTGATGTGTGACTGACAAGTTGTTGAGGTTCTGTAAGCCTCAGTTCCCACAACTGTAAAATGGGAAGCTCTTGGTGTCTGTCTGCCTCACAGGAGCATGGGAGAATGCAATGAGGTGTTGCATGGACCATTTAGCTCTAAGTCGGGTGTATGATGAATGCCCAAGAAAAGGAGTTCTTGTCATGGCTCAGTGGAAACAAATCCGACTAGTATCCATGAGAACGTGGGTTTGATCTCTGGCCTCACTCAATGGGTTAAGGATCCAGTGTTGCTGTGAGCTGTGGTGTAGGTCATGGATGCGGCTTGGATCTGGCATTGCTGTGGCTGTGGTGTAGGCCAGCAGCTAAAACTCCGATTTGACCCCTAGCCTGGGAACTTCCATATGTTGCAGGAGCGGGCCTTGAGGGGGAAAAAAAAAAAAAAAGCTCAGGACAGGAGACAAAGCCCCTTAGAATATCCCACAGCCAGACCAACGTGGTTATCTGAGCCGCATCTACAACCTACACCACAACTCACAGCAATGCTGGATCCTTATCCCACTAAGCAAGGCCAGGGATCAGACCTGCGTCTTCCTGGATCCTACAAGAGTTCATTAACCACTGAGCCATGAAGGGAACTTCCTGGAAATGTTTTACATCTGTGTTGTGCAATATGGCAGCCACTAGCCATATGCAGTTATTGAACACATGGGGCTCACGTGACAAGGGACTGAATTTTTAATTCAATTTAATTCACTTAAATAGCCACACTGATCATATGATACCACTTAAGTGTGGAATCTAAAATAAGACACAGGGAATTCCCGTTCTGGTGCAGCAGAAACCAATCTGACTTGTATCCCTCTGGATGCAGGTTCCATACCGGGCCTTGCTCAGGGGGTCAGGGATCCGGAGTTGCTGTGGCTGTGGTGTAGGCCAGCAGCTGCAGCTCTGATATGACCCCGGACCTGGGAACTTCTATATGGTGTGGGTGTGGCCCTAAAAAAAGAAAAGAAAAGAAAAGAAGGACATAAAAGAACTTACCTACAAAACAGAAACCCTCACAAACAAAGAGAACAGACTTGCAGTGGCGGGGACAGGGGAGGGGGGGACTGGGAGTTTGGGATTAGCAGATGCAAACAATTATATTTAGGTTGGATAAACAACAAGGCTGGTCTTACTGTGTAGCACAGGGAACTATATTCAATATCCTGTGATAAATCATGATGGAAAAGAAGAAGAAAAAAAAATATAAAATTAACACAACATTGTAAATCAACTATACTTCAATAAGTTTAAAAAAAAAATAACCTCACTGTGGCCAGGGCTACCATATCGAACAATACAGCTTTCTACAGTCACTATTTTATGGAGTCACTGTTTGCCCAAGGAGGAATTGTGTGAGGGCCTCCAAGGTGCCAGGCTCTGCAAGGGACACACGAGAAGAGAGGGCTTAGCGGCTCCTCCAGTCAGTGGAAAAGTTTCATTTGTTACCTGGGAGGAGAAATGGAGATGAAACAGTGGAAGGCAGGAGCAAGGATTGGTAGAAAGATCTGCAGATGCTATTAGTCTTGTCTGCTATGCAGAGAGCAAGTTCCTGGAGGGCAGGGCTCGGCTCGGCCCAGGCTGAGTGCACAGCTGTTGGCTAAAAAGGACATCTGTGCTTTGAGGGGTGTTAGTCAGGGGCCCACTCAGCCTCCCGGGCAGCTTGGCATGGCTGGGGGTGTTGGAGGGTAGGAACTGTTGCCGAAATTTGGCCTCTGTCTGCTGCTGCCAAACAGAAATGCAGAGACAGAATTTTGAGTAGAGGAGAAAAAGATGGCTTTATTGCTTTGCCAGGCAAAGGGGGCCACAGCAGGCTAATGACTAAAACTGGTGCCCCCCTTGGAAGAGATCAGGAAATAGTTTTAAAGTTTGGGGAGTGGAAAATAGCGCCCCAGATAAGGATCAGGGTAGCGGCAAGCTTGCATTGTCTTTCAAAGCTGGTGTTTGGTGGCCCCAGCACTGGTTCTGACGAGTCCTCCTTCTTCCCAGAATGAAAAATGCTTCATCCAGTAGGTCCCTTCCATTTGTTGGGGGTTTAGTTCTGCAGAAAGGCTCAAAGAAACTTATGCATATTCCTTGAGGAGGAACCAGGACCCTGCCCCAAGGCTGTGCCATTGTCTCTGGACTGCTCCTCCTTGGTCTTGGCCTCCCCTCCCTTCCCTGCTTAGCCACTGCCCTTTGGAACTCAGGGAAGGTCACGAAGGCTGAGGCTTATGCCCTAAAAAACGAGATGGACACAGAAAGGCTTCTGTGGCCAGGAGCCATACAGGGCCCTGCTTGGTTACACAACTGAGCTCTAGGCAGTCGAGCCCTGGTCCTGTCTCAGGGGAAGAAACAGAAGCCTGTGGCGATTTTGATTCCCGGAAAAAACCCAGGGTTGCAGCCTCCAGCCCACCCAGCAGCACCAGTCCCCATTCTCACAAGGAACAGCCACTGATGTCCAAGTTTAGCTCCTCTCCGTGACTCTTTCTGGCCGACTCTGGAAGACGCCAAGGGCACCTGCAGCCTCCTTCCCTGATAACTGTCTCACTGAGAAAACATCGAGGCCTGCTGGCCCACTGGCCTCTCTGTGCAGGGCAGGTGGGTTCTACCCAGAATGAGTGGTTTCCCCAAGTCACGCACCGACTGGGGTCTCCCTGGGAACAACGTCCCCCTCCCCAGCTCCCAGAACAGCTCAGACATCATCTCTGCTCCCAGGAGAACTATTGCTCCATGAAAGCCAGGGTAGATTTAATTTTTTTTGGTAAACAATTATTTTGGGAGTTCCCTTCGTGGCTCAGTGGTTAACGAATCCGACTAGGAACCATGAGGTTGCGGGTTCGATCCCTGGCCTCGCTCAGTGAGTTAAGGATCCGGCGTTGCTGTGAGCTGTGGTGTAGATCGCAGATGCGGCTCGGATCCTGCGTTGCTGTGGCTGTGGCAAAGGCTGGCAGCTACAGCTCCTGTTAGACCCCTAGCCTGGGAACCTCCATATGCCGCGGGTGTGGCTCTACATAAAGGCAAAAAGACCAAAAAAAAAAACAATTATTTTGAAAAATTTCCCTAACTTTTGCAGGAAGCAAACGGCTATAGCATTTATTTCATGAGCATTCACAGTGCTTTCTATGTGCCAAGACTGTTCTATGCTGTGTGCTTTACAAACAAGAATGTGCTTCCGACTTATAGCGGTGCTAAGAAGCAGCTTTGTTTACAATCCCATCCTGTAGATCGAGGATGCTGAGGCACCAGTAACTTAATTAGCTGGCCCAAAGTGACATCGACACTAAGTGGCAAGCTGGCAGGTGAACCTGGAGGGTGACCAACCATCCCAGTTTGCCTGGGACTGAAGGGTTGCTTGGGACGTGGGACTTTTTGGTGCTACCAGTGAAACTGACAGTGTTAACAGCCTGAACTTAACCAGAACACAGACCGGGACTTGAACCCACGTGTCAGGGCTCAAATCCAGCCTAAATCCAGATTGGGATTTACATCCACGGTTTTAAATTGGAATCACTCACCCTGGGTCTGGACTCACTGAGGTTCAGGTTCTTCCTGTCTCCACGCAGACGGAATTCAGCGAGAGACAAAATGAAGGCAAGAAATAGATTTATTAAGATGGGACGCTTGTAAGAGACACAAGCAAGCTCTGCCCCGAGGGTCCTATCATCCAAGGAGAGTGGGGGTTGGAAAAGCCTGCCTCTTTCTTTCTGGGAGTAGTAGCTTCTCCTTAGTATCAGGTAAGGTGTGGATTCAAATCAGCAGAAGGGCGGTCCTCAAACTCTCACCCTCCCTCTAAATCTGAATGCAGACCTGTCCCATCCACCACCCCGCGACCTGAGGCTATTCTCATGCCTCCACTAGTCAAGCAAACCTGCCTTCTGCTGATTGCTTTCTTGAGCAGTTATTAATTTACAGCGATCTCCCAATGTCCCCTAAATTTCCCCCTTTAACGATGGCCCCCCATCGGGACCTCTACAACTACCTGGGCCTGTTCAAACCCTATCACTCAGGACAATCCCAGGTAAAACAGGCTGAGTTGGTCATCTTACTCCCTGGGGAAGGCTGGTTCCAGAGTTCCTGCTCTTAATCCCGTGGGCTACGGTTACATCTTCTCGGGGTGGGCGCTCAGGGTACCTGGAAGAAGATCGGTGAATCAGAGTGAGCGTAACCGAGCCGGGGCCCCGTAAGGCTCCTGGGCACTCAAGCCTTTCTCTGTCCTCCACGTCTTATCTTTAGGGAATAAGTCTCAGCCTCCACGACCGTCCAAAGGGAAGTCCCAAAGGGCAGTGGCTAAGCAGGGCAGGGAGGGGATGCAGAGGCCGGGGAGGAAGAGATAATAGCGCGGCCTTGGGGCAAGGTCCTGGCTGCTCCTGCAGGAATATACATAACAATGTCTTTGAGCCTTTCCGGCAGAACTAAAACCCCCGAACAAATGGAAGTGCTATTGGATGAAGCAGTCTTCTTTCTGGGAAGAAGGAAGACCCATCAGAACCAGTCCCGGGGCCACTAAGCACTAGCTTTGAAAGACAATGCAAGCTTGCCTCTACCCTGATCCTTATCTGGAGCCCTATTTTTCCGCTCTCCAAACTATCAATCCACCTGCTAAATTCTTCCAAAGGGGACAGTCTTTAAGGCATTAGCTGCTGTAGCCCCCTTTGCCTGGCAAAGCAATAAAGCTATCTTTTCTGCTTCACCCAGAACTCTGTTTCCACACTTCTATTCAGCACTGGCGAACAGAGGCCGCACTTGGGCAATGTTAGCTGAGTCCTAGATACACACACACACACACACACACACACACACACACAATCCTTTGACGTATATTTGTCCCGCATATAGAGCTATCCTATAGATGAGAAAGACGAGGCCTGGCCAATACTCACTAGACCGCAGGGAAGTCAGAGGCAGAGCTGGGACTGCAGCTTGATCTGCAAGGCCCCATTCCTGGGCTTGTCTACAGTTTCCTGTAATCTCTTTTCTCATTTAAACCCCATATCTATGGAAAAGGCATTCAAAATGACCCACAGGAGCTAACAAGGTGATAACAAGTTGCCAAAACACAAGCAGCAGAAAGAAAACAAGACTGAAGTTTAACCGCACATACCTCAGCTTTAGTAGGAAATTTGGCCTTGAGTGTTCTGGCACCCCGCAGTAAAAAAGCAAAGACTCAGCCTTTTCTCTGAAGAGACAGAGGGTTGGCACTATTTGTAACTGAATAGTAATCTCTTCAAGATTCTTAAACAGGGGAGTTCCCGTTGTGGCTCAGTGGTTAAGGAATCCGACTAAGAACCATGAGGTTGTGGGTTCGATCCCTGCCCTTGCTCAGTGGGTTAACGATCCGGCGTTGCCGTGAGCTGTGGTGTAGGTTGCAGACGCGGCTCGGATCCCGCGTTGCTGTGGCTGTGGCGAAGGCCGGCGGCTACAGCTCCTGTTAGACCCCTAGCCTGGGAACCTCCATATGCCATGGGTGCGGCCCCAGATAAGGCAAAAAGACAAAAAAAAAAAAAAAAAGATTCTTAAACAGGAACGATTTACTAGGAGAAGGCGCTTAGGGCTCATTTTCTGCGAAAGCAGGATCAGATTTCCATGACTGCCTCACTCTCTCTAAAAGCCAGCACATCTGGTTAAAGCGCAGATCAGGAAAGAGACCCAGAGAGTGACTGAGCTAAAGTGGTCCAGGTTTGAAGACCTCTGAGAGCTCAAACATTATCCTGATAAACCCCGATGCAGGGATGCACCCTATAGAATGGTTATAACTGAAGGTTCAGGGGCCCGGAGCCCTGCCGGCTCCTCTCTCGCTCCCATCACAGCCCGAAGCTTTCCACGGAGCCACAAAGATTCCGGAGTGAGTTCTCTAACTCTGCGTCCCGTCCGAGGACAGACCCAGGGCTTTCAAAACCTGACTGGCACTTTTCCGGCCTCGAGGGCACCCTGAGCTCCAGGGCCCAACGGCATGGCTTCATCCCACTCTGCTGCAGAGGTCAGGTCCCCACTGGGCAAAGCGGGCATTGCCTTCCTTGCATCTTCCCTGCAGCTTTTCTCAGCCAGGCGCCCTCGGATTCGTTCCCCGTTAGCTTCTCAGCCAGGAGTTTTGTTGGCTTTTTCTTTGAAACAATTTCTTGGGTTTCTTTCAAGGTCGGGGAGGAAGATGCCACGGAGGGCAAGGAGGGGGAGCGCCCCACCTTAATCAAATCGGAGCTGGGGAGACAGGATAAAAATTAACCTTCATTTGAATATGTAAACAAACACTGTGCTTGTAACTTGCAGCGTCCTTGGCTCGGGGTCACGGAGGAGCAGCCCAAAGTGATTCATCTGCCAGGTCTCTTCACTGGCAGGAAAAACTTTATTCTTAAAGGCTTTTACACTTGAATAAGTGCTAAATAATAATAATAGGCCGAGACCCTTAAGAAAGTCTTTCCCCTGTAAGGGTGTCATCGCCAGCCGGGTGAAGAACTGAAGAACTCCTGTTTGTGGGGGGGGGGGTGAAAAAATCTGGGTTGATGAATGCTGACATTCTGAATAAAATCACTCCATGCCTTCACCTAGGTCAAGAAACGACATTGTTTTCCTGAGCCGCGGTGACAGCGAGGAGACAGAGATTAATAGCTTGGTATTGACTGAGCAACTTCCAGTTCCTTATCTCTGTCAAGTCAAGGCTGTGTCCAAGGGCTGAAAGTGTTATTAGACTTATAATTGCAAAGACATTTAAAGGGTTTCCCCTTAAGGGACTATGAAATCCAATAAACCTTTCACAAAACCTCCAGCACCGGAGTACGAAGCCCGTCTGGGAGAGCCGCGCGCTCCCAGCCAAGCGCCGGGAAACCTTGAAGCCGCCAGCATTGAATAATGTTTGATTTATGAAGTTGGTTTTGAATTTGTATCAGTTGTTTTATTAAAAATATATGAAAGGAAGTTTTAAATATGAGCAAGCCCTGTAGGAGCTCGTCTGCACCTAGCTGCCGTCTGGTCCAGTCTCCTGCTGCCTCCAAGCTGGGTGCCCCCACCCAGGAGGAGCCAGGAGGGAGGGACCATAGGCTGACTTGCGGGGTTTATTTGGTCTGCAGGGAGTAAGTCTCAATTTCTTACCCAGGTAGAAGGAGGCAGGTGTAGGGGCTGGAGCATGGGGAGTGGGTGGGTGCAGAGTTGGTGGCTTTGAGATGCTGTCCGTAGGGTGGCCTGGGTGGTCTTGCTTCCTTTCAGAGGCTGCGGGCAGGGGGAAGGGTGGTTTGCAGGAGACCTGTTTGGGGTGCTGGATGTAGGGACGGGGACTGTGGTATGAGTTAGGACTCTGGACCTCAGTATCCAACCAGCACCCCCCCCGCCCCCCGCCCCCCGCCGCCGCCGCCACCCACAACCCACTGAGCAAGGCTGGGGCTCAAATCTGCATTCTCACAGAGAAAACATCAGGTCCTTAACCCACTGAGCCACAGCAGGAACTCCACGGGCCTCAGTTTTCCCATCTGTCAAATGACAGCGTTTGAATAGACTCTTTTCCCCCACCCTCACCCCCTCCCCTCCTGCTGCAACCTGCCCAAGGGTCACCTGCGGTCTTCATGTACCTTGGAGCAGTAAGAGGGTATGACCTTCAGTCCCAGCCCCTCATCACTTCATGGCCAGGGGAACACCCCAGAAGGGACGGTGCGGGTGAGAAGGGCGGGGCAGACTGCCAGCATCCAGGAATGAGGTGTGGGTTGGTGAAGCCTGTTGGTAAAAGGGGCTCTGTCTCCAGGGTCAGCCTAGGCGGCACACAAACCCATGCAGGGATACTGTGGGCATCTGCAGACACTCGGGGGCGGGGGAGTGGGCACCCGCTTCACTTAGGACCTGGGACCGTCCCTACGGAAGAATGTTTCTCAAGCGCGAAGCACCCTCTTCTGCTTCCTAGCTCCCCACCCCAGGCTGTCCACCAAGAGCCCGAGCATCAGAGGCTTGGAGGCCTCTGGGGACTGGCCACGTTGTCCTCTCTAGAGGAGGCTACACGGTTCTTCCTGCCCCTCCTGCCATGAAGAGGAGGAGGCTGGCCTCCCCCAGCGGGGCGGGCTCCCCCAACTCCACCTTTGCATCGCTGCCTCTTTGCTATTCCTCCACGGCGGGGCGTCGGGTACCTAGTCGGTGCTTGAGAGCCTCTGCTTCAGTGGTGCAGAAAGGCCACCCACCCACTCCTATTCTCCCTTCCAGACCATCAGTGCTGGCAGAGGCCGCCAGCCAGCAGCAGCGCAGTTCTGCCAGACGGCTGTGGGCATCTGCCAGAACCGGGGAGGGGGGTGGGTAGCGTATCTCAGGTTTGACCTGGGAAGTCTCTGCGCTTGGCTCCGGAGCCCTTTGGGGGTGGTCTCTCGCTCTCTACCTCCCCCCTGTGGTAGGGACAAAGTCTTGGCATCTTAGGGGGTCCCACACCACATTTTTTTTTTTGTCTTTTTTAGGGCCGCACCTGGGGCATATGGAAGTTCCCAGGCTAGGGGTCGAATTGGAGCTGCAGCTGCTGGCCTACACTACAGCCACAGCAATGCGGGATCTGAGCCACTTCTGGGACCACAGCTCATGGCAATGTCGGATCCTTAACCCACTAAACGAGGCCAGGGATCGAACCTGCGTACTCATGGATACTAGTCAGTTTCGTTGCCATTGAGCCACAGCAGGAACTCCCCACATCACTCTGATGTTATGGCCCCATCACCCTCACACCACTGGTCTGTGCCTGGCACAGTGTAGATAGATATGTGTTGACTGGATTAATGAATCCATCAAGCTATCCATCAACTCCAACTGCACCCCACCGCATCAATGCCACGCCAGGGTAGCCAGTCAGCAGGCTGACTCTGCCTGGCGGCTGTGGGCACTGCCTGCTTTGGACCCTGGGGTGGCATTTCTCCATCTTCCTCATTAAACTCAATCTGCCTTGTTAAACTCCATCTGCAGTTGTTATAACTCATCGCCACAGGCCTGCCCATGCCTTGGTCTTCCGGTACCTTGAATTTGTCCTCAAGACAGTTCAGCAAAAGGAACACCTTCGGCATGTCAGGCATAGCCAAGAGAGATACCATGAAGCACAGTGATTAGTTAGCCAGGCAGGCCAGGCTCCTAATTCAGGGCTCTGCCACTTTTCAGCTTGGGCAAATGATCCCATCTCTCCGAGTGTCAGTGTTCTCATCTGTAAGATGAGACAAATACTAGGATCTGCCTTAGAGGGCCATCCTGGAAAGGAAGGATGCCGAAGCGTCAAACAGCTACTGACCACTGGCAGCATGTTCGGCCCCCCAAGTACGAACCACTGTGATCCCAAGACCCCCACCGAGGGCGTGGAGCCTTGAAGTCTTGAGAAGTTATGTTGTTTGCCCAAAGTTGTGTAGCTCACAGGTGGCGGTGCAGGGATTGGACCGGGTCTGGCAGAACTTGAGTCTGATGACAAAGCCCACAGTTATCTCCAACTCGCTCCAGACTCCAGACACCTGCCGTACCTGCCTCCAGGTGGCCTCTTGAAGCTGAGAAGAGGGGATATTTCTTCCTGATGCTCAAGAAAGGCCACTCGTTCAACACACCGTTTGTGAGTGCTTCTTATCTGGGAGACCCTCGCCTTGGGGCTGGAGATGGAGATTTGAGTCAGATAGACTCAGGATCCGTAAGGAGCCTACAGTGCGAGGCATTTCTCCAAACCACAGAGGACTGACTTGGTGGAGGACTAACCCAGGTGTGAAAGAGGGTCCTGGGAGGTGGGAAGTGCCCTGGGGGGTGGGGAGTGTCCTGGGGGGTAGGGAGTGTCCTGGGGGG
>PVHT020000179.1:474687-488264 GCA_004024745.2 Catagonus wagneri
TTTTTTTTTTTTTTTTTTGCCTTTTTGTCATTTTGGGGCCGCACCTGCGGCATGTGGAGGTTCCCAGGCTAGGGGTCTAACAGGAGCTGTAGCTGCCGGCCTTCGCCACAGCCACAGCAACATGGGATCCAAGCTGCATCTGCAACCTACACC
This sequence comes from Catagonus wagneri, assembly GCA_004024745.2. NCBI lineage: Eukaryota > Metazoa > Chordata > Mammalia > Artiodactyla > Tayassuidae > Catagonus > Catagonus wagneri. The sequence continues at coordinate 474,841 of PVHT020000179.1, forward strand.
ACAGCTCACGGCAACGCCGGATCCTTAACCCACTGAACAAGGCCAGGGATCGAACCCGCAACCTCATGGTTCCTAGTCGGATTCGTTAACCAGTGCGCCACGACGGGAACTCCGGGGTCACTCTTCTTAAGCAACCTGGTCCCAAGTGGGGCCACCAGCACCCCTTTCTTGGGTGCTCTGGTGAACTTCTGAATCTGAGTCTTCTTGGACCTGTCTAGGCTCCACGCCCATCTCTGAGCCAATAATGAAAGCCCTAGAGGGGGAAACAGGAGACTGGCTAGGAGTTCCTCTTATGGCTCAGGGGGTGAACTCCAACATCGTGTCAGTGAAGATGCAAGTTTGAGCCCCGGCCTCACTCAGTGGGCTAAGGATCGGGCGTTGCCACAAGCTGTGGCATAGGCTGCAGATGTGGCTCGGATCTGGTGTCGGCCACGGCTGTGGCATAGGCCAGAAGCCGCAGATCTGATTCGACCCCTGGCCTGGGAACATCCATATGCCTCAGGTGCAGCCATAAAAAGAAAAAATAAATTAATTAAAAATTATTTTCAATTAAAAAGAAAAAAAGAAGAAGATTGGCTAAGACTGGGTCATGGGCCTAACTCTGGTGTTGGGTCCATGCCACATTAACCATATGGATTCAGAGTGTGGCCCAGGCAGGGGAGCAAAGCCAACAGTTGTTAAAAGGCCACTTCGGACACTTGGATTTTCTGACTGTTCCACCCTTGGTGATACCATTTCTTATTTACTTAATTATTTTTTTTGTCTTTTTGCCTTATCTAGGGCTGCACCCGCAGCATATGGAGGTTCCCAGGCTAGGGGTCTAATTGGAGCTGTAGCCGCCGGCCTTCGCCACAGCCACAGCAATGCAGGATCCGAACTGCATCTGCAACCTACACCACAGCTCACGGTGATGCCGGATCCTTAACCCACTGAGCAAGGCCAGGGATCGAACCCGCAACCTCATGGTTCCTAGTCGGATTCGTTAACCACTGAGCCACGACGGGAACTCTGGTGATACCATTTCTCTTACCTGGTGCTGTCACCCCTCCTTCCTGCTTTGCTGCCTTGCCCTTCAACTCGCATCTCCTCAGGTCGTTAGTTGTTAATTTGATGTCAATATGTTTTTTGGAGAGAGCTTTCCTCCTTCTCTGGCTCAGTTTATGCAAAAAGAGAGGGTTACAGTAGACTCCATGACTTTTTCTAGCTCCTAAAGACTAAGCTTTCCAGGGCTGAACTGAAGTGCTGCCTCCTCCAAGCAGGCCTCCGGTAAGTCCTCTACCTGCACAGCTCTGATTTTGCCTTGAGTCTTGGCTAGTATGTTACACATTTTATCTCCTTCCTATCCCACGGGTTCCTTCACTCATCCCGGATTCCCTGAGAGCATCTCACATAAAATAGGTACTCACAAGACTCTCAAGAATCAGACCTGGGTGACTTCTATATTTTGATTCTTCCTCTATATTAAAAAATGAAGAGGAGTTCCCATTGTGGCTCAGTGGAAACGAATCAGACTAGCATCCATGAGGACACAGGTTTGATCCCTGGCCTCACTTAGTGGGTTAAGGATCCAGTGTTGCCGTGAGCTGTGGTGTAGATCGCAGACGTGGCTCGGATCCCGCGTTGCTGTGGCTGTGGCGAAGGCCGGCGGCTACAGCTCCTGTTAGACCCCTAGCCTGGGAACCTCCATATGCCGCGGGTGTGGCCCTAAGAAGACAAAAATTAAATAATGAAGAAATACCAAACAGGGCAACACAATTTTATACTTTGAATGTTTTTTTGAACAAATTAAGACTTTAATGTTAAAGCCAAGAGAACACAGTCTTTACTCCGCTGCCGTAAAATACAAGTCTGAGTAACTTTGATTAATGCAAAATATCAGAACATTGATTGCAAAATAATGACACTTCAGAACTTTTGCTACCACAGACAGTGTAGCAGTTACGGTCCGAAGGATAGCTATGCATCCCTCTTAATCCCCCGACTTAATTCTGCTTTCACTCTTCTACCACAGGTGGCAATGTCCTCCGATGTAATTCGCTATTCACAAGATAATTACGGGATTTATTTTTAAGAACTTAATTCACAGCGCCTGCCAGGTGGTGGGGTCGGGAGAGGGGACCTGTTTTTGAAGCTGGAGGCTGAGGGTCTTATTTCAGTCCTCCTGCGCATCACAGTGACTTTATGAGTGGTGTCCTTGGGTGGCAATGTGGAGTCTGTGTTTGAGGCCTTCTGTGCCTCTGCAGCCACCGGCTTTTCTCCCTGTCCTCACCCGCCTTGATCAGCGGTGCGCTCCCTGGGACTGTGGAGTCGCCTCTACCGCCACTAAGTCAGAGGAGTGACAGTGTAGTGGAGATCTGGGGACTGACAGGAAGGGAGGGTGGCGCTGGGACCGGCTGGCATGGGCACATTTGGCGACTGTGATCACACTGCGGGTGGCTGGACAGCCTTCTTGGCCCATGCATATGCATGGACCTGCCTTGGGGAGCTGGGGAGTTGGCTCGACTCCAGGAAGTCACCATATGGGAGTGTGTGGGGTTTTTTTTCCTTTCCTTTTTTTTTAGGCTATCAAAACAAAAGAAGTAAAAAAGAAGAGGAGAAAGAAAAAGAAAACTTAGAGAGAGGATCATACAAGGTTAATGATTCAAAGAGTCATTTAGATCAAAGAACTTTTTCCAGCCCCGATACGGCCCAGATAGAGAAACGGATGGAGAGCAGTGGGGGCCGAACCCAAGTCCAAAGGCAGAAGGAGAAACCAAGAGTCCAGCACTGCCCCCCGGAGAAGCATGACCTTTTGGTTCCCGAGCCTCCTCCTGGTCCCTCTTGGGCTTTCCTAACAGGGCGATGTGGTGATCTGTGGTTCTGGTCTTTCCAGATTCTTCTAACAATCAAATAATTTCCTGGCAGTTGGTGTTTTACGTAATCAGCTCCCCAAACCTATCACCCAGTGTAATTCTTTTAAGCTATGTAAGTGTTTACATTCCCCTTTTGACTTAAAAAAAAAAAAAGCTTGAATCATTTAAACATTTTAGTAGTTTAAACATAAAATAATGTAAAATAAGCTTAACATAAAATGTACTAAGCTTTGCCCTTTGTGGGGGATGATGTTGTATTTATCGACAAAGCGATACATTCTTTTTTAAAGTAGTCAGACTGATGGCACAGAAGGGATATGGGTGGTTGCCAGGAGCGGATGGAGAGGAGATGGGAGATGGTCCTCAGCAGGTAGAGTTCATGCAATAGTGGCGGAGACGAGTGTTCTGGGAAACTTACAGCAATGCCGTTAGTTGACAATAGTAGCTACACTTGGAAATTGTTGGGTGGGTAAATTTTTTTTTTCTTTTGTCCTTTTAGGGTCAAACCCGCGGCATACGGAGGTTCCCAGGCTAGGGGTCCAACAGGAGCTGTAGCCTCTGGCCTTCGCCACAGCCACAGCAACGCGGGATCTGAGCTGCGTCTGCGACCTACACCACAGCTCACGGCAACGCGGGATCCTTAACCCACTGAGCGAGGCCAGGGATCGAACCCGCAACCTCATGGTTCCTAGTTGGATTCGTTAAGCACTGTGCCACGACGGGAACTCCTGAGAAGTTGTTTCTTAGGAAGAGGTGGATGAAAACCTAGGCGACTTCGATACATGGGACCACATATGTAGACCTCTGCTCCCTTGCTGCCAAATAAAGACTAATGCCCATTCTCTTAGTCCAGTGGCTCAAATCTAGCATCCCCTGTGCCACTTGTTCAAAACATCAATGCCTTGCCTCTTCTCTAGGATGGGGAATTCTTCAGAAGGGTGTGCCTCAGGTCTAGATAACCTCCAGATTCAGAAGGGGCAGTAATTGTTAGCTTTTGGGACAGGAACTGTTGGAGGCCCTCGTGGACTTCCCGGGCCGGGAGAAGGGCTGCTTGGGAGAACAGCTGATGTATTCTTTCCATTGCATTTTCTTGTCTTTTCCTTCAAGGGCTGTTGAAGGTCATGGAGCAAACCGGATATATGACAGAGCAGGGAGTTCTTCCCTGATAAAAGAGGAACAAGTGCTTGGCTTGGTGATTTTAGAAATCCTGATTTGTCAAAGCCAAGAATAGCCTTGTAATAATAAAGGAAAAAAATTGCTTGTGATTCCAAAGGGAGTCATGATTTAGCGACAGTCCCGAAGGAAAATTAGGGTCTGTGTGTGACGGCTCTTCTCTTTCCTGCTGCCTCCTGAGAGATGATTACTCATTCGTAATTTATTAGGTAATTATGCATGGGTAAAGGCGTATGAATCACTTCATTTAGATGATAGCAATTAGCGAGGGCCGGTTAGAGTTTTTTTTTTTTTCTGCTGGGGTTCCGAGTGTGTTTAGACAACACAGGTGCTGCCGAGGCCAGGACACCTCTGGGGTGTCCCTGCTCCTGCCCAGCTAGCAGGACGTCCCCCTCCCAACTTGTCCCCTGACCTCCTGTGACCTTGCGCCTTTCTCCTCGATACATTTGGGCAAACCACCTTATGTCTCTGGACCCATCTGTAAAATGGGATCATCCGCTCACGTACAGGAGGCTAGATGGATTGATGGAAACATTAGACCAGGAATTTGGAATCACTGGATGTTGGGTTGGCTCCTAGCAACCCAGAAGTTTGGGGAAATGCCAGCCCTCAGAAGTCAGCCACTCCCCTGCTCCACACCTGCTGCAGAGATGCATGGTCTGTGTGCTCAGGGAATCCAGGCTCCAGGGTGCTGTTTGCATCGTGGCACCTATCAGCAAAGTGCAGCAGGCACACAGCTAAATAAAATGAGCTATATTCAAAGAATGGAATACTACCAGTCAGTTACAAGGACTGACCTAGATCTCTGTATAGCAACATGGGTAGCGGCAAATGGCTATTTAATACATACAACTGGATCTCATGTATGCTAAGAAATTGATATAATGTTACACATTTTCTGCCAAGTATCTCAATCAGTCAATCAACCTTCTATCTATATCTGTTTTCTGGCAGAAGGATAAAGCAGATCCCAAATAAGACATCAAATTAATAGCCTCAAAACATCAGAATATTATGGATAAGTTCCTTTGGCCACTCTGCTCTTCAAGTTCAAATCCTTGGTCAGTTCCGCAGAGGCTGGGAGCTGGGTCTGGCAGGACAGAGAAGACTTTAACTTTATTTGAATGTTCTAACTTAAAATATGATAATTAGGCAATGATAAAGCCTGAGGCCCCAGCTTGCTTCAAGCTTTGGACCCTGGACGCTCCTCCCAGTCCCCAGCTTGGCTCCTTTCTTTGTACTAAGACAGATTTTAATAAAGTCGCTGCACGTGGAAGACGATTACTGGTTCATCTGATTTCTGCTATTTGAAGTCCCCGGGGAAGAAAAGCCTTGTTTAACTCAATTCATAACACGATTAATCCAACCATAAACCTTCTGATGACTTGAAAGGAGAGAGGAGAATTCATTAAAAGTCCATCTCTAAGTGGCACATCCTCCCTCTCCCAGGCCAGCAGGTGCGACTCCGGAGGCCATCCGCCCATTATCTCTGCCAAGGTCAGAGCTGCGGCCTCGCACAGAGCCGACTGAGAGGAGATAGTGTTGGAGCTTTCACCTCTTCCGTGGGGTAACTGGGGCCCAGAGAAGTTGTGGAAGTTGTCCAAGATCACAAAGCTAAGCACAACTATAATAAAATTCACTGGGTTTAAAAAAATTCAGGGAAGCTGGGTGAAGAGTGTATGAGAACTTTGTACTATCTCTGCAACTTTTCTGCAAATCTTAAGTTATTCCAAAATAGAAAAGTTATTTTAAAAATAAATTTTTAAATAGAAATTTTTTTTTTATTATTATTATTTGTTTTTTTTTACGGCCACACTTGTGGCATATGGAGGTTCCCAGGCTAGGGGTCTAACAGGAGCTGTAGCCGCCGGCCTACACCACAGCCACAGCAACGCGGGATCCGAGCCGCCTCTGTGACCTGCACCACAGCTCACGGCAAGTGGGATCCTTAACCCACTGAGTGAGGCCAGGGTTCAAACCCACAACCTCATGGTTCTTAGATTCGTTCCCACTGAGCCACGACAGGAACTGCAGACAATTTATTTTAAAAATAAATTTTTAAATTAAAAAAAAAAGACCACAAAGCTAAAAAGCAAGAGAGTGTATTAACTCATTTCTTACATCAAAGGGCCCATCTGCTATGAAAACACTTTTAAATGTGCTTTTATAGGTTCACACACACTCATTCTACTTCTGGATAGCTAGTTCAGGGAAGTAGTTTTAAATATGAATTAAGCTAAAGCCCTAGTATGTTCACCACAGTGTAATGCATAATTTTAAGTCCTGAACCAAACTAAATATATACCACTGAGGAGAGTTTGCTGACAACCCAATGGGTTATCATACCACCATCAGAAAACTTCCAGGAGTTCCCGTGGTGGCTCAGAGTAATGAACCCGACTAGATTCCACAAAGATGAGGGTTCCATCCCTGGCCTCGCTCAGTGGGTTCAGTCTCCGGTGTTGCTGTGAGCTGTGGTGTAGGTTGCCGACACAGCTTGGATCTTGCGTTGCTGTGGTTGTGGCTGATTCGACCCCTGGGCTGGGAGCTACCGTATGCCATGGGCATGGCCCTCCAAAGCAAAACAAACAAACAAACAAACACAATTCCAAAAGACTCAAATAACATGGATAATACTTGTAACATACTGAAGAAAAAACCCAGCAGGATGAAAATGGCATATGTAAAGTTGCCTGATTATAATTTTATAAAAATACGTGTATAGGAAAAAAAGACCAGCAGAAACAAAGGTAATAGCCACATGAGGTCTTGTCTCAGATTTCCACGTATTTAATAATAAGCAGTTAGATGTCCTTTAAGTTATTATAGTGGGATCACGAGGTATATTTCTCTTTTCTGATTCTTTTCCCCCTTGAATATTTTGTAATGTGCTAATACTGTTTTTTTTTTTTTTGGCTTTTTTTTGCCTTATATAGGGCTGCACCCGCGGCATATGGAGGTTCCCAGGTTAGGGTCTAACAGGAGCTGTAGCTGCCGGCCTTCGCCACAGCCACAGCAACGCGGGATCTGAGCCGCGTCTGCAACCTACACCACAGCTCACGGCAACGCTGGATCCTTAACCCACTGAGCAAGGCCAGGGATCGAACCCGCAATGTCATGGTTCCTAGTCGGATTTGTTAACCACTGAGCCACGATGGGAACTCCTAATACTGTTTTTTAATCAGTACCTTTTAATTTCGGAAAAGTGGTTTCACCTATTGTCTTAGGTCAGTTTCCCTGTAAAACAGACTGGGAGAGAAAAATTTCCATGCAAAAATTTGCCGGGTTGAGCCCTCGGGATCTGTGAGGGGTGAGGGACACAGAAGTGCACAGAGGGAGCGGCTGGGCTGCAAGGCAGGCGCAGCAAAGCTCTCAGCGGATCCCCTGGGACTCTCCGCAGCTGGGATGGGCTCCAGGACGCCCTGAACTGGGGTAAGCGGACCAGCCTCCGTGCCCTCACAAGGACAGGAACTGGATGGAGGCTGCCCCCAGGGAGAGGGTGTAACCTTGGTAAAAGCTGCTCCCTTCAGCTGAAGGCAGCTCCTGGAGAGGGACTCAGCTCTGAAACATCAGTAGCCAATGCCCTGAAGCTGAGGGAAGGTGGTCCTTGGTCCTTTCCGGGAAGTGCATCACAGCATCGAGAAAACCTGTTGTAATACATGTGTGACTGCAGCACAGCTATGAATTAGGGCAGGTGGAATAGGACTCATTTTATAGACAGGGAAACTGAAGCATAGAGCACCTGTGTGATTTTTGCAGGTCGCAAAGCCAGAGAATGCATTTATTTAAGAATCACGGTAGCAAGAAGTTCCCTTGGTGGCTCAGTGATTAACGAATCCGACTAGGAACCATGAGGTTGCGGGTTCGATCCCTGGCCTTGCTCAGCGGGTTAAGGATCCGGCGTTGCCGTGAGCTGTGGTGTAGGTTGCAGACGCGGCTCGGATCCCGCGTTGCTGTGGCTGTGGCAAAGGCCAGCGGCTACAGCTCCTGTTAGACCCCTAGCCTGGGAACCTCCATATGCCGCGGGTGCGGCCTCAGATAAGGCAAAAAGACCAAAAAAAAAAAAGAAAGAATCACGGTAGCAAGGCCAGGACAAGAAACCAGGCACCCTGACTCCCAGACCCTCCACTGCACCTCCCTGAGGCATAGCCCTGAGAAATCCGTCCAAAAGAGTCAGGGTTTAGGGCCAAGGAAGACAAGGGGATGCTGGGCTGTGTCCTGGGGGGTCTGAGACAGAGAGCAGGGCTTCTTCCGAGTGGGACAGAAGTGTCTCCTGGCCTCTGGCAGGCCAGCTGGAAAGGACCAGGGAACAGAGCCCATCATTTCACAGGACACAAGAAGCACAAATTTTGGTCCTCCCAGATCTGGGCATTGAGCAGGCTGCTTCTCAAGAAACTGGGGGAGTTCCCGTCATGGCACAAAGGAAACGAATCCGACTAAGAACCATGAGGTTGCGGGTTCGATCCCTGGCCTTGCTCAGTGGGTTAAGGATCCAGCATTGCCGTGAGCTGTGGTGTAGGTCGCAGATGCGGCTTGGATCTGGCATTGCTGTGTCTGAGGTGTAGGCCGGCAGCTGTAGCTCCGATTAGACCCCTAGCCTGGGAACTTCCATTTGCCGGGGGTGCGGCCCTAAAAGGACAAAAGACCAAAAAAAAAAAAAAAAAATTAAGAAACTGGAGCCGGAGCAGGGGAAGTCACTGAGCAACCCGATCCTTGATTTACTGGAAAAAATTTCATGCAGCCCCTACTGGGGACGCAGCAGTGAATGTGGCAGGTGATGGGAGGGGCTGGAGCTTCATAGAAGCACCCTAGGGAGATGGTGATAGGATGGCTTCAGGGTCCAGGCTTGGGGGCCAGACAGCCTAGATTTGAATGCTGGCTCCCCCACTCACAAGCTGTGAACTGGGGTGCATTTCTCCCATCCTGCTCCGTTTTCCTTACCTGCGGAAATGGGATGATGGAACCCGTGTGTGTCTTCTGCATCCTTTCCAATCCACATTCATGCACGTGCATGCACTGAAGGACCTCTCCGGTCCTAAAACATCTGTGCAAGGTGGGCACTCAGAAATGTACCCTCACCAGGGGTGTTTGTTTGTGGTGATGGGACCTATGAGGACTTCATCCCTACCCCAGGGGCTGCTGCTTCCCCCGACCCCATCCCTGTGTGCATATGTCCCACCAGCCAGTGCCCCTTTCAGCCCATGCATCGCCTTGCCACCAAGGCTCAGTGCCTCAGTGCATTAAAGACCCCTTTACACACTCATGTGTGCCTCTGTCCGTCATCACTGGGGGCCTCCCCTGCACCCCAGGATAAAGTCAGCCTCAGCAGAGCCTGGGGTCTTCCCTGGGCCAGGCATACTCTCTCCCCATCTGGGGAAGACGCTTAAGAGTTCTGGTTCCCCACACTGTTGGTGAGAATGGAAATTGGTCCAGCCCCTGTGGAAAACAGTATGGAGTTTCCTTAAAAAAACAACAAATGGAATTAGCATTTGAAGGAACAACTCTGTTCCTCGGCATCTATCCAAAAAAGGCAAAAGCTCTAATTTGAAGAGATACATGCATCCCGACGTAGCCAAGACATGGAAGTAACCTAAATGTCCACCAACAGAGGGATGGATAAAGAAGAAGTGGTACATATATGCAATGAAATATTACACAGCCATGAAAAAGAATGAAATAATACCATTAAGCAGCATGGATGGCCCTAGAGATTATCGCACTAAATGAAGTAAGCCAGACAAAGACAAATATCGTAGGATATCATTCACATGTGGAATCAAAAATATGACACAAATGAACTTATTTACAAAATAGAAACAGACTCACAGACATTGGAAACAAACTTATGGCTACCAAAGGGGACACAGAGGAGGGATAAACTAGGAGTAGGGGGTTAACAGATACAAACCGTATTAACTTGTATTAGCAGACATAAGTATATAGCAGATTTTATAAATATATATATATATATATATATATATATATATATACATGTGAGTGTGTGTGTGTGTGTATACTTGTTTATCTATTATAAAACAGATAAATAGTAAAGTTCTACCATAGCCCTGGGAACTATATTCAATATCCTACCGACTATAATGGAAAAAATTAAAATTGTTAAAAAACAAGCAAACAAACAAACAAAAAAAAAAACAAAAAATAGCTAAGGACAGGTTTATTTCGTGGAAAACCAGACACCTGGAGTGGCCAAATCTGTCATTTGTAAGAACAATTAGATTTCTTTTTCTTACTAAGTTTTTTTTTTAAATTACTTAATGAATTTTATTACATTTATAGGTGTACAACAATCATCACAACCAAATTTTATAGCATTTCTATCCCTAAACCATTTCTACCCAAGAACAATCACAATGTCACAAAATACAAAAAAGCTAAGAAGAGAAATTTGAAAGTAAAAAAAAAAATCCTGTAATAAGCCATAATGGAAAAAAATATGAAAAAGATCATACACACACACACACACACACACACACACACACACACACACACACACTTTGCTGTACACTGGAAATTAACACATTGTAAATCAACTATACATTAATTTAAAAAGAATTTCAGTTCCTGGACTCCGATAATACCACTTACACTCTCCAGAGATGTTAACTGCTGCTTCTATGTGGTCAGATAATTATTACTTCTTAAAAATTTTAAGTAAATTCTAAGTATAGATGTAACACAGGCATATGATAAAAATGTAGATGGTACAAAGAGGTAAATCATGAAAACTACACACTTCTCTTCTCTCACCTTCTCTAACCACACAATCCCAACCCGACCCCTTCAAAATTTTGTTCCCCAGGGAAATTCATACTTGTGTTCTCTATAAGCAGATAGATAGATAGATGATAGTTATTCTTAAAATATGTGCAGATGGGGTTATAATATAGGTACAGCACTGCATCTTGCCTTAATATTTCATAAAGTCTATGTATTAGTATTTACAAAGCTATTTGATCTATTTTAATAGACATACTATCAATTCTAGTTCTTTTAAAGGCTGCCACTTATTTCTAATTCTCTTAAATTTTTTCATTTAATTCCCCTTTTTTGGGGTGTGGGGGCTGCCTTCATGGCATGCAGAGGTTCCTGAGCCAAGTATCGAACCTGCTCCACAGCAGGGACAGCGCCACATCCTCAGCCCTCTGAACCACTACGGAACACCTCTCCCCCCCCTTTTTTTTTTTTTTAGAGGCTCTTCATGCTTTATTTAGCCACAAAACTCTTGATGGCTGTTCCAGCTTTTGGAGGCACAAACAATGAACATTTTGAATGTTTATCTTGGAGAGCATTTCCTTGGGATAAATCCTAGAAACAGTCTTCTTTTGAAGTTATGCATGGACATTTTTAAAAATAAATTTTCCTGACCACATGCTTCTATGAAGTAGCTTGGTTGGAGATAACCAAACTGTCCCTGCTGGGGGGTTGTGAGGGAGAAGAGGTGCACTATGGGTTTTGATCATAGCTGTGTCATGAGAATATGCCTGTTGAGGGCTAAGCCTATATTGCGGGGGAGGGGGGGAGGTTCAGAGCAGACATGGTGTGGACAACCCAAAGAACTGCCCTTCTTAAAGAGCAAGTTGATTTCTCCTTCTTTACTCTAGACTTGAATGGATTTAAGTGCTAGTGACAGCTGATGATGAACCTGCCTCGTGGTTTGTAATCAAGTCACTAGCTGGCCTCTGTGCCTCTTGCTGCTGTCTGCCAGTAAGATGTGACCCGGACATGCTTTTTCTAGTTCTCTAGTAGGCAGGCCACTCAGCAGTGCACGTCTCTTCTCATGTAGGGTGAGACCCAGGGACAGAGGGCACAGCATAAATGATTAGCTATAGGTGATGTGTATTGAATACTTACTACGAGCCAGATACTGTTTTAAGTGCTTTATATGAATTACGCATTTAATTCTTAGGACAAACCTGCAGTGTAGGTACAATTACCATCCACATTTGCATATGAGGGAACTGCTGTGATTATAGGTGTTGTTCAGCTGATTATTTTTTGGTTTGTCTTCAGGTATATGACGAGTTTGCTTGTTCCCACCCACTTTGAAGTTAGGAATAGAAATTTGAGTTGCTTTGATTAGGAAATGAGAGCATAAGTGTCTTGCATTTCCTCCAGGTGGAAGGTGCTTTTCTTTTTGTTTTGTTTTTGTCTTTTTGCCTTTTCTAGGGTCGTGCTCGTGGCGTATGGAGGTTCCCAGGCTAGGGGTCTAGTTGGAGCTGTAGCCGCCGGCCTTCACCACAGCCGCATCTGCAACCTACACCACAGCTCACGGCAACACTGGATCCTTAACCCACTGAGCAAGGCCAGGGATCGAACCCGCAACCTCATGGTTCCTAGTCAGATTTGTTAACCACTGAGCCACGACGGGAACTCCCAGGTGGAAGTTCTAAGAGCCAGCGGGTGATCGGTTCCTTTTCCTCTGTCACAGAAACTGGCAAGGTCTGTATGTCACGTACTTTGTCAATTGGGTCCCAAGGTGAGAATAATATGTAGAGAATCCCCAGACAGCCGATGATGGGTGTGGAGTATGGATGCAAAATACGTTATTATTTTTAATCATCAAAGTTCTGGGATTATTTGTTATGATAGAGTAAACTGTCCTATCTTGACTGACACAGGTCAAGGTCACACAGCTAATAAGTGGAAGAACCAGGATTTGAATCCAGATACTCTGGCTCCAGAGTTTGTCTGCCTTTCTCACTCTGGAATATGGCTTACCTACTTAGTGGCTCCAAGTTGGACCTTAAAGGGCAGAATCAAAAATTCTTTCTAAGAGTTCCCGTCTTGGCTCAGTGGTTAATGAATCCGACTAGGAACTATGAGGTTGTGGGTTCGATCCCTGGCCTTGATCAGTGGGTTAAGGATCCGGTGTTGCTGTGAGCTGTGGTGTAGGCCAGCGGCTGTAGCTCCGATTTGACCCCTAGCCTCCATAGGCCGTGAGTGCGGCCTTATAAAGAAAAAAGAAAAAAAAAGTGAAAAAAAAGGAAGTCTAAATAGTCTATGGATAGAGTTGGCTTAAGAACCAGGGCTTCAGACAGTTCCTCAAAACCCCGTCTCCCCGTGGTTTTACTCTGTCTTCATCACATTGGCTTCAGTCTTAGGCAGCCACCGATCCAGGGGGAGCAAAAATGCCATCCACCAACTTAGTGCCCCAGTGGGGACCCATTTTTGTCCTGCCTCTTAAAAAGGTTTGACGGGCTGGATGAGATTAAGTGTGTGAACATGGTTGTGAAGGAAGGAGCAGCATAAACATCGGTATTCAGCTGGTCAGTGTTAGCTGATGAGAGTTTAGGTGCTTTTCTTGTCGTTGGAGAGGGGAAAAAGGAATGACACAGAGGGTAGAGATCAGAGCAGAGCTTTCAGTACACAAAACCCAGA
>PVHT020000179.1:489264-504987 GCA_004024745.2 Catagonus wagneri
GGGGCTGGGGGAGCTGGGAAGAGAGAGCATCCTCATTCAGCGAAATTCTCTGAGGCCAGCTTTGTACAGGGGCATCTCCACCCCACCCAGAAAGCGTCTCAGGACGCTGCTTCTCACTTGCCGCATTCTTATTTATCTTTCTCTCAGGCTGAGGAACCCAAATTACATTTCTTTCCAGCTTCCGCAGATGCCACATTTCTCTTCTTGGCCCATTGCTCATCCTTCTCTCTCCCTCCAGCTACTGCAGAGTCCGGTGTCAGCATTTCAGGTACTCAGTAATGGCTACGATGGGAGCTCTGGCTCACCGCTCATTTCTGCCAGGTCCTGCATGACCTAAGCTTTGACTGGAAAGCCATTTGCATGCAAGATTTGGGCTGGTGGGCGGTGTGAGTGGCTCCGCGTCTTCTGTGAGTATACTAACTCCGTAAATTTTGCTGTATCTTCATAAAGTTTGGGGTATCCTTTATTTAAAAAAAAAAAGGCTCATCTTTATTCCCTAAAGATTTATTTTATAAGGAGACTTTGCAACCGCTACCATAAATAGAAAACCGTGCATTGCTTGCCATAACTATATAACTTTAAAAATTACTAAAATGCCTAACAAAATCATTTTATGGTACATGTTTGATCTTCTAGGAAACACTGGTGTAGCTGGAAAAGTACAGGATTAGCTGTCAGGACATTGGGCCCAGGTTCAAGATCTTCCTTCAACATAACGACCACTGCAGCAAGAAGAAGAATACCATTCAATGTTTATTGAGTGCATATTAGGAGTCAAGCATTATGTTAAGTACTTTCTGTAGATCATTTCCTCTAATCCTCGTATTCTTCGTTCAGAAGCAATCCCTAAAATGACGATTCACGTGACGATATTTTAAGGAACTGTTTTTGGGAAAGGCAGTAAGGGAGTGGCAAACTCTGGGGTATGCTTTAGTTTTAGGGAGCCAGTGGGGACAGTATTAGAGGCAGGGAATGTTCTCTGGGCAACTCCAGTAATAGTAAAAACGGTATCTCTTTTAGTCACACATCTTTTGATTGTGTCAGAGACCCAAGTCAACATGGCTTGACCTAAAGGAATGTATTGCCTCAGTTTAATGAAAAACTTCAAGAGTAGCTTCAGGCAAGGCTGAACGTCCTCAGAATTGTTTGCATCTCTGATCTCGGCTGTCGCTAATGTTGGATTCTCCCATGACGCACTCTTTCCCCCGTGTGGTGGTTCCAGATTCACCTCTAGCCAGGTTATAACCACAGTGGAAAGAGAAAAGCTCTTTCTCAGATTCCCCAAAAGCCCTAGGGAAGGTTTTCATTGGCCCAGGGCAGGTCACGTGACTACTCCTGTAGCAATCATTCTAATCAGGACATGTGCTCTGATTGGCTAGCTTGGGCCAACGGGCCTATCCCTGGATGCTGAGGAATGGGGAGTAGTCAAGTCCCCCTGAACCCCTCGGCTGAGATTGAAGGATAGAGCCAGACCTAAAAGAGAAGCTGGCCAGCAGGAAACACATGCCCAGCTCCACCTGCCTGTGCGCCGAGCCCAGTTTGTTCGGCAGGTCGGGGGAGAAGTGCAGATGACAGCAGCGAGCCACACACTTTTAAATGTGCTGACGACGTTCCAGGCGGGGGTTCCCACTGGCAGCCCAGAATGCAATCAACTTGCGGCTTTTGCCAACCCCAGCACCTGTCATATTTCATCTTCTTTTAAATAACTTCAAGGATATGAAAGTCATAAAAGCAAAACCCAGGTAGGGTCAGAAGTCACCGGCTCTTCTATGCAGAGGGCTGTCACTTTTTGGCTCTTTCTTCTGCCGCCCATTTGCAAGGCCCCCCTTGGAGCTGAGTACAACTCTAGTAAATATTCAAATGGAGCTCGGGGTCTGAGTGGGAATAAATCACAACTGCTTGCCCGCCCCCAGGACGTACTCAAAATAAAAAAGTACAGTGGAGATTACCGTCTTCATAATTGTTATATATTTCTTTGACCTCACAGCAGCTAAGGTTGGCTTTCAAAGAAAAAAAAATGTTGTTTCCAAGCAGCAGAGAAACATTTTAATGAACACCGCAGGGTTTACTGATCACTGTTAATGAGTGAAAAAGGAGTGTCCTGCTGGAACCTTCTGTCTATCTTTAGAAAGCAGCCCTGGATGACGGAGGGGTGGAAGGTGATGGAACTGTGTGCAGGTCTGCAAACCTGAAAACAAACACATCCTATCTTTTAAGGCTGTCTGCAATGGGCACTTTGTTTTTCACCTTTGTTTGTGCCCTCCCTTTTCACTGGCGGCAGTTAAACCAAAATTTGCTGACTTCTATTAAGAGTTGTAGCAGAAATACTCAAAGGAGTGAAACTCGACAGAAACATTTCAGTCTCTCTGGGGCGCTTCACCCACCATCGTGGTTTGGGGGATGTTGGGTGGGAA
This sequence comes from Catagonus wagneri, assembly GCA_004024745.2. Classification (NCBI taxonomy): domain Eukaryota; kingdom Metazoa; phylum Chordata; class Mammalia; order Artiodactyla; family Tayassuidae; genus Catagonus; species Catagonus wagneri. The sequence goes on from PVHT020000179.1 coordinate 491,679, forward strand.
AGGTCCATTCTTGCCAGTACACACCGTGTGTGTGTGTGTGTGTGTGTGTGTGTACACGTGTGTGTGCGTTTGCATTACGGACTTGGTATCTACCCATGAGTGGACTTCTAACCTGCACCGGAGCTGGGAATCGGTTTTGCTCTTAAACGTCACTGACCCACACTCCTGAAATCCATTGGAAGCCCAAGGATGTAAAAAGCAATTTAATGGAGCCAGCTTGTTTGCTTCTAGAAATGGGAACATTCTCCTTGTTAGCTTATTAAAATTAAGAACAGGGAAAAGAAGAGTCTATTAACTACACATAATAAATGACACAAAATACGCTGCAGTTTTAGTTTAGAACGGAAGGGAATGAGGGTGACAGAGGCTGGAGGGGCAAAGATAGACACAGAGATGGGCTTGCAACAAGCAGAAGACCGCAGAGAGGGGTGAGGAAGCAGTTACATGGAAATTCATCGAATGCTTGTGAAGGGCAAGGGTTTTTACACCGATCACATTATTAACATCTCATAAGACAGGGGCGGAGTACCTCCCCTTTATATAGATTAGGACAGTGAGGTTTGGGAAGGTTAAGTTACCTACTCAAGACCGCGTTGTTGGTAAGTGCAAGGGCTGCGGTGGACCCCAGGCTGCTCAACTCCAAGGTGTTTCATTATCCTGTGTCTGGACCACGTGTTTGTTTTGACGATTGCTGTCCAGGGTACCCACACACATGGTCTGTATGCATGGGTACCTTGAGACTGCACGATAATTAAAAAAAAATCTATAAATGTATTTATTTGGTTTTGAACGTTTAATGCATTTACATGGCACAATAATCAAAGCGGTGTAGCAAGATTACAATAAGAAACGTGTGCCTTGTTCCTTTGGGGAACCTTTGTCACCCCCCAAGTTTGCCTTGCTCTCCTTAAGTCCTGGAGCCCTCCTGCTCTCCTCTGCCTACTAGGGTGCTGTGTGCCAGCGCACTGGGTCCCTTGTGGGAAGGGAATAGGGTCCCCTCTGGTGCTTCTCTGGCCAGGACAGAGTTTCTGGTTTCTAATGCCTTTATAATAATTGCTACTTTCTCCTTTATCACTAGGAAGAGACAGATCTTAGGCACAGAGCTTTCAGCCACCAACACTTTACTAAGGCTTAACTACTCTGGAGTGTTTAAAAAGGCAAAATGCGTTTTTATGACTGCTTTCTTTCTTTGCGGTGGCAATATCGGTTTTTCCATATGGAGACAACGTGACTTTTTGGAACACATTTACTTCAAAACAAGACAATTTAAAAGAAGAACACTGGGAGTTCCTATTATAATATAGCGGAAATGAATCCAACTAGGAACCATGAGGTTGCGGGTTCGATCCCTGGCCTCGCTCAGTGGGTTAAGGATCGGGCGTTACCTTGAGCTGTGGTGTAGGTTGCAGACGTGGCTCGGATCTAATGTTGCTGTGGCTGTGGCGAAGGCCGGCAGCTGTAGCTCTGATCAGACCCCTAGCCTGGGACCCTCCATGTGCTGTGGATGCCGCCCTAAAAAGCAAAGTAAAATAAAAGAAAAACATTAAGTAAACAATCATACAGGTGGTATAAGGAAATGCTAGAATCGTGAGATTAGGATGCCAAGAGCTGAAGGTCGGGAAATGCTGCCTTCAGATTTAGAGTCTGGAGCCAAGTTCAAAGGACATCCTGTTTTGGAGGCTTACTTGACCCTGTCCTCTGCAGCTACCTCTTCCCCTCTGCCTCAGGAGCTTCCAGCGCACAACTCAAGCGTCCTTATTGACTCTGTATCCATCTGCCCATCGCTGGATCTTTTCATCCCAATTAGGAAGAAGCTCTTTCAATCATTCCTCAGATGGCATGGTTTTGGATTCTTCTCCATTTGGATCACCTCCTTCTGGATGAAGATCACCTTGTCAGCGTTCCTCTGAAATCTGACTCTTCAGTGTGGCTCTCATTGATGTAACGCAGTGCAGCTCTACTGATAAAACCCAAGACGGTATGTGTATGTCAGGTACAAATATTTTCCCCTCAACAAAAATGAGATCATGTTGTACAAACTGCTTTTTTTTTTTTTTTGGCTTTTAGGGCCACAGCTGTGGCATATGGAAGTTCCCAGGCTAGGGGTCTAATTGGAGCTGCAGCTGCAGGCCACAGTCACAGCCACAGCCACAGCCCCAGACACAGCCACAGCCCCGTGGGATCTGTGCCACGTCTGCGACCTACACCACAGCTCACAGCAACACCGGATCCTTAACCCACGGAGCCAGGCCAGGGATCAAACCTCATCGCTACTAGTCTAATTTGTTTATGCTAAGCCACAAAGGGAACTCCTATAGGAACTGTTCTGTAGCCTGTTTTTTTCCCTTTAATCACACTTCACAAGCATCTTTTCAAAGCAATAAATACATATCTGCTTTATCATTGTTAATGGCTGCCTCATAGCCTATTGAATGGATGCAACTTGATTTACTTAAACAGGCCTTTAGTTTTTCCCCAAAAGGTCCCCAACTACAAACCACATTACAATGAACTCAGGCCAGAATTTCTAACAAACCACTGTCATTGCGTCCTGGGGGGAATCCCTTTCTTTATACAAATGGACAACCGGGAGTTCCTGTCGTGGCTCAGCGGAACCCGACTAGAATCCATGAGGACGTGGGTTTGATCCCTGGCCTTGCTCAGTAGGTTAAGGATCCAGAGTTGCCATGAGCTGTGGTGCAGGTCACAGATGTGTCTCAGATCCAGCATTGCTGAAGCTATGATGTAAGCCGGCAGCTGCGGCTCCGATTGGATCCTTAGCCTGGGAAATTCCATATGCTGCAGTTGAAGCCCTAAAAAGCAAAAAAAAAAAACAACAACAAAAAAAAGATGGGCAACCTTTCCTGAGCCCCTCTCCTTTGTGCCAGACATGGTGTAGCTGCTAGAGGTGAGCATCCATCAGATAATGACAGCGCTGGGTGCTGGAGGGTATTTACTGGGGTGTGTGTGAAATCTTCTGGGAGCAGGGAAGGAACGCAGGCTAATTCTGTTTCAAGAAGTTTGAGGATGCTTTCACACAGGCAGGCGGGGGGAGGACTCAGCTCAGAGTTTGAAGAATAAATGGGAATCAGTTTTAAAAGACTGAATTCATCCGATGACTCTACCTTTTTTTTTTTTTTTTTTGTCTTTTTGCCTTTATCTAGGGCCGCACCCGTGGCGTATAGAGGTTCCCAGGCTAGGGGTCTAACAGGAGCTGTAGCTGCCGGCCTTTGCCACAGCCACAGCAACGCGGGATCCGAGCCCCGTCTGCAACCTACACCACAGCTCACGGCAACGCCAGATCCTTAACCCACTGAGCAAGGCCAGGGATCGAACCCGCAACCTCATGGTTCCTAGTCGGATTCGTTAACCACCATGATGGGAACTCCCCAATGACCCTACTGAAGCCACTCTGGACCTTCCACCGGACTAGGACCAATGTCTTGACCAACTCAGATGACCGGGAATGGCTCAGATGTCTGGGGCCATGACTTTCGATAAAAGATCAATTCCTTGGCCATCTTCGTTTATCCTTTCTGGGAACCATGGCCTTGGCTTTTATGTGGTCAGGGATCTTAGGGACTGTCTGAAGCCTGGGGCAGTGTGGAGGTAATTACTGAGTCACCCCTACAGTGACTGGGGGACATAGAATCTGCTTTTATGAACCCGTCCCCACCCCCAGCCTGTTCACCGTGTGGGGATCTCGCCCAAGCCCGTGCTGGCTCTGCCCGTTTACGATGACTGACAGGCCACTTATTACTCCTGCCTGCCCCTGCCTAGCCCTTCTGGAGGATTTTATTAGCCCTTTACCTGGGCGAATTTGGGATTCGAAAACACCTCTCCTTAAGGCAGTCTCAAGATTATATTTTCTCACCTGTAATAACCGGCACGTTTATTGTTTTTGAAGGAAAGAAAAGTCTCGTAATTGAAAGAAAAGAGGAATATGCTTCTGGTTTTTCAAAAGTGTATCTTGGGAGTTCCCATCATGGCTCAATGGTAACAAGCCGACTGGTAGCCATGAGGATGCGGGTTCGATCCCTGTCCTCATTCAGTGGGTTAAGGATCCAGCGTTGCTGTGGCTGTGGCGTAGGTCGTGGCTTTGGCATAGGTTGGCAGCTACAGCTCTGATTCGATCCCTAGGCTCGGAACTTCCTTATGCCACAGGTGCAGCTCCCCGCCCCCGCCAAAAAAAAAGAATCACAATATAGCTAAAAGCGTATCTACAGGCAGGGAGGCAATTCACACACCTTAGGGACTGTATTCGGAGTAAGAGTGTGGAGTCTTTCAGCCATAACTTACTCTGGGAGACTCTCTCACCACAGCCCCCATTTGTTAAAATGTCCACTTAGTGGTTATGGAAAATGCACCTGCAAATTGATACCTCATTGGGTTGAAAAGCACTTAAAATTCTGGACCGTCATCAAAAGCCCGCACTTCTAAAGCAATAACACTTCCCCACGAGGGGAGAAGGGGGCAAAAAAATATCCTCTTCCATAAGCCCCTTCACTCCAAAGCAGAAAGCTGGATGGATATGGTTTTCAGCAAATTGACAAACGGAGCTAAACTTTATTTAATTTAATTTCAGAAAGGATGGATCTGGAAATAACATTGCTTGGTTTCACGTGCTGGAAAAATCGATGTTATGATTTTTTATCTCCTTCCTTTCTACTCCCTTGCCAGGGACCACTCTAATAAGTCATTTGGACCGGCCAAAGAAATACCCGGCCAGCAGCCCTTGGGGCCCGTCACTGCTATCCCTCAGGCTCCAGTGATGGACAGGCTGGAGGACTCCAGCTCTTCCTTTAGCTAGGAGCTCCCATTCACACTTGGCAGTGCTTTTCCACCCTCAGGAAATATTAATAGCGTAATGTTTGCTCCTGTGTCTTGGGTACTGTTCTAAGTGCTTTACGTGCAATATCTCAGCGAACATTCACTGCCCTCTGAGTTAGGTACCTTAAAAAAATCCTACCTCACAGACTCACAGGTAAGGAATCTTGAGCTTTAGAGGAGCAAAATCATTCACTCGTGGAGTTCCCTGGTGGCTCAGTGGGTTAAGGATCCAGCGTTGTCACTGCTGTGCCTCTGGTAACTGCTCCCGTATCCTGGGTTCAATCCCTTGGGAATTTCTGCATGCTGCAGGCAGGACCAAAAAAAAAAAAGGAAAAAAAAGGAAGGGAGAGAAAGTTGCTCCCTCAGGTGATACAGTTATGTTAGGGGCCAGGATTTGAATCCAGGTGGGTTGATTTCAGAACTCGGCTATTGACGGGTGAGGTGAACAAGTGGAGGTGGGTGGGTGCCCCCAGGACAGAGAGCTGCTCACTGCACATGCTGTTGGGGGTGGGCAGAGACAGGGCTCCCTGAGGTGATGGGCTAGGGTCCGGCTGTCCTCTAATTTCCCTGAGATGGATTTATCCGATGAGGGCTGGTTTTCTGTGCCAGGAAGCAAGATGCTGTTGGGGTAAAAAGACCCACCACTTAGGGAATCCTTTCTTTGTCCCTTGGGAAGCCCAAGGAGGCTGCAAGCGCCTCTCTTTTCCCTGGAGCTCTAGGTCTCCAAGGCAACCACTGGGACGAGTGGAGAAAAGCCCTGCCCGCTGGGAGGCCACGTCCAGGCACACAGCTGCTTGCCATGCACTGGCCAGCCGGCTGGCGTGAACTGAGGGACTGGGGCCTTCGCAGGGGCCTGGCCTCACTCTTTAGCTTTCATTTGCCACAGAGAATCTCCCAGATGAGTGGTCTCCAAAATCTGGCCTCAGATTTGAGCTTTGTTTAGAAGCCAGCAGGTGTCAACTCACCAAAAATCAGTTTGTCCAACAAGCAATACACCCATCATCACTTCATCCAATAACTGAAGGATCTGTCAACAGGTAAAGATATCCTGCCTCATCCCCAGAGGTCCTAAAACCCTATAGTGACCACCAGGCCAGGGCAATTCTCCTTAGACATTTTTCCTACCAAAAATCAGTGTGGGGCATTCTTCTGAAACAATGTGGAAGACTGGGTGCGCTTAAGGTAAAACCTGCTTGCCTTCAGAAACAACAGAAAGACTGGGGACAAAGTATAATTTCCCCTCAACAAAGCCTTCATGAGTTCAGTCATTTGACAGTTTGGCGAGTGGCCTTATCTACAGGGTGGAGCAAGGCTCTGTTTCCTGAGTTCAGCTTCTGAAGCCCCTCCTGGGAGGGAGCTTGGCACGGCTTGATCACACAGAGCCTGAACTCCACGGCAATGATCTGAGTGCAAAGCATGCAGGAGAACTGACTAGGGACTTGGGTTTTCCCAGATGTAAAACTGGGGAGCGAGGAGGGGAGTCTGGGCCATGAGGATGTGTTGACATTCCATGATGGCAAATTCTTTGGTTCCAGTTCTGTGATTCCTAATTTCTCCCAAAGCGTGTTGAACGAGAAAATAATGACGTGCACTGGGTCCCAGGGCAAAGCAAAGTCTCCATAGGAATCCAGGTGCAAACAGCTCCTACATCTTGATCTTTTTTTTTTTTTTTTTGATCTTTTTGCCTTTTCTAGGGCTGCACCCGCGGCACATGGAGGTTCCCAGGCTAGGGGTCTAACAGGAGCTGTAGCCGCCGGCCTCTGCCACAGCCACAGCAACTCGGGATCTGAGCGGCGTCTGCAACCTACACCGAAGCTCACGGCAATGCCGGATCCTTAACCCACTGAGCAAGCCCAGGGATCGAACCCGCAGCCTCATGGTTCCTAGTCAGATTCGTTAACCACTGAGCCATGACAGGAACTCCCATCTTGAGCTCTTTGACTTGATTTTTTCCAGTGACAGTAAACTCACTACCCAAATGGCTGGGGGCTCTGATATTTAGAAGTCAGCTGATATACATCATGGGATTCTGCCTTTAGAGGGTCTCACACCTGAGAAGTCATCTGAGGGTCCAGTTTGAAACAGCATCAACATAATTCATTTTTATGCAGGTAATACTTTGCATGGCTAAAAATAATTGAACTGGGTTGAGTAATCAGCTGGGCCGATCATGAGAAAACAAAAATGCCCTCTCTTCTCATTTCTCTTAGTCTTGATCCCCAGAGGCAGCCACTTTTAACTAGGAAAATTTTTTTTTTCTTTGCCTTATCTAGGACCACAACCGTGGCATGTGGAGTTTCCCAGGCTAGGGGTCTAATAGGAGCTATAGCTGCCGGCCTACGCCACAGCCACAGCAATGCTGGATCCGAGCCACATCTGCAACCTACACCACAGCTCACGGTAACGCTGGATCCTTAACCCACTGAGCGAGGAGGCCAAGGATCGAACCCGCAACCTCATGGTTCCTGGTCGGATTCATTTCTGCAGCACCACGATGGGAACACCTGCCTTCACTTTCTACCTTCTTTTCTCCAAAGGCAATTAAATCACTGTTTTTTGTTTGTTTGTTTGTTTACCGATCATCTATGCAATTTCAGCCACATTCTAAGACCTCCACTTCTTATGTCATTCATCACAGATAATATTGTTTGCTTTTTAATTCCCTCCCAATCCCCTCCGCCCATTCAGGTACGTGGTATCTTTGCTATTACAGTGTTAAGTTGGCTGACATTTATATTTTTGTTTTTAACCAGAGGTTGGTAGATGTGATTTGTCTATAGGTTGATGTCAAATTTGAAACCCAGGAAAGAGTGCTTAGGTGATTTTTTGGACTATGGTTCACTGAGGGACCAAACAACGTCCTAGGATTACAAACCACAGGTTCAACATCACGTCTCCTGAACCACTCCACTAAGAATATGCATGGAGTCTGCAGTCCCGTTTTACTTATTTACACATTTAATTTGTGATCAATGGAAGACAGATGCCATGACATTAGGGTCCATGGATGTCAAGGAAGCAGCCCGAAGCCTTCGGTTTTAGTGGTACCAGGTTAAAATGCACACTGTTAACTCTGTTTGGTGGCAGCCTTGGGTTCTGTTGTTCTGAAATCAACTGCATTCCGAAAATTGGCTTTTACTCAGAGATCTCCAAAGGGCTGGCAGCTGCTCCAAAGGAGAGCCAGCGCTTAACTTGGAGATGAGGGCGGTGTCAAAAAAACCTCCGTGTTCTTCAGTGCAGGTAGTTGTAAAATCAGGAGCTAATTGATTGATGTCAGCACTCAGTTTTAGGAGCAGGGTGGCTCTGAGTGACAAACACAAGATGTGAAGGAGTTTCATTTTTTCTGGATTACCCTTTACCAGGTAGCATGTAATTGCATTAGTAATCGGAGTCCTTCGAGCAGAATCTCAAAGGATTAGCGGGAAGGAAGATGGAAGAATGCTGACTTCACAATAACTCACCGCCTTCCTAACGTGATTATATAAATAAATTCAAGCAATATTTTCCAAGACGCTGGAGCCTGATCGTAAAGGCGTGAGTGGGCCCAGGGCCTCCGCATGGCCCCTGGTTGGCGGGCAGTAACTGATTGCGTGCTAGGGAAGGGCAGTCCCCAGGTGGTGAAATATCCAATATCTCTGAATTATGTCAGCGCTCAGAAATTATTGAAGCCGGGCTGGCTTCTCCGGTGGGGTGCAGGACCATCTCGGCTTCAGTTGGCTAAACAAGGGGGCTAAAATGGAAACAACCCACCGTGACCTCCCCACGGCCCAGTGGGCCCTTCGGCTTAGCTGTCAGCCAGGGGAACCACGCAGGGCTGGCTCTGGACACTGCTGATTTCTTGACCCCCTGAGTTAAGGAGTCCTCAGAGCTGGATTTCAGGCTCCCATCTCGCCGCCAGCAGGGGATTAGCTAATCCATCCTGTTCAGTTCTTCCATCTGTACCCACAAAGGCGGGAGCAGAGTGGATGGGGGTCTGGATGACACATTAGAGAACAATGACACGCTGTCTGCTTCGTTTGCCTGAGAGTCTTTGATTCACTCTTTTATTTTTTTTTGTCTTTTTGCCTTTTCTAGAGCCACACCCGCGTCATATGGAGGTTCCCAGGCTAGGGGTCTAACAGGAGCTGTAGCCGCCGGCCTTCGCCACAGCCACAGAAATGTGGGATCCGAGCCCCGTCTGCAACCTACACCACAGCTCACGGCAACGCCAGATCCTTAACCCACTGAGCAAGGCCAGGGATCGAACCCACAACTTCATGGTTCTTAGTCGGATTCGTTAACCACTGAGCCATGACGGGAACTCCTGATTCGCTCTTTTCACTTAGGCCCAGGTACTGACTTAGGGATTCCATTTGCTGGGCCGAGTAAGTCATCAGGGTAACAGAACAAGCCACTCTCCTCCTGGTCCTCCTGGACCTCTGGCCAGTTCGCTTGAGAGAAAGACTGTGATCCCAAATGCTTTGCAGTCACTCTCAGAAAAGAGTCTTTAGGGGGTTTCTGTTGGGGCTCAGCGGGTTACAAACCTGACTAGTATCCATGAGGATGCATGTTCGATCCCTGCTCTCCAGCCCTGGTCTTGCTCAGTGGGTTAAGGATCCAGCGTTGCTGTGGGCTGTGGTTGCAGGTTGCAGCTCCAGTCCCGAGTTGCTGTGGCTGGGGGCGTAGGCCGGCAGCTGTAGCTCTGATTCGACAACTAGCCTGGGAACTTCCATATGCCACGGTGTGGACATAAAACCAGAAAAAAAAAAAAAAAAGCAATGAAAGAAAAGCGTCTTTAAATCTAGCTTAGGAGTTCCCATCATGGCTCAGTGGTTAATGAATCCGACTAGGAACCATGAAGTTGCGGGTTCGATCCCTGGCCTTGCTCCATGGGCTAAGGATCCGGCGTTGCCATGAGCTGTGGTGTAGGTTGCAGACGCGGCTCGGATCCCGCGTTGCTGTGGCTGTGGCGAAGGCTGGCAGCTACAGCTCCTGTTAGACCCCTAGCCTGGGAACCTCCGTATGCCGCGGGTGCGGCTCCAGATAAGGCAAAAAGACAAAAAAATAAAAATAAATAAATAAATAAAATAAATCCAGCCTACAAGAAACTCTGATCCCATGAACGCTCCATGGGATGTGACATGTCCTACTAGGCACAGGGCACCTGGTGGTGAATGTCACCACCACCCAGCCTTGAGAGTGGGAAGTGCCAAGGCAGCTAAAGAAGACTTCGAACCCAGACTTACTAGCTGTGTGCCTTGAGCAAGACACTTGATTTCTAAACCGCAATGCCCCTTCAATAAAATGGGAGTCATTTTAATTCCTTTGTTGTAGGGAGCAAGTGAAACAAAGGATGGGAAAACACTTCACAAGCTTGATGCAAAGGAGGGGAGCTGTTGCTGCTTTTTCGCTGGGCTCGTTGGCTCCTAGGCTGAGTTCCAGTTAGAGGAGTTCCGTGGGGGCCTCTGATGAACTTGACATTCTGCTGGCTTTCTTCATCAGCTCTCTGCCTGGAATGTTCTTGTCCCTTCCCCGCCTGTAGGACTTCAACCCACCTCTCATGGTTGCCCATGACATTTCCTTGGTCTTCATGAACATCCTTTTTCCTCGCAGCCTGGTCCCTGCGTGGAGACACTGAATAGTGTCAGATGATGGGGGTGGCGCCAGAGAGGGGCCCAAAAGGAAGCTGGTAGGTGTGGCTCTGTCAGTCTTCGATGATTAATATATATCATCCCAAGTCTGAGAACTCCTTGAGGACAGAGATGGAGATTTATAACCAAACTGTTGGGCCATCCATTAATTTAAATTAGATGTCATTAATGGACTTCTGAGCCCCGCCTGCACTTGCACGAAGCTGAGTTTTATTTTGCGCCCTTGGCATTTCACCTGCCTCCCGCCACGTCCCAGCTCTGCTTTTTATGTGCCAGGCATAGTGGGGAGTTTTGAGGCAAATAGGAAGGCATAGCTGTTGCTGTCTATTAAGGGGGACAAAGCAAGCATATAAACACCAAGAAAAAGCAATTTTCATGTAGTCTTTTGTGCAGCAAATATTTGCTGACTTATTCCGGGCATCTTGCTAGACACTGTGGATTCAGGATGGGACAAACTCATGGTCATGCCCTTGCTGAGCTCAAGGCCAGCAGAGGACACGTCCGTGGGCAGTGACAGTTGAGTGGGATGGGGACCATGGTAGGAGGCGCAAGGCTGTGGAGAACGCTGAAGGGCTAGGCGGGGTGCAATGGAAAGCCGGAAAGTCTTCTTGGAGGAGGCATCTCCAGCTGAGACCTGAGAGCTGAGAAGGAGCCGGCCGGATAAGAGGGGTAGAGAATATTCCAGGCAGAGCACCTATGGGCAACAGAAAAGGGTTTGTTACAGCTCGAGCTCAGAGTAGGATGGACAGTGGGGATGGAACGGCTGGTGGCTCATCTAATTGAACCCTCGGGATCACCTTATGTGATAGGCACTATTGTCATCATATTCGTATTACAGGTGAGGAAAATGAGGTCAGAGAGCCCGGGGAGCTTGTCTGCGTCACAGAGCTAGTGAGGGCTAGATAGTGCAAATCTGTTCTAGACTGGTCTGTTCCCAAAGCCCTTGCCTTTCACCACGGGGCTATGGGGAGGGTTCTCCGTGACGGGTGGTGGAGCGTGGGGGTGCGGCGTGTGGGCCACGCTGCTTGCTTCCATCCCTGACGAGCTGTGTGACTCTGGGCAAGTTACTTAACTTCTCTGTGTTTCCGACTCCTCTCCCCTAAAGGGGGACACTAATTCTACCCCATGGAATCAAATGAGTTAATACTTGCAAAGTTATCTTCTAGACTGTCTGACATAGGGTAAGGGTTCAATACATGTTAGCTACTATTATTAGGCTAGGTTGGAAAAGAGAGAGAGAGAGACTAAAACAACTACCCAGTCTGGAGGCAATCACGGGGCTGAAAGTTGTGGCCACAGGGTGAGGGAGAGTGACAGAGGACAGGTGCAAAGCCGTATTCCCTTTAGGCTTGTCGGTCTGGGGACAGGGGCTTAGCCCCCTTCAGGGCTGCGTTTCTTTGTCCCTTTAAGCTGCCCACAGACTGGAGGGGATACGTGCTGCCTGCAGAAAGATTGGTTGCTCCTGAGAACAATATAGATTTCTTTTGTGAGCTTCAGGAAGCCACATCCCAGTGCATGCTGCAGTATTGACTTGACCTGCTGGGACGTGTGGTTACCAAGGGCAATGCAATCAGCTTCTTGGCCCATGCCTCCTCCCTGTGGCTTCTGATGACTCCGTTTCCAACAGAGTGGTTTAGGCCTCTCTGGCCTTGGCACGTCCAGGACTTTTTGTTTTCCTTCCCTGGAGGTGGGGAACCAGTGTTAGGATCTGGGCAGAGGTGAGGTGCCTGAGAGGCCAGCCGGGAGCTCCCTGACCTGGGGTGGGGAGACAGCTTGTACCCTGGACCTTCCAAGAGGTCAAGTGGGTCCAGCTTCGTGGGTGGGTGGGTGGGGGGTTTATGGGGTGCTGTGGAGAAGCATCAACCCGATCATCCACCAGTCCCTCCTCTCCCTGGGCCACGGAATCCTCACCTCTGGCTGGCCGCTCCTTTGGGTGACTTGTCCAACTTTTGTCTGTTCATGTGCTAGGGCTTGTGGCAGAACGAGATCAGAAGAGAGAGGCGGGCTGGTGATGGCTGAGGCCGTCATCAGAGGATGCGGGGAAGAGGGGGCATTCGGATGGAAGCCAGGGAGGGTAGGGGCTGGCTGCTGGGTGGAGAGCTCATTAGCGTGAGTCTGAACACTCCAGCAGCGGATTCTTCATCCGGTTTATTCGCCGCTGTAGTCCCGGATTCTGGAGTGGCTCAGAGCAGTTCGCCCAATCAATGTAAAATGATGGATTAGGCGCCGGCTTGGGAGACTTTGGTTCTTGTTTCGGCTCTGTCATTACCTTGTGCTGTGTCCTCGATGAGTTGCATCCACTCTTAGAACTTGGGGTGTGGGCAATGTCGCCCAAACCACAAGACGTGAGATGGGGATGGGAGCTGGTCCCCAAAGAAAAAGAAATTGGGGCACAATTCCTGGGGGCAAAAGGGAATATGACAGGAAGGCCAACACACGTGCGTGCACACCCCCACACACACACACACACACAGACACACGGACTCTTATTTCAGTGGCTCATTGCTCCTTGTGATTCTTTTCCTTCACAAAAGCCAAGTTGCTCACAAAAATAGCCATGGGTCAGGGAGTTCCCATCGTGGCTCAGTGGTTAACGAATCCGACTAAGAACCATGAGGTTGCGGGTTCGATCCCTGGCCTTGCTCAGTGGGTTAAGGATCCGTGAGCTGTGGTGTAGGTCGCAGACGCGGCTCGGATCCCACATGGCTGTGGCTGTGGCGAAGGCCGGCGGCTACAGCTCCTGTTAGACCTCTAGCCTGGGAACCTCCATATGCCATGGGTGTGGCTCTAGATAAAGGCAAAAAGTCAAAAAAAAAAAAAATAGCCGTGGGTCAATGTGCTTTAGTAGG
>PVHT020000179.1:505087-522357 GCA_004024745.2 Catagonus wagneri
AAGACCCACTCATTGGAGGACTCGTATATTTGTTTGTGGTCAGGTGTCTTCAGAGCCTCTTTTCCAAGCCAAGCCCAGGATTGACAAAGCCTATGAGTCAGGATAGGCTAAGTTCTGCTGGAATAACTGACGTTCCCCACATCTCAGTTTCTTTCTTGCTCCTCTGGGTTGTCATGATAGCCTGGCTGAGGGTTTATGGTCCAGCCTTCCTAAGAGATGGGGCTGATGGAGCAGCTGTGCTCTGGAACACGACTTTCCTTTTGGCAGGGGAAGTGGCATTGGCCACACATGCACCGAGTTTCAGAGCTAGAGGTGAGCGGCGTGGGGAGAGAAACATCTAGGAAAGCCGGCAGGGGCTTCATGGTGAGCGCGCTTGAGCGCCACGGTAAGGCGTTTTTACTGCATCTTGCAGACCTTCCTCAGAATTGGTCTCCCCCTCTGGAACTGAATCTGAACCTCGCTTCTTGGTTTCTGGGATCTGAACAGGTGTATGCGCATGACAGGCCCAGGGACCTGGGGAGCTTCTGCTCGGCAATTGTGCAGACATTCAGATCTGGCCTTAGAAAATCCGGGTGGCTGAGGAGAAGCCATGTATGCAGACGTGATAACTGGAGTGCACTCCGTTTAGATTTAAGCTCTCACCATCTCACTATAATTAAGTGCCAAGTGGTTATTAAACAATACATTTACAGAATTCTGACTACTGTGTAAGAACCGCTCCTCTCCTACAGTGAATATTCCCCAGTAAATACACTTGTAATACTCCACTGGCTTTTAATTAACCCGACTCGCCTATAAACCTATTTATCTTTTAAAAAGACGGTTGTTCCATGTGCAATACGTGTCAATAGATAATTAAAATGTTTTTCTTAGAGAATGAACAGGGAGATGTGATCTATGCATTTCAGAACTTTATTATTACAAATGTTATTTATTGAGGTTTAAATGCACTTGTTACTTGGTAACTATATAGCGACCATGTCTCTTTAATGCCAAAATTAAACAAGCACTGCAGACAGAATGGGCAATGTTAGCAAACCTCTTGGGTCATAATTAAATAGTACAAGTAATAAAGGTTCAATTCTTGTTTAGGAAACAAACTCTCCATCTGGCGTCTTTGCCATCAGGAGTTCAGAGGGTGCGTCCTTGCTCTTCCAAGATCAGCCTGGCTGTGTCGCTGTTTCAAATGCAGACACTTCACTCACACCTCCCCCCCCCCCCAAGAGCTTAGGAGTTTCTTCCAGAAATAACAGGTACAAAGTGTTTGGGGAAGCTCAAATGATCTATCTGCAAAGCAGAAACAGATCAGGGATGTGGAGGGCAGACTCGCGTTTGCCAGGGTCGGGGGAGGAAGGGGAGTTTGGGGCTGGTAGATGCAGACACTTACATTAAGAATGCATGGGTGGGAGTTCCCGTCGTGGCGCAGTGGTTAAGGAACCCGACTAGGGACCATGAGGTTGCGGGTTCGATCCCTGGCCTCGCTTAGTGGGTTAAGGATCCAGCATTGCCATGAGCTGTGGTGTAGGTTGCAGATGCGGCTCAGATCTGCCGTAGCTGTGGCTGTGGTGTAGGCCAGCGGCTGTAGCTCCGATTTGACCTCTAGCCTGGGAATCTCCACATGCCGCTAGTGCGGCCCTAAAAAGCAAAAAAAAAAAAAAAGAACAAAGAATGCATGGGTGATGAGGTCCAGTTGTACAGCACAGGGAACTGTGTCCCGTCTCTTGGGTTAGAACACGATGCAAAATGAAAAAAAAAAAGGAATGGTGTGTGTGGATGGCTGGGTCACTTTGCTCTACAGCAGAAATTGAAGGAACATTGTAAATCAACTAAACTTTAATAAAAATTTTTATAAATAGATAACTAACAAGGATCCACAATATAGCACAGGGAGATCTACCCAATATTCTGTAATGAGAAAAAAGAATAGGTACATATGTATGTATAACTGATTCACTTTGCTGTAAATTTGAAGCTAATACAAAACAACAACAACAAAGAATAAAAGACGGTGTGGGAGTTCCCGTTGTGGTGCAGCAGAGACAAGTCCAACTAGGAACCATGAGGTTGTGGGTTTGATCCCTGGCCTCGCTCAGTGGGCTGTGGTGTAGGTCACAGAGGCGGATCAGATTCAGCGTTGCTGGGGTGGTGGTGTAGGCTGGTGGCTACAGCTCTGATTTGACCCCTAGCCTGGGAACTTCCATATGTTGTGGGTGCGGCCCTTTAAAAAAAAAAAAAGGGCAGGGTGCAACTGCCTTGGTGAATGTAGATTTTCCAGAATGAGTGGCTTGCAGATACTACCTGCTCACTATGTCCTAACCTGGTCTTTTCTCTGTACCTGTACGTTCCTGGCATCTATCCCTCTTCATAGAGGGAAGCTAGACCTATTGGACTAGTGTCTCACTTTTATGACTCTGGTTCCCAAATAACTTTAACTCACGGACCTGGGGGGCAAAGCAAGGTCCTCAATCATTTAAAGGAACTGAGTAGACAAACATGAGATGCACGAGAAAGTCCATTAGGGTGATGGAAGAGGATATAACGTTATCATTTCATCTTAAATCCCACTTTTGTGTTTATTGTATCAAGTATAGAATATTGATATCGCTATAAGGGCTTTATAAATAAACACGTGCACTTATATCAAGGTGGGGAGGGGTCCAAGTTTAAGATGATTTGATTGATAGGACTGTGTGACCATACCACTCGGAAACCGCTGTTCCAAGGGAGGGAGTCCGTGCCGAAAAATTAAGACTAGAGGATCTCCTGTAAAAGTCAGAAAATCTAAAGAGAATTCTGAAGGTTGTAAAGGGAGATTCAACAAACCAAAGAAAGACTGGAGACAAACAGTGGTTTTCCCATAACCCTGGAGCATGGTGCTTGGACAATTTATGATGTCATTGGATGTTTCACAGTTTGTGATATTTTGACCTCCTTCAAGCAGTGGCCCTCATTCATCTCACCGCCAGGGATTCTGAGCCTGACACCATCCAGGTCCACAGTGAGGTCTCAGGGGGTGATTGATGGTGTAAGGAGTGGAGATGGCACGGCCCGGAGCTGGCATCAGAACATGGAGACTTTCTCTTTCCCTTTTTTTTTTAGGGCCACCCCCACGGCACATGGAAGTTCCCAGGCTAGGGATCAAATCAGAGCTACAACTGCCGGCCTACACCACAGCCGCAGCGGCCAGATCTGAGCTGCATCTACGACCTACACCATAGCTCATGGCCATCTGGATCCTTAATCCACTGAGTGAGGCCAGGGATTGAACCCACATCCTCATGAATACTAGCTGGGTTCATTTCCACTGAGCCAAAGTGGGAACTCCAGAGACTCTTTCTCTTTAAGCCACTCTAGCCTGAGAGTGACAGGTAAACTCTGGGTCAGGGGGGCGGGAAGAGAGGAGAGTGAGCTGGAGAGAAGCGGGGAGGCAGGCCTCAGAGGAAGAGAGAGGTAAACAGAGAAAAATAGAGTAGGAGAGCAGCTCAGAGGCAGAGACAGAGATGATTGGGGGGCTGAGCGAGGAGACAAAAGGTCGGAGGCAGAAAGGAGAGCCGAAACCGTGAGAAAAACCCAACACTTACTAGAGTGTGCACACACTTGGCGATTTTGTCATGCACCGTGATCTCAGCTATGTTTAGGCAATCAGGCACGATCCCAGTCTGTAGGGTTTCACTCATTTGAATGCACGTGCTGTACATCTGGAATTTGGGGCCGTATATTATAGGTTCTAGAGCGGGTTGGGCCTGGGCCTTGGGAAAAGACAGATCTTGTGGGGGACCTTGGAGTACCAGCCTTCGGGTTATGGAATCGGAAGCTCTGGGTATCAGCCACTGAGCTGCCCACGGGGTGTCCTGGTCATCTCCCCCCGGGCAGCCCTGGGAGCTGCCTTGGTTCCAGGAGAAAGGAGAGAGTGAGAAAGGGAGGGCTCTGGACAAGGCTTTCTCCCTTCCTCTCCTCCCCGTGTTACCATAGTATCCCGTTGCCTTGGTTACCGGTGGCCAAGGAAAGGACACTGGGCAAGTGCGGGATTTTGATGGAGCGCTCTGAAGAGAGATGTCAGCAAAGACCTTGTCTCTTCGAAAAGAGCACTCGTTCTGAGAGGTCGCTCAAGACTCGGGGGTGGGGAAGGAATGGGTGGTTCTCATGAAGGTGGAATGGAGAAATTTCATTTCCCTGGCCAGAAACGAAGCATTTAAACGATAACCTTGAGGGATGAAAGCCAGGGAAGGCCTCACCCAGCTCTGCACATTGCCGGAGATCTGGAATTGGCAGGAAGGCCATCATGCCATGCTAATGAAGAAATGATGTCTGCAAATTCTCACTTTAATGGGCCCCAGCTCAGGCTCGCTCTGTAACTGGGCTGCTATTTTCGAACTAAGCACCCTTGGGGAGTGTGGGGGTATGCTGCTTCCACTGTGAGTGTCTGGCATCGGCCTTTTAAGGTTCCAAGAGGCCACCGAGACCTAGGAAGTCTCCCCAGAGAGCTTCTGGATCTTTTGTTATTTCTTTGGAGGACAGCAGCTCTCAGTTCTACTCGCCTTTTGAGAGCCTATCAAGAGGCTCCAACCTCCATTTGTCTTGACCTTTTTAAGAATCCCAAGAGCTATGTGAACTGGTTTGTTTTGTCTTTTTGCCTTATTTGGGCTGCACCCACGGCATATGGAGCTTCCCAGGCTAGGGGTCTAACAGGAGCTGTAGCCGCCGGCCTTCGCCACAGCCACAGCAACGCGGGATCCGAGCCGCATCTGCAACCTACACCACAGCTGACGGCAACGCTGGATCCTTAACCCACTGAGCGAGGCCAGGGATCGAACTTGCAACCTCATGGCTCTCAGTCAGATTCGTTAACCGCTGCGCCACCACGGGAACTCCTATGTGAACTTTTTTTTTAATCGTTGCATTGACCACATTGCTCACTACTTGTGTGATTAGTCTTTCTCCTCTACCTGATTCTGTGTTTTCTCATTTTAATTTCTCTTTTAGAAGTGCTTTATTTTTGGAGGAAGACGTAGGTAACACATAAGTGGCTAAACAATTAGATCAGTACGAAAGGTCTTTGATAAAAGACTCGGATCCCCCACTGCTGTGCCTGTAAAACAGCCTGGCAGCTCTAGCTCTGATTCCACCCCTGGCCTAGAAACTTCCACAGGCCATGGTGCAGCCCTAAAAAGAAAAAAAAAAAAGAAGAAAACATCAGATAAGCCAAAGAAAGAGAAAAATTCACACTAAATTTTATTTTCCACTGGGAACATTTTGATATATAATCTTCCATTTCCTTGTCTTCTCTCCCCTTTCTCCCCTTCTCTCTCTCCATATATGCACACATATGTGTGTATGCCTATATATGTGTATGTATTTATGTATGCATATATATATATATAAATGGACTCTTAATTATGAAATGTCCTGAAATCGGAATGACCTGTCATATAAATTAGTATAATATTGTACCATTCTTTTAAATGTTTCCCTAAATTTATTAGGAATGTTGTTTTAACAGTTTTCTTTTCTTGCAATATCTTTGTCAAGTTTTGGATTTAGGGTTAAACCAGCCTCACAAAATGAATTGGGAAGAGGTATCTCCTTTTTTGCTTAAAGTTTTTGTAGAGTTGGTGTAATTTCTTCTGGGAGAAACTTTTAAATTGAACATTCAATTTATTTAATAGATATAAGGCTACTCAGATTTTCCACTTTCTTTTTGATAATTTTTGTCTTTCAAGAAATTTGTCAATTTGAGGGGAGGAGGGAAAGGATTGAGATGGACAGGGGGTTTGGAGTGAGTAGAAGCAAACTACTACATTTAGAATGGATAAACAAGATCCTGTGGTATGGCATAGGGAACTATAGCCAATCTCCTGAGACTGACCAAAATAGAAAATAATGTTAAAAAAGAATGTGTGTGTGTGTGTGTGTGTGTGTGTGTGAGAGAGAGAGATGGAGTAGCTTTGCTCAGAAGTTGGCATAACACTGTAAATCAACTATACTTTAATAAAAAATAGATTAAATTAAAATATGCCAAGAAGAAATTCAAAAAAGGAAGAAATCGGCCAATTTCATCTGTGTTTTTCAAGTTATTGGTATAAAGTTGTCCATAAGATTCTCTTATCATCCTTTTAATTTCCATAGGATCTATAGTGATGTCTCTTCTGCCATTTCTGATGTTGGTACTACCTTTCTTTCTTTCTTTCTTTGCTTCATTCTTTCTTTCTTTCCCCTACTCTTTCTCTCTAACTGTATGGCTAGAGAGTTCTCGATTTTATTTATCTTTTCAAATAATTGGCTGTTGGTTTTAGTGATTTAAACCTTTCTTTTTTTAATGTAAACATTTAAAGCTTTAAATTTCCTTCTAAACACTACTTTAGCTGCATCACACACATGTCAATAAGTTGTATTTTCATCATAATTTATTTTAAACACATTGCCTATTTTCCTTGGTGATTTTTTTTTTTTATTTGACTCATAGGATCTTTAGAAGTGTGGCATTTATTTCCAAATATTTTGCATTTTCCAATTATGTGTTAGTATTTTAAAATTTGATTTCATATGATCAGAGTACAGATACAATATGATTTCAATCTAGCTAAATTTATTGAGGTTTTTTTTTTTTTTTTGGTTTGTTTTTTATGGTCCAGCATATGGTCTATCTTGGCAAATGCTTTTAAAAATGCAATAAGCATTCTGCTGATATTGGCTGTTGCATTTTATAAATATCGGCCAGCTGAGCTGGTTGAGAGTGCTTTTCAAGTGTTTTGTATCTTTAAAGATTTTCTACCTACTTATTCTATCAATTACTGAGAAAGGTATGCTAAAATTTCCAACAATAATTGTAAATTTGTTTTCTCTTTCAGTTGTCGGTTTTTGCTCATGTATTTTCAAGTATTGCTATTGGTGCTTTCACATTTAAGACTATTTTGTATTCTTGACGAATTGTCCTGTTTATATCTATGAAACGGCTCTCTTCATGTCTTTCAATATAGAAAGACCAAGAATACTTCCCAAGTCAGTTATTGAGGCTGGCAATACCTTGATACTAAAATCAGACCAAAACATTACAAGATATGGAGTTCCCTTCGTGGCTCAGTGGTTAACGAATCCTACTAGGAACCACAAGGTTGTGGGTTTAATCCCTGGCCTTGCTCAGTGGGTTAAGGATCCAGCGTTGCCGTCAGCTGTGGTGAAGGTTGCAGACGCGGCTCGGATCCCGCGTTGCTGTGGCTGTGGCAGAGGCCGGCGGCTACAGCTCCTGTTAGACCCCTAGCCTAACCTCCACATGCCGTGGGTGCAGCTCTACATAAAAGGCAAAAAGACAAAAAAAAAAAAAGAAAATATTACAAGATAAAACTATAGCACAATGTCCCTCATGCACATAGATGAGAGCTTCCTCAAGAAAATATTAACAAATTGAATTAGCAGTATATAAAAATCATAACACCTTATCTCAACTGAGTGCTCCAGGAAACAGATGCTGAGATAGAGTTAGGACTGAAAGAAATTTATTTGGGGGTAACAGCTGTGAAAGATAAGGATTAAGAGCACAGTTGTTTGGGGAAATCCTGATGCAGATCTGAGACCTGTGAAAGGAAAGAAGGAGGAAGTAGATTTGAGCAGGAAGAAGCTCAGACTCTGGTTCAGCTCTGACAAAGCCTTGATACCCACTGGGGGCTCTCGAGTGAAGACTGCTCCTTCTAAAACTCCTGTATTTGGCAGAATTGGTCACAGGACCACTACTATGCTCTGTCATTGGCCAGGAGCTGTCTGGACAGAATACAGAGTACAGCCTTGGTTCAAATGCTATGGCTGATTCCAAAGGTGCTGCTGCTGAAGCCTTTCAACTAAATATATTTCTCATATATTTTTTTTTCTGTTTTTTTCTAGGGCCGTACACGCAGCATATGGAGGTTCCCAGGCTAGGGGTCTAACAGGAGCTGTAGCCGCCAGCCTTCGCCACAGCCACAGCCACGCGGGATCCGAGCCGTGTCTGCAGCCTACACCACAGCTCACAGCAACGCCAGATCCTTAACCCACTGAGCGAGGCCAGGGATCGAACCCACAACCTCATGGTTCCTAGTTGGATTCGTTAACTACTGAGCCACGACAGGAACTCCTATTTCTCATATTTGAATCACAGCTCCTTTCTGAAAGGAATATATAAGAACCACACTTTCGGGAGTTCCCATCGTGGCGCAGTGGTTAACGAATCCGACTAGGAACCATGAGGTTGCAGGTTCAATCCCTGGCCTTGCTCAGTGGGTTAAGGATCCGGCGTTGCCGTGAGCTGTGGTGTAGGTCGCAGACGGGGCTCGGATCCCGCGTTGCTGTGGCTATGGCAAAGGCTGGCGGCTACAGCTCCGATTAGACCCCTAGCCTGGGAACCTCCACATGCCATGGATGCAGCCCTAAAATGACAAAAAGGCAAAAAAAAGAACCACACTTTCATGGCAGGCACACATGGGGTTCATTCCAGGCATACATGATTGACTTCACTTTGAAAACCAGTCAATGCAAATCACCTTATTAACAGCATGAAAACATAAAATCATATGATCATCTCAATAGATGCAAAAAAAAATTAACACCCATTTACCACAATTTTTCTGAAAATCAGTTATTTCTATTTCTGGGAACGTCCTCAACCTCATAAACCTAAAAACCTAGAGCTATTATTATACATAATGGTGAAAGACTGAACTCTTGGCAAAAATGCTGTCAATGTTCCTGTTCAACAAGTCAATAAAATAAAGCAATGAAAAGAAGTAAAAACATGCAGATTGGAAAAGAAGGAATACAACTTCTTTATTTACAGGTAGTATGTTCTATGTAGAAAACACAGAAGATTGGAGTTCCCTTCATGGCTTAGTGGTTAAAAAACCCGACTAGTAACCATGATATTGTGGGTTCGATCCCTGGCCTCACTCAGTGGGTTAAGGATCCGGGGTTACCGTGAGCTGTGGTGTAGGTCACAAACACGGCTCGGATCCCGCGTTGCTGTGGCTGTGGCTGTGGCGTAGGCCAGCAGCTACAGCTCTGATTCGATCTGTAGCCTGGGAACCTCCATATGTCGCGGGTGAGGCCCTAAAAAGACAAAAGACACACCAAAAAAAAAAAGGGAAAGAAAAGAAAACACGGAAGAGTACATAGTATATGACACAATTTAGATAAAATTCTGTATTCTTATATTCATTTCAGAACTGTTCATTGGAGCCAAGAGATGGAAGCAACTTAAATGTCTATTGACTGATGAATGGCTAAAGAAAAGGTGATATGTACATACAATGGAACATTATTCAGCCTTAAAAAAAGAAGGAAATCCTGCTATTTGCAACAATAGGATGAATCTGAAGGACATTATGCTAAGTGATATAAGCCAGACACAAAAGGACAAACACTACAGGATACTATTTATATGAACAATCTAACACAGTCAAGTCCGTGGAAGGGGAGTAGGATGGTGGCTTCCAGGCGCTGGTGCGGGGAGCAGGGGCAGAACCTGGCAGGCGTGAGTCTAAGGGCACAAAGTACCAGTTATGGAAGATGAAGAAGTCCTAGATATCAACAGCATAGAGCCTAAGTTAGCAATGCTGCATTGTACACTGAAATACGTTTAAGCGGTAGCTCTTATATCATGTGTTCTTATTACAAAAAGTGACAATAAATAAAGAAGGTGGGAGGAAACTTTTGGGGGTGAAGGACAGGTTTCTGGTATATACTGTGATGACGGTTTCACAGATGTATAATTGTCTCCAAACTCATCAAGTTGAATATATGAAATATGTACAGGGTATTTTTTTGGTAGATCAATCATACCTGAAAAAAGAAATTCTAAAACAGATGACACTAATCTATAGTGACAGAGTAGAGATTATTGGTTGCCCAGAACTGAGAGGCTGGGGGAGACTGACAACCAAGGTCACGAAAGAACTTTTTTGAGGTGATGGCAGCAATGTTGAGTATCTTGACTAGGGTGGCGGTCACGTGTTTTTTGCCAACACTCATAGGACCAATGAGTTTGTTTTACTGCATATAAATGAAACCTCAACAAAGTTGCTCTGAAAAAAGAGGCTCCGTAGTGTTTAATTATGTGGATTTATTGAATCCCTTATTTAATACATTTTCTACTCCTGGATATTTAGGCTCTTTCTGATTTTTTGTTATTTAAAAAAATAGCATTATGCTCATACTTGCACAAACATCTTAGACTATGTATTGATTATTTCTTTAGGTTAAATTTCTAAAATTGGAACTTCTGTGCATCATTTGGCACACATTGATAACATGAGCTCTATAGATGCTGTATCAAATTTCTTTCTTTTTTTATGGCCACACCTGCGGCATATGGACATTCCCAGGCTAGGGGTTGAATCAGAGCTGCAGCTGCTGGCCTTACTCCGCAGCCACAGCAACACCAGATCCGAGCAGCATCTGCAACTTATGCACGCTGGATCCCCGACCCACTGAGGGAGGCCAGGTATCAATCGATCGGACTATGTCGGATTTTTAAGCTGCTGAGCCACAAACGGAACTCCTAAATCAAATTTCAATACTATCGGAGTTCCCATCGTGGCTCAGTGGTTAACGAATCTGACTAGGAACCATGCATGAGGTTGCGGGTTCGATCCCTGGCCTTGCTCAGTGGGTTAAGTATCCAGCATTGCCGTGAGCTGTGGTGTAGGTTTCAGAAGTGGCTCGGATCCCACGTTGCTGTGGCTGTGGCGAAGGCCGGCGGCTACAGCTCCTGTTAGACCCCTAGCCTGGGAACCTCCGCATGCCGCGGGTGTGGCCCTAGATAAGGCAAAAAGACCAAAAAAAAAAAATTTTTTTTTTCAATACTACCAACCACCAGGGAGACACAGAAGGGATTGAGTGAGGAGGGGGATGGTCCAACCTAAGCCCCCCAAAGAGAAAATGATGAACATTCAGAGACTTAGCTGTAGGATCATCTTTGTCTTGATTGTTAGAAAATCTACCTCTGTGCCTTCATTCAGCTCAATAACCACAGGAGTTGTGGTTGCTCTGAAAATATCACAGCGTCAAGCACTGATTTACTCCAGGAGGAGATGGTTGGGGGGGTGAGAGGGATTCTCAGGTATTAAGAGCCTTGCTTTCACAGGATTATTTTTTTAATTGTGGTTAAAGTATACATGACATAAAAACTTCCACTTTATTTTTTAAAGAAACATCCCTTTAAAAAAAAAAAAGAGCAGTTTTAACTTCACAGCAAAGTTGGGCAGAAAGTACAGAGAGTTTCCATTTATCCGCTGCCCCCACATATGCGCGAACTCCCCCACTATCAACACGCCCCAGGCAAGGGGAGGGGTAACTTTGTTACAGATGATGAAGCTGCCTGAACATATATGTCATTGTCACCCAACAGTTTATGCTTCATTCATGGTGTGCATGCTATGGGCATAGACAAATGTTCAGTGACAAGTCTCCACCCTTGCTATATCACACACGATAGCTTCCATATCTATGGCAAGGGTAGATCCTTAACCCACTGCACCACAGTGGGAACTCCATTCATAGGATTATTGTTATTATTGTTTGCTTTCTAGGGCCACACCCGCGGCGTATGGAAGTTCCCAGGCCAGGGGTTGAATCAGAGCTACAGCTGCTGGCCTACACCACAGCCACAGCAATGCCGGATCGGAGCCCCATCTGCGACCTACACCACAGCTCACGGCAATGCCTGATCCTTAACCCACTGAGCAAGGCCAGGGATCAAACCCTCATCCTCATGGATGCTAGTTGGATTCGTTTCCGACACACCGCAAAGGGAATTCCCTTAGGATGATTTTTTAAACATGGGTAAAAACCTGAACATTCAACAAATAATTGTAATAAAAATTAACAGAAAATACCGGAAAAACCCAAACATTCAACAAATAATTGAACAGAAAACCAAATCATAAAAATGAATAGAAAACCCAGGAGAGGCCACACATGATATAATCGTTGCTGTGACGGCTGCTGTGAGCCTGGGCTTTGGGGTCGCCGGTGCAGGCTGTAGGCCCAGCTCTGGTCCTCAAGGGAGAACACATGTCAGAGAGTCCAGCTCTAGCCTGGGGAGGGGGACCTCCTCGAGGAGGTGGAAAGGGGGCTGGGCAGGAGGGAGCAGACCGTGTGTGCCCACATGCGGAAGATCTGTAAGTAGAGGCTATGTCCTGATCATCCTTACAATGGACCCCCGAAGAAAGAGATGGGTGCCGCAGTGTACTGTTAGTACCAGCCCCCATCCGCCTCCCAATCTGACTTGAGGGGGAGCAGAACGTGGAAGGCCTTCCAGCTCCACTGTCTGACTGCTTGGGTTCCCAGCATGTGCCATCACAGTCAGTGTCAAGGTCAAGAGCATCAGACTGGGTTCAAAGCCCTGTTCCACTTCTTGCTGACTGAGGGACCGTGAGCCATCAGTGCTGTCTCTCTAGGCCTCAGTTTCCTCATCTGTAAAAGGGACATAATAGTAGCACGTACCTCTTGGCCTGGGAGGATTAAATGAGTCCATCCGTGTAAAGCTCTTCAAGTCCTCGGGAAAGCTTGGCTGCTCTCATTGTGGTTCAACAAACACAGATTGTGTGACTGGGCTATGCCAGGGCCTTTTTTAGGTTCTGGAGCTCTAGCTTGAGGAAAACAAATAGATGTCCTGTGATGGTGATTACCTTCTAGTGAGGAGAAACAATTAAACAAATAAGGAAACAGAAAGGAAGGAAAAGACCAGATATATCTTCTGTGATGAAGGCTGGGGGGTGACCGGGGATAGGAGGTTCTTTAGGTTTCCATTCGGTGGTCAGCAAAGCTGTCTCTGAGAAATGGCTACTTGAGCAAAAGCACGAGTGACAAGAAAAACAAGCCACACAAAGTTCTGGTGGCAGGGCCATGCATCAGCACCTGCAAAGGTCCTGGGGTTGTCTTGGTGTGATAGGGGTGCAGGAAGGACCCTGTGAGGCTGGAGTGCAGTGAGTGAGGGAGAAATGAAGAAAGAGTGATCCATCACAGGCCAGAGCAAGGAGTTCAGATTCCTTAGGGCTGTCAACAAAAATACTCTGGGGAGACATTAAAACGGTGTATCTGATAGACTAGACCAGCTATGATGTTCTCGCTACTTCCTCTTAGAATTTTGTCACATTCTTAACAATCGATCTTGCCAACCCAGTACCTTAAATTTATTCAAAATGCACCACTAGGAGTTCACATCATGGCTCAGTGGTTAATGAATCTGACTAGGAACCATGAGGTTGTGGGTTCGATCCCTGGCCTTGCTCAGTGGGTTAAGGATCTGGCGTTGCCGTGAGCTGTGGTGTAGGTCGCAGACGCGGCTCAGATCCCGCGTGGCTGTGGCGGTGGCGAAGGCCGGCGGCTACAGCTCCTGTTAGCCCCCTAGCCTGGGAACCTCCATATGCTGCGGATGAGGCCCTAGATAAGGCAAAAAGACAAAAAAAAAAAAAAAAAAAAAAATGCACGGCTAATGGAGAGTGCTCCTGGGAGCAGCCTCTTTCCTGAGTCCCATCCTCCCCTCCACATCCCATGCCATGCAGAGGCAGGACTCTGGACCGTGGCTGGAACTGTATCCCGTGAGCTGCCCTGAGGATGTAGGGATCCCGCTTGCTCCTTGGGCATCAGCTGTCCTTTGAGCATCTCTCTCACGTCCAGCACTGAGCTGGAGGCTGTGGCCACCAGAAGTGGATGGTGAGGTCTCTGCCCACCTCCTAGAGCAAGATCGGTCTAGTTACGGTGTTCAGACTTGCCTGAAATGATTAGTAAGTAAGTCGTTTAAGGCAAGATCAAAACTCACTGTTAGATTGGCTGGCTGAGGGTCACAGGAGTTCAGAGACTCAGCAATGGAGATTGACTTAGATTTCAGAGTTCCTGCTGACACTGGTAGCAGCCAGCTCCTCTGAGAGAAGATTCCCGAATCAGCTGTAGTCCTGCCAAGCCTGAGGAGAGAAGACAGACATTCTAGGGTAAACCTGGTGACAGCAGTTACCTCACTAGGAGCCGGGCCACCACCTAGTCACACACACAAACACACAAACACGCACACGCACACACACACACACGCCTCTTTAATACCTGTGATCCTGGTAGGAGTGAAAAGTTCACAGCTGAACACTACCACCCTGATCTTTAAATGTCTTGAGGTAAATAGCAGCGAGCTGGGTGTGGGAGTGGGAAACTTCAGCTGAAATTTCCAAGTTCTGAGGATTGGCCCTATACATTGTGCTGCTGACCTGCTTTCAGCATGTTCAAAAATTTTTTCTCTGAACCATCCAAACAGCCAGTTAGCCAACCAACATTTTAAAAAATTATAAATATATATATATACACACACACACAGCCCGCATGGAACCGAGGCCTTCCTGCCTTTGCAGGGACCACTGCAGACAATCGGAGGTCTCTCTCAGACCGGAGCCTTCCTTTCTCTCTTTTTTTTGGCTCCCCCATTTTTTAAAGTTTTATCGAAGTACAGTTGACGTACAAGGTTGTGATAATTTCTGCTCTATGACAAAGTGATTCGTTATACATATTTATTCTCTTTCAGATTCTTTCCCCACACAGGTTATCACATACTGGGTAGAGTTCCCTGTGCTGCACAGCAGGTCCCTGTGGGCCAGTCATTCCGCATACCTCAGTGTGCATCTGCCGGTCCCAAACCCCCAGTCCATCCCTCCCCTGCCTTTTTTTTTTTTTTTTTTGCGGCATATGGAGGTTCCCAGGCTAGGGGTCTAATAGAAGCTGTAGCCGCCGGCCTTCGCCACAGCCACAGCAACGCGGGATCCGAGCCGCGTCTGCAACCTACACCAGAGCTCACGGCAATGCCGGATCCTTAACCCACTGAACGAGGCCAGGGATGGAACCCGCAACCTCATGGTTCCTAATCGGATTCGTTAACCACAGAGCCACTACGGGAACTCTCCTCCCCTGCCTTTTGACTCAGCACCTCCCACAGCTCCAACTTCAGCTTCCGAAGCCAGCCTTACAGGGGCTAATGAGTGCTCTCTGCGAATCCCCCTTCTCCCACCCTGGGTACCGTTCTTGCCTGGGATTCTGAGATGGAACTGATGCTCCACAGGCCGGGGCTGAGCGGTTACTCCCACTCCCGACAGCCTAAGCCTCCCTTCCACCTCTGGAAGCCCCGGACAACTCAACCACTCACTGGTCCGTTTTAGGCTCGAGGACTCAAGTCTCTCCTTTGTTTCTCCGATGCTCAGCCTTACAGCTCATTCATTTCAATCCAATCCCATGTTTGCTGAAGACCTGTTAGATGCTAGGGCCCCTGCTTGGTGCAGGGGATGTGGAAACATACCAGACACAGTGTCGGCCCGCAGATCTGGAATGCGGAGGGCTGGAGGGGCCTTCGTTCTGCTGTGTCTGCTCGCTTCTGTCGTGATTGTGGTTCCAGTTCCCAGGACGGTGCTCGCCATCTGGGCTGACCTCCGCAAGTACTTTTTTGAGTGAATGAGGGGACCAAACACAGTTACACGAAATGCTCTAATAGGAAGAGAGAACTCAGACTTTGAAGATCGAGGACTTAAAGAAGAGCTAAGATTTGAACTCCAGAGACTTAGTTCAAGTCCCAGATTTTCTGCTTACTACCTGTGCGGTCTTGAGCTTGTGGTTTGATCTTTCTGATGGAAATGGGGATATTAATACTTACCTGCTTACTAGGTTATCGTGAAGCTCAGGTGAGTTAAGAATTAATGTAAAGTGACTGATGTCAGTTATTGGGAAGGGGGCAGCTGAGCCAACCTTTCTGGTTGGGGGTGTAAAGAAAGGCTTTTGGAGAAGGTGGCATTTCAAGCTGGGTCTTGAAAAGGAGGACTTTGAGTTTATTTTTAGTCAGAGAGTGGAGCAAGCAAAGGGATGGGGATGTCTGGGAAAAAGAAATTTTATGAAGATCTGGGAAAGATTATTTATTGTGATCTCAGAGAGGCAGCCTCTGTGGCAAGTTTTCAGAGTCCTGTGATCCCCCAGAAGCCACCTTTCAGCTGCATTCGGAGCTCCAGAGCTTTACAAAGGACACTGGCTGCTAATTGCAGCGCTGTCAGCTGTGATGGGCTCTGCGGATGAGGAAAGGGGTTCCTTGGCACTTTCTGGTTGCCGTGGTGTTGCTTTCATGGGGTCTGACAGCCCCCTCTTAAATACTCAGCCTCCTGTCTGTCTAGATTAATTGGCTGGTAGCTATGAGCTGGACCAGCCTATTGTTACTGCATGTACCCGGCAAGCCTTACACCAAATTAGCATTGGAAAATATTATTCAAACAGCGACCGGCATCACGGAAAATGTGAGAGTGCGTATTTATATATGACTCCCCTTCGAGGCTGTCTTCTCATACTGTTTTCCTTGGTGAGCAAGGCTCTTTCGCCAATAACTCTTGCTCTTTAGAGGTGGCTGGAGAGCTGGGGGTGCCCTTATCCCACAGCCCGCTCATCTTCTTCTTGAGGTTCTTGCCAGAGGGAACTGGGTACACCAGGGACAATCACGGATGTGAAGGTGGGTCTCTCTCCATTGATGGCTGGGCTAGGGTCTGCGTGGAGCATGCTGAGTCTCTTGTGTCACTGCTGAGAACTGCTGCTAGTAACAGACCAGAGATAGGGTTCTTAAGCAAGGTGTAGGAAGACTGGACATGGGCCGTCTAGAGCGGGTGTGGCTGGCGACATCGTCATCAGGGTCCCCGGCTCTTCCTCTCTTCTGCTCCACCATCCTGTGCGGTGTGGCTTCCATCGCTGAGGCTGTCTGGTCCCGAAGGGCCTCTGGCACTCCCCCCCCGGTCACTGCCACATTCCAGCCAGGAAGCTGGGGGGAGGCAGCCCAAGCACACGGGTCAGCTGTCATCTGCTCAAGGGCCTGCCTCCGCATCCCACTTACTCAAAAGTGTGCCTCTGCTGTCTGCGTACAGCCCCCCGGCCATACTTCATTGCAAGGAGGGCTAGGAAAAGCAGGCTCATGTAGGGCGTATGAAGTCCACAGTAAACGCTGAGTCTGTTCAAGAGGGAGGCAGCCCTGCCCTGAGCGGAGCACATGGGGCCTGCGGTGCCAGGAGGGGCTTCACCTGGGCGACCTGTGAACGCACACGGGTCCTGTGCCCTGGACCCGGCAAGATGCAGCCCAGGTCATAACTGTGATGAACTAGAGAGAATGGCCACATCAACCGTGAGGGTCCCAGCTGGAGACCACTCTGCTGCAGTCAACGAGGAGCAGCGCCAGGACAAGACGGAGCCGCGTGCAGACGGTCCCGGGCAGCGCATCGGGATCCTCCCCCCTTCCTTGTGTGTTT
>PVHT020000179.1:523357-548093 GCA_004024745.2 Catagonus wagneri
TATATATATATATATATATTCTTTTCCTCATATCATCTTTTATCATGTTCTATCACAAGCAATTGCATACAGTTCCCTGTGCTATTAGCAGGATCTCATTTCTTATCCATTCCAAATGCAACAGCCTGGATCTATTAACCCCAGATTTCCAGTCCATCCCATTCCCTCCCCCTCCCGCTTGGCAACCACAAGTCTGTTCTCCAAGTCTAAGTTTCTTTTCTGTGGAAAGCATCATTTGTGCTGCGTATTAGATTCCAGATATAAATGATACCATACGGTATTTGTCTTTCTCTTTCTGACTTACTTCACTTAGTGTGAGAGTCTCTAGTTCCATCCCTGTTGCTGCAAATGGCATTATTTTGTTATTTTTTATGACTGAGTAGTATTCCATTGTGTATATACCACATCTTCTTAATCCATTCATCTGTTGATGGCCATTTAGGTTGTTTCCATTTCTTGGCTATTGTGGATAGTGATGCTAGGAACCCTGGAGTGCAAGTATCTTTTTGAATGAAAGTTTTGCCTGGATATATGCCCAGGAGAGGGATTGCTGGATCATATGCTAGTTCTATTCTTTTAAAGTAACGTTTTGGGAGTTCCCTTCGTGGCTCAGTGGTTAACGAATCCGACTAAGAACCATGAGGTTGCGGGTTCGATCCCTGGCCTCGCTCAGTGGGTTAAGGATCCGGCATTGCCGTGAGCTGTGGTGTAGGTTGCAGACGTGGCTCGGATCCTGTGTCGTTGTGGCTGTGGCAAAGGCCGGCGGCTACAGCTCCTGTTAGACCCCTAGCCTGGGAACCTCCATATGCCTCAGGTGCGGCTCTAGATAAAGGCAAAAAGACAAAAAAAAAGTAACGTTTTGATTTCTGATTATAAAAGTTTATTATAGTCAACAAGGGTTACCTGGAGGATCGTGGCTGTTTTGTTTCTGCTTGTATTTTTTTGTATTATGTTAAATGGATCAAGTATATTTTTTTTACGAAGACTGATTATCCAAAAACTTTTCAGGAGAAAACCTCATTAAGCAACAAAGTAGAATAAAGGTCATTGGCTAGTTATCCCAAAATATTTTCTTGTAGACAATTTGAAACAAACAGAAAAGTAGAAAGAAAAAGAAAATATAATCACACTTAGCGCCACAGCCCAGAAATAGGCATGGCTAAAAGTTTGGTATATTTTAATTTAATCTTTTCAACCTGCACATATATATTTGCTTTTTAAATAACCATAAGTATTACGCACTATTATACAATCGTTAGAACAGCTTACAGCATATCATGAAAATGGACGTGGGGTCCATTCCTTTGTCACACAGCGCACCATGCTGCATGTTAAAGTATTTCTCGTTTGGATGAACCAAAATCCAACCCCTGTCTTGTTGGACCATTATGATGAATCCAATTCTACTATAAGCAACACTGCCATGAATGTCCTCAAACAGAAATCCTGGAGGACAGGGGCAAGTTCGGGCAGAAAGGGACGGCTGCAGTGTCCACACCCCACCCCATGCTGCCAGACCTGGGTTGACGTCATTATCCCCAGGTGCCACGTCCTCACCATGTTTCTTGCCAGCTATTCATTTGCATCCCTCTGAGCCTCTCTTTCTCCCTCTGCAAAATGGGCATACATGCTAACCACAGGCTTCCTTTGACTTCACTATGGGAAGCGGGTCGGCATGCTTTAGGGAATGTAAACATGCATTCAGATACACCTGCCTTTCAGCCCCAACCTCACATTTCAGTTCTGTGTCTGGGCACCCGCCTCTTAAGACTCTCCCACCCTGCTTCCTTTCCCGTAAACTAGGATAACAACAGCACCGACTGGAGCCCTCTTGCACAATGCAGATAATGTGCATGAAAGTGGCGTGCAAGTGGTAGCGGTGGTGTCCCTCCCCCTCCCCCACCCTGAAATATTCACTGAGCACCTACTACCCGCCTGGCCCTGTCCTGCAAGAAGACACAGCCTCAGCGCTCAGCTCTGCTCTAGAGGAGAGCAAGGGACATGCAAAGGCTGCTGGGATGTGATGAGCTAAGTGCTATGCTTGGCGGGACAAAGGGACCGGAGAAACACAAAGGAAGGCATTTGCCTGGGGGAGTCAGAGGGTGTTTTGACAGCCCTCAAAGAACTTTGAAAAGGTAATCTCAGTACTATTCTTCCGTAGAAGACTTTAAAAAAACAGACTTTTGAATTACTTCGCTAATATCTTGGTAGAGCTTTCGAAAGTGGCAGTGAAATAAGCCAGTCCCAGAAGGACAAATACTGAGTGTGGTTCCACTTACAGGAGGCGTCTAAGAGAGTCAAACTCATGGGAGCAGAGAAGAGAATAGCGGTTGCTAGGGACTGAGGAGGAGGATGAAACAGGAGCTGTTTAATGGCTAGAAAGTTTCCATTATGCAAGATGGTAGGTACTAGAGATCTGCTATACAACAGAGTGCCTAGAGTTAACAATACGGTATGGCATGCTTCTTTGTTAAGAGGGCAGATCTCAAGTGTTCTTTTCACGAAAACGAAACAAAACAAAAACAGGAAACTCAAAAGGGACACAGGGAAACTTTGGTTGACTGTGTCTATTAGCTGGACTGTGGTGACGGTAACATGGGCGTTTACGTATGTCCAAGCTCATCAAATTGGACACATTAAATGTGCCATTCGGAGTACCCACTGTGGCTCTGCAGGTTACGAATCCAACCAGTATCCATGAGAATTCGGGTTCGATCCCTGGATTCACTCAGGAGGTCAGGGATCTGGCGTTCCTGTGTCTGTGGTGTAAGCTAGCAGCTGTAGCTTGCATTCAGCCCTTAGCCTGGGAAACTCCATATGCAGCGGATGTGGCTCTAAAATGCAAAAAGAAAAAAGCAATTCTGAGTAAATGAGTTATACCTCGATAAAGCAGTTTAAACAAGTGGCTCCAGGAGCTCCTGCTGCAGCACAGTGGGTTAAGAATCCAACTGCAGCGGTTTAGTTCCTGTGGAGGTAGAGGTTCAGTCTCTGGCCTGGTAACTTTCATGTGTCACAGGTGTGGCCATTTAAGAAAAGTGGCTCCTGGGAGTTCCTGTCATGGCTCAGTCAGTGGAAAGGAATCTGACGCTTGAGGGTGCAGGTTCGATCCCTGGCCTTACTCAGTGTGTTAAAGATCTGGTGTTGCCATGCGCTGTGGTGTAGTTTGCAGACGCGGCTCGGATCTCGCGTTGCTGTGGCTGTGGCGAAGGCCGGCGGCTACAGCTCCTGTTAGACCCCTAGCCTGGGAACCTCCATGTGCTGCGGGTATGGCCCTAAAAAGACAAAAAAAAAAGGTGAATCCAATAGAGCCCCCTCATGTTTGAGAGAATTCTCAGAGATTAAGGGACTCCGAGTGGTCACTGTTCCCTCTTGCTTCTCACACGGTTCCAGGAGAACC
Organism: Catagonus wagneri; assembly: GCA_004024745.2. NCBI lineage: Eukaryota > Metazoa > Chordata > Mammalia > Artiodactyla > Tayassuidae > Catagonus > Catagonus wagneri. The sequence goes on from PVHT020000179.1 coordinate 526,755, forward strand.
ATCCCAAGGAGACAGTCTCCAATCTTCCTCCAGATGGAGCGAGGCCTCCCCCACTCCCTAGAGTGTCAGGAGTTCACAATCCTGAAACTCCGTAAGAGTCTTTGGCAGCTAAGCTAATGCCAACGGTAAGTTAAGTTGAGAGGGACGGGGTTACCCTAATGGTCACCCACAGACAATGCAGAGCCCAGGACAAGAGGAACACAAGACTTGAGCCGGCAGAGCACCCATGCTACAAGGATGGTCTGGGGGATTTGCTCAGGCATTGCTTTTATCCGAGCCAGGGACCAGCTTTCTTTCCGCGACTGGTCCATTCAATCACCTGCTGCAGAGAGAAGGGCAGGGGAGCCCAGGTGCCCTTCTTGGAGGTCCAGCTGGTGACTCTGGGGTCCTGGCTCTGGGCTCTTGGGTGAATCCTTTGTTTCTGTTTCCTTCAGTCATCAGAAGACACTCCTAACCTACATGGAGGGAGCTGGATGGGGCCCAAATATGCCTTGCCGTCAGTCAAAACAGGAGTTCCCTATGGTTGGCCAGTGGTCATGAACCGACTAATACCCATGAGTCGGATCCCTGACCTACTGAGCGAAGCCAGGGATCGAACACGCATCCTTATGGATACCAGTCGGTTCATTACCAGTGACCAAACCATAGAGTGGGTGTAGGTCACAGATGCGGCTTGGATTTTGCGTTGCTGTGGCTGTGGCACAGGCCAGCCGCTGTATCTCCGATTCAACCCTTAGCCTGGGAATTTTCATATGACGGCTAAAAAGAAGAAAAAAAAATCAATCAATCCAAACAAAAGCAGTGGATGTCCTTAGGACCGGGGTCTGAGAGCTGAACGACCACAAATGGAAGGGTCCTAGATGGCTGCTGAATTGGAATAGTGTGGCTGTGTTGCCCAGGAAACCAGGAGATCAATGGAGAGCGTGTCTGTAAAGCTGCCTGTGGTCCAGGCTTGGGTGAAGAGATGTTATTGCCCTTGGCTTCAATGGCAATGAGCAGAGCTCCGAGCACCTACTATGTGCCAGGCACTGGTTCAGTAGAATGAAATAAGTACTATTACGGCCAAGTAGTCATTTGTCCCAGAAGGCAGATAACTGGATATGCAGAATTTGGAACTCAGATCTCTATAGATTCTAAGTCCATGCTCTGCAGTCTGCCCCACAGGAGAAGTCACCCCTGGCTGAGAGTGCCTGATCTGTGAATTACAGGGAAAAAAGAAAAATTCCTTTTTTTTTTTTTTTTTTTTTTTTGCTTTTTAGGGCTTCACCCATGCCATATGGAGGTTCCCGGGCTAGGGGTTGAATTGGAGCTACAGCTGCCGGCCTACCCCACAGTCACAGCAACGTCAGATCCAAGGCCCATCTGCGACCTACACTGCAGCTCAGGGCAATGCCGGATCCTTAACCCACTGCGTGGAGTCAGGGATCGAACCTGCATCCTCGCTGATGCTGGTCAAATTCGTCTGCCCTGAGCCACGACGGGAATTACCGGTAGAAAATTCTTTTACCGTCATGTGGGCTCCTTTGAGAGGAAGCATAGCACCGTGGGTGGGGACTAGAGGAAAGCTGCTGGTGCGGAAATCCTGGCCTTGACAGCTGAGCGTGCCTGGGTCTGAGCACGGTGGCACAGGGCCCAAATGGGGCTGGAGTGCAGGAAGCATGATTTTTCTGGTGTGGTGGTTCTGGGCGTGAGTCTGGGGTCAGAAGCGCCACGCACACGACAGCTGAGCAACACAGGACAGCGTCCCTAAGCTCAGCCCTCTCACCTATAAAATAGAGGCAATGACAGAACAGCTACCGTGCAGGGCACCGGCAAGATCCAACCAGTTCACTCATACCAAGTACTCAGAACAAAGTCTGCTGCATAAACCTTAGTTAGCATGATTCATCCTATGGAAACGTATGGTCTCCCTAGTTTTCTAGTTCTTGGACAGCCTGAAAATTCTTCTTGATGCTCGGCGGAAATCTCTGGCTTGATGGTGGAAAAGCTGAGATGTGGACAGAGGGAACTCGACAAATGGAAGTTTCAGTGCCATGTGGTCAACTCATACTAGAGACTGGGTCTGCTGGAACTTGTCTTCAAGCTCCCCACACCATGCCTGAAGCCAAGAAGGATGCACTAGGGGTTCAGACTCCCTGAAGCTGTGGGAGGCTCCTGTGAAGTTTCCCAGATACTACTGAGGTGCCCTGGGGTGCCCTCCAGCCCGGCCCCCCACCAGAGTCTTTCTGTCTTTGAAGGTCTAACCTTTGGTGACTTATCACAAGCTGGGTATCTGGCCCCAGCCCCCACTGTACTCTCAGCTTCACTGTTCATGTCTTTTTTTATTTTTACTTTTTGTCTTTTTAGGGCCGCACCTGCAGCATATGGAAGTTCCCCGGCTAGGGGTCTAATTGGGGCTGCAGCCCCCGGCCTGCACCACAGCCACAGCAACGTGGGATCCAAGCTGCATCTGTGACCTACACCACAGCTCATGGCAACCACAGATCCTTAACTCACTGAGCGAGGCCAGGGATCAAACCCACATGCTCGTGGATACTAGTCGGGTTCGTTACCACTGAACCATGAAGAGAACTCCTCAGCTTCACTGTTCTTATTAGGAACTTACTCTGTTCTTATTAGGAACTTACTGATGACAATAATAATTTTTAAAATAAAATTCAATGATGGTAGCAACTACTAGCCTGTGTTGAACACGTACCGTGAGTTGGGCACTGTGTTCTGCTGTCTACTTGTCACATCTCATTTAATACTCGAAGGAAAACTATGGATATTGAAAGCCCTATTTACCAGATAAGGAAATGGGCTCAAAGAGACAACCTGCTCCAGATCACACACGGGATTCAAACCCAAGTCTCTCTAACTCCATGGTAGCTCGTGGCCACTAGGCTTACTTGTCTGGGGTGAGAAATTTGGAGACACTCGGGGGTGGGGAATGAAGGGCTAGGTCGGGTTGGGTTGAGGAGAAGTCAGGTACATGTCACTTGTTCTTAATTTAAGGGGCTGAGGCCCCCGGGAATATCCAGTAGGGTCCTCTCATTAACGCTACACTGATGGCTGAAAACACCGGGATCAAGCTGAGGCCCTGGAGTTCCCGTCGTGGCTCAGTGGTTAACGAATCTGACTAGGAACCATGAGGTTGTGGGTTCGATCCCTGGCCTCGCTCAGTGGGTTAAGGATCCGGCGTTGCCATGAGCTGTGGTGTAGGTGGCAGACGCGGCTCGGATCCCGCGTTGCTGTGGCTGTGGCGAAGGCCGGCGGCTACAGCTCCTGTTAGACTCCTAGCCTGGGAACCTCCATATGCCACGGGTGCGGCCCTAGAAAAGGCAAAAAGACAAAAAAAAAAAAAAGCTGAGGCCCAGCTACCCTCCAGCAAGTCAGCCAAACCAGGCATCTGGGCTGTGGTGCCTGGGATAAGAGATGGGACAGACAGCCCGGGGTCGGCTCGGGAGGCCAAAGCCCATACCATCCCACCCAGGAAAAGCCCCTTGAATCTAAATGGGCTGCCCCCTCCACATGAGCAAACCTCCCCCCAGCCCAAATTCTCTAGGAAGGGAATTTAGAGTCTGTGACCCCGGAAAAGGAAGGAGCTTAGATCTTAACATCACCCTGATGCTATGAGAGAGAGAGCCGAGGCCACCGCTTGTTGGACGATTCCTGTGTGCAAGACCTAGTTCAGATCTTCTTCACCCATTTACCTCTACCAGAAGTGCTAGGAGGTTTCACACAGCCTCCGATTTCCAGATCGAGATGGTTTACACTGTACCTCAGGGTCTCCCCAACAACCACTGCTCAAGGGCATGGGGCTGGTCCCTTTTTTTTTTTTTTTTGTCTTTTTGCCTTTATCTAGGGCCACACCCATGGCATACGGAGGTTCCCAGGCTAGGGGTCTAACAGGAGCTGTAGCCGCCAGCCTTCGTCACTGCCACAGCAACGCGGTATCTGAGCCGCGTCTGCAACCTACACCACAGCTCACGGCAACGCCGGATCCTTAACCCACTGAGCAAGGCCAGGGATCGAACCCGCAACCTCATGGTTCTTAGTCGGATTCGTTAACCACTGAGCCACGAAGGGAACTGCAGGCTGGTCCCTTTTCACGGGAGCCGCAGCTGGGCTGACATCCGAGAGCGACACCCACCGTGCCTTCTGGTCTCAGCACGGCCGCCTCCACCCCAGCCACCCTGACTGGCTCTCAGCGCCTTGGGCAGACCAAGTTCTGTGCTCCCTTACAGGCCCGATACCGGCAGCCCCCTCCCCTTGAAGGCTCTCCATCCTCTGCCCCCCCCACCCTTTGCTGTCCAGATCCTGGTCTTCCTCAAGCCCTAAGTATCTTTTGCTCAAATAAACCTTTTCTAACCTCCCCTCTCCAATGAGATCTCTTCCATCACGCCTTTTCCTAAGGCTTCATCTTCTTGGCTTCATAGCACGTGTCCCAGTTTGCAAATCTCATTTCATCTTGGGGCCTCTTTTCTGAACACCTCCCCTCTGCTGAATCATGTGGTCATGGAGGGCAGGGTGGTGGCTATTTCGGCCACCGCAGAATGTCCTTCCCCCAACACAGTGTTAGCACCGAGAAGACCTCACTGGATATCTGTTGATTACGCGGTGGGCTGTCAGAACCGGCAGAATTTGAGTCGCTGCAAAGACGCCTTCTCTCCTCCTAGCTTCTGGAGTTTGGACTTTAATATAAAGGTTATGGAAGAAAAGTGCTGAACTTTCTAAAAAATTGGATCAAACTTGCTAGAAGTCAAAATCAGATTTGGGGGTCTTAGTGGTCCATTGACTCGTAGCTGTCAAAGGCCCTCAGGGACGTGGCGGCTGATGTGGGGAGAAGGAGGGTGACAGCTCAATGAGAAAGGAGCAAGCTGGGGGCTGCCTCTGAGTACCGATTGTCTTGGGGGAAAGAAAGCTGTGCTACTGATTTGCTTTTTTTTTTTTTGTCTTTTTGCTTTATCTAGGGCCGCACCCGCAGCATGTGGAGGTTCCCAGGCTAGGGGTCTAACAGGAGCTGTAGCCGCCGGCCTTCGCCACAGCCACAGCAATGCGGGATCCGAGCCGTGTCTGCAACCTACACCACAGCTCACAGCAATGCCGGATCCTTAACCACTGAGCGAGGCCAGGGATCGAACCCGCAACCTCATGGTTCTTAGTCGGATTCGTTAACCACTGAGCCACGACAGGAACTCTGCTACTGACTTGTCTTAATTGAGAGAAGAACCCAGTCCACCAACAGCAAGATTTGAAAAACAGGGTGCACCGTTTTTTTTGTTGTTGTTGGGTGAGGGGACAGTTCTGGGAGTTTGCAGGGGTGCTCTTCCCTCGGACCGCTGGGGAGCAGCCTGAGAACTCCTGCACAGGAGAAAGCTGTTCAACATGGCCATTAGCTCTGTTACGATCCTCATTTATGATTTTATTTACTTAATAATTCAGTCTTTCATGTCATGAATTTTTGAGAGAGGCATTCAATTAGGAATTATGACTGCAGTTTAGAGAAATATATCGCCTTGCTTCCGAGATGGGTGCCAACTTTCTTTTATGGGTGCACCTGGCTGCGGTCCAGAACACTTGGAGGAAACAAATTTTAGCACTTCTTCGCGTTTTCGTCCCTCCGAGACTGGGAGCTGTGCCAGTTAGAAAAACCTTCTTGTGTCCCCTCAATTCTAGGTATGGTGTTATGTTGGCAGGTGGTGTTCTGGGGTGGAACCCAACTGGTTCACGCAGACAGGTCTTTCCCCAAATCCCATTAATTCCCAGAGCTTCCCTGGGCCACACACTGGCATGAGGTCCTCCCTCTTTAATAAGGGTCTTTCTTCCCAATGCTCTCATTCCAGCGTTCACTTCTAAGGCTCTCCATTTTCCAGACCCAGAGAGTTTCTTCTCTCTTTTTTTTTTTTTTAAATAGGGCTGCACCCACAGCATATGGAATTTCCCAGGCTAGGGTCCAATCAGAGCTGCAGCTGCCAGCCCACACCACAGCCACAGCAATATGGGATCCCAGCTATGTCTGTGACCTACATCACAGCCACGGCAATGCTGGATCCTTAACGCACTGAGTGGGGCCATGTTCTCATGAATGCTGGTCGGGCTGGTTACCACCGAGCCACGGCAGGAACTCCCAGAGAGCTTATTTTAAGCTGGCCCGCAGAATACTCACAACTCCACCAAGAGTCCTAAATTTCCATCTGATCTGTGGTCTGTTAGTGTGCCTTGGGTACAAGCAATGGGAATGTGCTCTGCCCAACAAATGGGAAAGGAATTTTGTGGGTGCTTTCCATTATCACTGGAAGGCTAAAGATCCAGCTTGAGGAATCGAGGAAGGAAAACACCGAGGTGGCAGGAAAGCTGGACTGCCCTGACCCTGGAGTCAAGGCCAGTGAGTGCCAACCACTGTCAGCCTCTGTATCATTGGGCTCAGGATGGAAGCTTGCAGGGAGAATAACTGATTGGCTAAGCCTGGTAGGCGGAGACCAGGACACTTTGATTGACAGTCCCATCAGACCGTCCAAGGCCAAAGGTCATTCCCACAACCAAAACCTGTCCAGAGGTAGGGGCTCACATTTCAGGCAGGCAAGCAGGCAAAGAGCAACACAAATCCACCAAAACTGGGAGGGATATGAACACCATGCCACCTAAAGAAGGAGTGAAGCTGCGGAGGCTCTTTTATCTGGAAATAAGCACACCTGCTATTGGGGTCCAGCGTTAAATTCTTTTTTTTTTTTAATGGATTTTATTTCAATTGCATTAAATTCTTAAAGAGCTGTTATTTGCAGTTTTTCCTCATTCTTCACAATGATGACAAATAGAGTTATTATCCCTGTTTTATTGATGAGGAGACTGAGAATCAGAAAGATTGAGTAGTTTGCACAAAGTCACTTGCAAAAGGGCAAATCTGGTTCAAACCCGGGGTTATTTGACTCTCAAACCTGTAATGACAGCAGAATTCTTCTTCTTGACTCTTCAAGGACAGAGTTAAGAGCAATGAATAGAATGGGGCAGGAAAAAAAAAAAAAAAAACAGGCAGGGCTTGGCTGAACATCCGAATATACATAACACACACACACACACACACACACACACACACACACACACACACTTATTTTTTTTTTTTTTTGACAGAGCTGTCTAGCAGTGTTCTTTAGAAACAGAGATCTTCCTGAAATGGATAAACACTATTTTTTGTTTCCTAGTCCTATACCTCCCTTCTTTGGATAATGTGGGAGCCAGTTTTTGCTTTGCAAGTGACTTCAGGAATCTCCTTGGCTGAGTGGGCTTTTGCGTTTCTAATCCCTCGTGGCGTCTACAGAATCTCATGTTTTCAAGCACTTATTTGCCAGGCACTGTGCTGTGTTTCTCACCCGTCATCTCACTTTATACTCGTACCAGCTTTATGAGATGGAAACACGTCGTTTTTCTGCTTGTACAGAGGAGGAAGCAGAGACGTAATGTGTCCAAGGCTACACAGGCAGAGAAGAATCTGAACCCAAGCCTCCTGCTTCCAAATCTGCATTCTCTGGATTATGATGACATGGGACTTCGACCGAGATAAGCCAAGTCACCCTGTAGCTGACGTTTTGCAATAGCAGAGAGGTCAAGTGCTCCCGGAAAATGGCAGTCTGCAGAGGACACCTGGGGGATGAAGTTGAAGTTTGGGGAGATGTAGCAAAGAGGGATGAATAGCACCGTGAGAGAGACACACACACAGCCTTGAACTTGCTCTCCAGTCCCACCCTACGTGGCCCAGCTGAACTTGGTTTCCTGTCCTTGGCCAATCACATCCTTCCCAGGTCCTTATTACCTGAGCTGGTTTGAATGAGCCTGCTTCTCGCCTCTGCTTTCCCTGCCTACAACTATTCCACGATGCACACGTCTGCCCAGAGGCCGTCAATAGCGTCTTCCTGTCACTCAAGGGGCAGTCCAATCAGAGGGTGGGGAGCAAAGCACCCCAGGAATCCTGGAAACTCTCAAGGGCGGATCATAGAATGTGTTCAGCGTCCTTGACTGTGAACCAGCTCTTAAAATATCCTGCTTGGCAATGGCATTTCTGTTTGGTGAAAATTTATGGTTACTTAATGTAGTTTTGAAAAATTAAGATCTTGCTTCCGCCCACAGCCCGGATAGCCAAAGCCTGCTCTGTGGGCTCCCACCTGCCTGCAGGCAGAGTTAGATCCAGACCGCCTGCTGACGATTCAGCCAGTCCTCATCTGAGGTACTACCGGCTGTGCAGGCCGCTCGCCCATCCCAAGGCAGTTGGAAGGTATGGCCACAACTTTGTCCTCTGACCTATGGCCTAGGATCCTTCTGGCCCTGGGAAGGAGGTGGTGTCCATGATACAGAAGGGCAGGGGGAAGGATTTCTCACAGCCCACGCCTCTGAAGGAGAGCTCCAAGGATAGAATCTTGCCCTGGGTCTATGGTCAGTACCATTCAGAAATGCCCATCGGTGTTCCAAAGCAGTAAAGAAGACAGAAAGCTGCTGACATCCGACAGCCACTTTTATGCAGGGACCATCCATGAACTATTTGAGTGGACCAGAACAGACTCTGCCTCCCCAGGCCCAATCCTGGGTGCTAGCACGGAATGATTTTCATCCCAGCTCCTTCCTGGGTAAGTTTCTCAAGGGAGGATGGCTTGTGCAGGATGGAGAAGACACGCTTATGCCAGGGATTTAGGAAGGGAAAAGCCAGCTTAGGATTGTGGCTCCTTCTCTTCCATTTCCCCCTCCCCCTCCTCCTCCCTCTCCCCCTCCTCCTCTCCCTCCCCCTCTCCCCCTTTTTTTTTTTTTTTTTTTCATTTTTTCTTTGTTTTGCCGCCCCACAGCATATGGAGTTCCCAGGCCAGGGATCAGATCCAAGCTGCAGCTGCAACCTAAGCCACAGCTGTGGCAACACCAGATCCTTAACCCACTGCGCAGGGCAGGGATCAAACCTGCATCCCAGAGCTCCCAAGATGCCACCGATCCTGTTGCACCATAGCTGGAACTGCAGGACCAGGGAGCAGCTTCTGATAGGAGAAAAATAGTGACCTGCCAGGCCAGGGGGCCCATATCACACACCCACATCTGCTCTCCAGATCCTCACCACATCCCTAACAGACAGGACTGTTATTATCCCATCTGACAGATGAGGAAACTGAGGCTCAGTAGGTAATGAATTGCCCCAGGGATGGAGTCTGGGCTTGGGGTGGTGAACCTGAGATTGAACTGCCCCACAGCGCTTCTTAAAGAGTCCCAGCCTCATTCCTTTCCTGGTTCACTGATTCCCGTTCTTTTGTGGCTCTTTCTTCCCCTCTCCCCTCCCGCCTCTGCCCCTAAGCACGCTCTCTACACTCCGTTGCATGTCCCCTAAACCGCCCCCTCTCTCTCCCTCCCACTGTGTGCCCCAGAAAAGAGACTAGAACATGACAGCTCAGACCCTCAAACTCACTTTCGTCACATCCCACCTGAGTCATCAGTCACGCTGTCCTCTCCTGATCCACCCTGTGACGCCTCAGGACGGAGTTCTGGATCCTTGACTCACCCACTCACTTACTTATTCATTCATTTTGTGTGAAATGACTTTTGAGGGAACTTTTCGTGCATCAAGCCCTGGTCTGCACCTTGGGGACTCAACAGCAAATAAACGAGAAGAGATCTTTGTCTTCCGAAGTTCAAGTTTGGGTGACAGGCCCACGGACAAGAATACAAATAAAAAGAAGATAAATAAGCAAGACCGTGATGAGCGTCCCGAAGGTCAAAGCCAGAACAAGGAGATGGGGAGTTGCTGGGAAAGTGCGACCTTGGCCGGGGCGATGGGCGGCATCTTTCCATGGGATGACTCAAAGTCATTGCCACACTGATGGGGCTGAGCAGGGCATGGGCCTTCTAGGGGCTTCTTTCCTGCAGAGACCTCTTTCCTCTCAGGTCAGCACAGAATCCTTACAAAGGGAGTGAATTAGCAGCCAGACCTAATAAAACCTGGTGGGAGAGGGAGGGCTTACTTTAACTCCATCTGTTCTGTCTAGGCGGGAGTGCTGGCTCGCCCCTTCCCTTCCCTGGGGACCCGTCTCTCCCCTCCGGGAGTCCTGGGGAGCCATCTGCCTGCAAGGTCACTAGTCCCTGGAGCAGAAGGTCAGCTCCAACTCTCAGCACCTCTCCGAGTCACCCTCAGGTCTCCTCTTCCCCCTGGTTTTTCACCCTTGTGTTTCCGGGCCCCTTTTGGTGACTCTCTCCGTTGACTTCTTACCAGCATGTATTTATAATCATCTTTCATTCACCCTCTGAAGTCCCTGGGATCCAGAAGGCTTTGGGGTGACTGTCACGGGGGAAGTTCTCTCGGGTGGGAGTTGCTTCTCTTTTCTTTGGGAGCCTGTGAAATAATAAGAAAAATATATGGGAGTTCCCTTGCGATGCAGTAGGTTAAGAATCCGGTGTTGTCACTGTGGTGGCTTGGGTCGCTGCTGCGCAACAGGTTTGATCCCTGGCCCAGGAGCTCTCACATGGAAGTTGGGTGCAGCCAAAAAAACCTATATGTGTGTTTTTTTTGGTGTGTGTGTGTGTGTTTGTGTATGTGTATATACACAAAAATACAATACGTGTACTACATACAAAACTGCAATATATATAGTATGTATCTATATAGCATATACATATTTTCTGCATATACTATAGATACATAGTGTGTGTATATGTACATATATGCCTCTGCCCCCAGCTCCTGACACAGAGCTCCCAAAACCCTTGTAAGTAGGGGTGCTAGGGGAATCTTTTATTCTAACATTTAGTCTTTGAGCCTTATTCCTGACCCGGAGTTGCTAAATCCCTTGCAGTTTCCGGAGGGATAGTAGTGTCTTGTTCTAACGTGACTCCTGGTAGGCTCCTGGCTGAGGGCTGGTCACCAGAAAGAACAAGCCGTGATTAGAAGCATGGAACTTTCTGCCCCTCCCCCCATCCTCCAGAGAGGGGAAAGGGGCTGGAGATTGAGTTTATGATCACACATGCCTACATGACGAAGCCTGCATAAAAAATCCCAATAGCGTGGGGTTTGGAGCGCCTCTGAACTGGTGACCTCATCTACGTACCTGGAGGGGGATGCAGCCCAGCTCCACAGGAGTAGAAGCTCTTCTGATCAGGACCGCTCCAGACCTCACCCTATATATCTCCTCATCTGGCTTTCCCTCTGTATTCTTTATCATAGCCTTTATTATATAATAAGCCGGCAAACATAAATGTTTTCCTGAGTTCAGTGAGATTTCCTAGTGAAGAATCGGATCCAGTGGTTGGGTCATGAGCATCTCTGATCTGTAGTCAAGCCAGATAGAAGTGGCTGGTAACCTGGGGACCTACTACTTGTAACTGGCATCTGAACTTGGAGGCAGACTCTGGAACTAAGCGCTTAAACTGTAGCGTCTGCGAAAACTCCAGTTAGTGTTAGAATTGAATTGAATTGTAGGACACTTGGCTGGTGTTTCGGAGAATCTCCAGGTGGGGGAGAATCCCCTGCACATTTGGTGACCAGAAGCGTCAGCAGTGGCGTGTCCTGTGTGACCAGTAAGGGAGAGACGCAGAGGAGAAGTCACTTTTTCTTTAAGGAGTCTTCCTTAGCGTCCACGAAAATATTTCTCACTCTGGTAGTCCGGGTTAATGGCTGTTGCAGTTCCCCCCACCATGCCCCCCACCCCCGGCGGGCACAACAGGACAGATGTTGCCCATTAAGGCTGGACTCCGGGCTTGGAACCTCTGAAACCACGAACTAAAAACATCCATGCCACAACAATAGCCTGAACTGTAGCCAAACCAAGTCAGATTTCTCTTTCTCTGTAGATTTGTGAACGGAGCCAAGGTAATTTTATTTTTCTAACATCAGCAGAAGTATCCACTGGGCCGGTGTGAACTCAAAACGAACTTAAACCATTGTCTGAAGCTTTTGAGCCAGATCCTTAGAATAGTCTCTGAAGTTAACCCAAACAGCTCTTGGCCCTGGGTCAGCAGGCCGGCTTGCTGAGGGCCCCAGTCATCCTGCCTCCTTCGCCTGCTTACCCGGGGATCCATCGTGTGCAGCACCCCCTCGGGATTCTTTGCAAAGCCTCCCACGGACTCGTGAGGCACCTAATCACTGCAGCACCAGTTCTCAGCTGGTCCTCACCAGGGGACACCGCAGAACAAAGAGCCTTGGACACCTGTGTGCCTCACCCCTTCCTGTTAGAGGTGAGGGAGGGGTCCGGGGGTGGGGTGGGGTGGGGTGATCCCATCTTCTGTTTTCAGATCCATGCCTTTTTTTTTTGTCTTTTTGCCTTATCTAGGGCCACTCCCGCTGCATATGGAGGTTCCCAGGCTAGGGGTCTAATTGGAGCTGTAGCCGCCGGCCTTCGCCACAGCCACAGCAACGCGGGATCTGAGCCGCGTCTGCGACCTACACCACAGCTCATGGCAACGCCGGATCCTTAACCCACTGAGCGAGGCCAGGGATTGAACCCGCAACCTCATGGTTCCTAGTCGGATTCGTTAACCACTGAGCCACGAAGGGAACTCTCAAGATCCATGCCTTTTTTTAAAGTTTTATTGAGGTCTAGTTAATTTCCAAGGCTGTGATAATTTCTGCTGTACCACCGAGGGACCCCGTCACACGTATACACATATCCATTCTCTCTCAGATTCCTTTTCCACCTAGATGATCACAGAATACCGGGTAATTCGCTGGGCTATACAGCAGGTCCCTGTTGGCCAGTCGTTCCATAGACCTCAGTGCGCATAGGCCGATCCCAAACCTCCAGTCCATCCGTCTCCCCTGCCACCTGTCCCCTTTGGTACCCATAAATTTTTCAAAGTCTGTGACTCTGTTTCTGTTCTGCAAATACGTTCATTTGCATCCCCCCCCCTTTTTCTTAAGTTCCACATATAGGTGATATCATATGATGTTTGTCGTTCACGGTCACGCGTGCTGAACCTCCTTTCTTCCCAGTGGTTCTCAGTCTCAGCTCCATATCAGAGTTATCCAGGAGCAAAGAAACCCTTTTGACCAGGGAGGTGATCTGATTCCTAGTCCAACCCAGAAGGAGCCACAGCTCCCACTGACCTGGCCAAGAGAAGAACCGGGCATGAGACAGACTAAGCTGATTCTGCGAAGCTCAGAGCCACACAGGGGAGCACTCTCTTCGAGGCTTCCCTTCCCCCAGTCCAGTTCCACTTCTCCGGCTATAATATCCTCGCTGCTGAACAATTTTTTTTTTTTTTTTTTTTTTTTAATTTCAGGGAAAGGGCAGTAAAGCTGTGTGAGTTCAAGACTTAATAGTTCTTGCTTGTCTGGCATCTCCAGTGCCTGCACAGCTCTGGGCACACAGTAACACACAGCAAATGTGATGGATGAGGACATGAGCGAATGAATGATGAGCAAGCAATGCAAGCCTAAGAACCGAAATTCCCCAGACACAGAAGAGCTGGGCTCTTTTCTTCCCCAGGAAAACTCTATATTGCAGTGTTTGAGTAGACATATGTAGTTTATGTAGGAAGGCGCTGGTTTAAAATCATGCCCTGATTCCACTCTATTCCAACTGTCTGATTTTATATATTATTTAACCTGCCCAAGCCTCTGTTTCTGTATGTGAAACATGGGATTGTAATCATCCCCAGGTCATACTGCATGAAAAACTTTGGGGACAGTGCCTGACACATGGTGGCTGCTCAAACATTAGCTGTTATCAGTGTTATTAGAAAGAGCTTGTTGGAGTTCCCGTCATGGCACAGCAGAAATGAATCCCACTAGGAACCATGAGGTTGTGTGTTGGATCCCTGGCATCACTTAGTGGGTTAAGGATCCAGAGTTACTGTGAGCTGTGGTGTAGGTCACAGACGCGGCTGGCACCTGGCGTTGCTGTGGCTGAGGCGTAGGCCGGCAGCTACAGCTCTGATTCGACTTCTAGCCTGGGAACTTCCATATGCCGCATGTACGGCCCTAAAAAGAAAAAAAAATGGAAAGGGCTTATTTGTGTGTCTTTAGATCTGCATCTGTATCTAGCTCTATTGTCATTCAACACTCACAAAGTTCAGGCTTAAGTGATTGCTGTGTTTATCCTACAAACGCTGCTGACTGTGTCTGGCTCACTTTACAGCTCTGACCCTTTGCCCAGCTTATTTTCAACCCTTAAAGAGTTAGAGCCTATGCATTGTGTCACATTAACGCTTTCTTTTTGGTTCCCATAGCTACAGCTTATCAACAGCTCTCTTCAAATCTCTGTTTTTGATTCAGTTCTCTGTTTTCTATCACTGGCTCTCAGAACCATCCACTTGGCAAATCTTTTATTTTTTTTTTTGTCTTTTTGCCTTTTATCTAGAGCCGCACCCACGGCATATGGAGGTTCCCAGGCTAGGGTCTAACAGAGGCTGTAGCCACCGGCCTACACCACAGCCACAGCAACGCGGATCCGAGCCGCGTCTGCAACCTACACCACAGCTCACGGCAACACTGGATCCTTAACCCACTGAGCAAGGCCAGGGATCGAACCGGCAACCTCATGGTTCTTAGTCAGTTTCGTTAACCGCTAAGCCACGAAGGAAACTCCGGAACTCCCATCCACTTGGCAAATCTATCAGCTCTCCCTCTCTCTGTAGCTTTTCTTCCCAGTCACCTGATGTTGTGTCTGTCTCTCTTTTTTTTGTTTTTTTTTTCATTCTTCCCAGCTTACCCTCCTTCCCTGGCAGGGATAGCAAATGGTTTTCATCTTCTGTGCCAACTCAAATAGCCTGGAGAGCTACACTGAGGCTGCGAAGGCCATGTCTGGGTCAGTGGGATGGAGCATCATGACTGATTAGCAATGTCTGCCACTGACACGGGAGGGTAAAGCAGGGCTGTGTGTGGTAGCAATTTGCCATCCTTATTTGGGTAAAGGAAACACCATGATTCATTTTTTATAGTTTTACTATAAATCTTGGAGCAAAATCAAACGTAGGCTGAAATGCAAAGTTAAATCATCTAATACAGTAGACCACAGTTTGGACAGGTGCTAAAAAATGATTTCTTCTCTCTCTCTCTCTTCGCCAGAGGGAATATCCATATCCTTCTGTCTTGGAGGATGCCTTTGTAAAGAATATTTTTCCTTCTGTCTAGGAAGCACAGGCTACAATAGAAAAATTGTTCCAGCCCTAATATTAAATTTGCTGAGAAAACTCAGGGATTTGTTTGGTTGGAAGAAAAGCCAGGCTTTCTACGTGATGGTATCTGAGGCCTGCGTGGTGGGACTGGTATCCCTGGCTTAGGACCTGTTCCCAGTCAGCTTGCCCACTTCCTAAAAGTCCTGGACAGGGTCTCCTTGCCTTTTCCCCCCTGGTCTTCCTACTTTAAGAGGAGGAGGTACCCAGTTTAGGGTTCACTTGTAAGCAGAGGGCTTTGGAGTTCGGCAATCATGAGCATCACACAAGTTTTTTCACCTCTCTGAGCCTGGGTCTGCAACTGAGCAGGGCCCTGTGGGGGTTCCTGGGCACACAAACTTTTCTGTGTCCCCCATTTCCTGTTTTTGGGGAATAAGCCTCAGCCTCCATGACCTTCCCTGAGTCCCAAAGGGCAGGTGCTAAGCAGTGAAGGGAGGGGAGGCAGAGGCCAGGGAGGAGCAGTCAAGAGACAATAGTGCAGCTTTGGGGCAGGGTCCTGGTTCCCCCTCAAAGAATATGCATAACAATATCTTTGAGTTCTTTCAAGGAACTGAACGCCCCCTCCTCCAAAAAGTGGAAGGTGTTGATGAAGCAGTCTTCATTCTAAAAGAGTTCCCTTCGTGGCTCAGTGGTTAACGAATCCGACTAGGAGCCATGAGGTTGTGGGTTCGATCCCTGGCCTCGCTCAGTGGGTTAAGGATCTGGCGTTGCCATGAGCTGTGGTGAAGGTTGCAGACGCTGCTCGGATCCCGCATTGCTGTGGCTGTGGCATAGGCCAGCGGCTACAGCTCCTGTTAGACCCCTAGCCTGGGAACCTCCACATGCCGTGGGTGCGGCCCTAGATAAGGCAAAAAGACAAAAAAAAGGGAATAATGACACAGACAGGCCTCCAGTCTCTCTGGCTTCAGAAAAACCTTCACGGTCTCGGTGTTTTCCAGGGTCACTGTTAGCAACATCCGTGAGCGGTGCTGGTTATTTGAGTGCGCTGGGTGCTGGGTGCTGGGTGCTGAATAAAGGGGAGCTGGCGCTTCTACCTTTTCCATCCAGCTATCTGGTGGGTTACGGCTCTGTCTGCTGCCTGTGTAATTAATCGTAGGGCTTCGCTAATGTCTCCTATATTAATGCAATTATCAGTGTCTCTGAATAACCAGCTTGGTGCACTGCTATCAAAACACACTGTTGATAGTTCTGCAGCCGAAACAGGGACGCTCTGAGACGGGAGTTGGGAGTGATTTTTTAATTAACTTGTTTCTCATATTGCAAAGGTGAGAAAAAGAGGGTGATTCTCAGTAGCTCCAGATTAAAAGAACGGGAGCGGGGGTGGGTGGCTGGGCAGAGAGTCGCCAAAACAATAGCTACAAGGTATTTCTGTTCCGAAGCCTCCAGGTCTACGCTGTGTTTTATTACTGCAGTTGGCCAGGGCTCAGCCCCCGAACACTCCTGGCTCGCTTTCTGCTCTCATCACAGGACTTCTGTCCGAGGAGGCCCCTGGTTTAATTTGCTATGAGCTGAAGTGTGGCAGGGAGAATCTTGGCAGCAGGGCAGACGTTTCCTCTCCTGGCTTCTTCTGTCCTGAAATATTGTATGAAGTGTAGCGTTCTGGATCGAAGATAAGACAAAGAACATCGGTTAAGCTGGATTTGTTTGAGGCTGCAGCGTCCCTTCGAGAGGTTTATATTTCCAGAAACCCAGCCTGGTCTCCCGCCGCAGAAGCAGGTGCTTCTCGCCTGGGCAGGCTTCGTGGAAAGGGGGTGTCTTTTCTGGGGCTGGGTCCTGCGGCTGCGTTTTATGGCGCAGTTTCCCCATGAGCCCTGCCAGACAGTGGTCTGCAAGGTGGTCTTTGGGAAAAAGAAAGGTCTGATAAGTTTGAAAAAATAGGGTCTATCCTAAGACCACCCTCCACCCCCCAAATCTCAGGAGCTTTCCTATGGAATATAATATATCAAAGACTTTGGGAACGTAGGTTCCTTATCCCAAGATAATTGACCAAAGACCTAAGTACTTGGATTTCATTTCTATTATCACCGGGAGCAAGTAGCTTTAGGTGCAATTCAGCCAGGACACCCCCCACCCCGCCCACCCCAAGGGGAGAGAACCGAGGATGGGGACCCTCCCGCACCGGAGACCTTGGTTTTCCCCTCTCTGTCACCATTTACTGTGTGGCCTTGGCAAATTCCGTCCTCTCTCTGGACCTCAGATTGTCCTTGTGCATGAAAAGGCCTTGCTCTCGGACTCTATGGCTCTGGGTGGCCTGCAGACTAGGCAACTCAGTTAAAAACCAAGGGAGATGGGAGTTCCCTTCGTGGCTCAGTGGTTAACGAATCTAAGAACCGTAAGGTTGCGGGTTCGATCCCTGGCCTCGCTCAGTGGGTTAAGGATCCGACGTTGTCGTGAGCTGTGGTGTAGGTTGCAGACGCGGCTCGTATCCCGCGTTGCTGTGGCTGTGGCGAAGGCCGGCGGCTGCAGCTCCTGTTAGACCCCTAGCCTGGGAATCTCCACATGCCACGGGTGCGGCTCTAGATAAAGGCAAAAAGACAAAAAAGAAAAAAAAAACTAAGGGAGATGAAGGCACAGGTGTCAGGTTCACCGTCTTTGCTCTGTCTCTCTCGGCCTTGCCTACGTGCAGCCAGGATTTGGAGATCCCGGCCGAGAAGCGTGGTGATGGCACTGGGCTAGAGCCAGCAGGTCTTGTCACGCCAGGATGGAGGCAGGCGGTCTGGTGGGAGACTGTTCCAGCTGGGAGATCCTGCAGCAGCACCCAGCATCTTGCATCTGCAGAGGTGGAGGCAGGCAGCCTCTCCGGGCAGGAGCGATCCACTCAGGACGGGAGCACCTGTGGGCCAAAGGGAATCTCCCCTCGAACTAACAAACACCTCAGTGTAACAGCTCTGACCTGGGCTCTCTTAATGAGCCATTCTGGTCTGACATCCTGAGCTAGAAACACTCCTGCCGGTTGCCTTGGAGGTCGCAGTCAAGAGTCAGGTAGCAGGGTACGTACAGCAAGTTTTGCTGAGAGAGTGGGCCGCCCTGGGCTGGGACTAGCAGTGGCTGCAACTGGGTCTCTCCTTGTACTCCTGTATCACGGACCTGTTTGGGGGCCCCTGTTCTCGTGACCCATGCCCACTAATTTCCAATCCCCCCCCCCCGGCACTGTGGCTGCTTAAGGGGGCTCGTTCGGACTCTGATTGGTTTCGGCGGAGGATGCCTTATTCGCACGGGAAAAAGATTATACGGAGACGCTATGAAAAACATTCCTCTGGTAGCTGCACGTGTCTTCATTGTTTGACCGCACGCCTCTGGTTTCGGGTCATCGTAAATGGCCTGTTTTGAATCACCCACGTCAGGGTCCCCGTTCTAATCTACCTAACACAGGGAAAGCAAGAAAGGGAGAGAAACTGACTTAAGGAAAGAAGAAGAGAAAAAGAGTAGTCTTCGTGAAGAGACCATCTTGAGGAAGAGGCTGTCTTTGGGGATGGTTAGGATGAGAAGAAAAGACTCAGAGGCGGTCCTTCCTAAAGGAGGGCCTCTGACGCTCCCGGGCAAGGGGTAGGCCGACCCTGCTCCGTGACTGAGATGCCAACAAGCCCTCTCAGAAGCTCTTGGGCCACGAGGAGCTGCTGGTTTTGCTGCCAGGGATCCCACTGGCCAGCCACCTCCTCCCTACTCAGCACCAATAAGTGGCGTGATGTGCTCAGGGTGCGAGCGAGGGGGAACTCGGCTTAGCCCGGTGGGAGGCCCCCCGGCCCCCCACATCGTGACTTTCCCGCAGCCTGAGGCGGCTCCTCTCCCAGGATCATGCTGTTGTCACTGCGGTGGAAAAGTCCTAGCCCAGAGGTCAGCCAACTTGGCTTCAAGCAACTCGGGAGCAAAAGCGTTGAAGACAGAGGATGAATAATTCTCCATGTGACTCTTGGTACAACCTCTTTCTTTTGCCCCTAAGCAGGGGATTTGTGGGTACAAGGAAAGGGAAGGATGGCCCAGCAACTTTTTTCTTTCTCTTTCTTTCTTCTTTTTTTTTTTTGGAAAAGCCTCTTTCTGAGCTTCCTCCCACTCTGCTGAAATCTGTTCTTCTGGGAGATGGATCTGGCTAATAGCAATAATGGCCATCTTGAGAGTTCCCTTCGTGGCTCAGCGGTTAACGAACCCGACTATCATCCATGAGGATGCAGGTTCGATCCCTGGCCTTGCTCAGTGGGCTAAGGATCCGGCACTGCTGTGAGCTGTGGTGTAGGTCGCAGATGGGGCTCAGACCCCTAGTTGCTGTGGCTGTGGCTGTGATCTGCAGCTGTAGCTCCGATTCAACCCCTAGCCTGGGAGCTTCTATATGCTGTGGGTGCAGCCCTAAAAAGCAAACAAACAAAACAAAAATCACCATCTTATTATGGTTTTACTGTATACATTTCAGATGCACTGCATTATAATTTGACATCTGCACACATTCAAGCAATCACCACCAGAAGTCTAGTTACCATCCATCACCACACAGAGGACCCTTCACCCATTTCACCCACTCTCCAGCTCCCTTCACCTCTGGTAAACGCTAATCTGTTCTCTGTATCTGTGAGTTTGTTTTTTATTTCTTTTATTTGTTCATTTGCTTTATTTAGAGTCCACATAGGTGTGAAATCAGATGTTACCCGTCTTTATCTGTCTGACTTATTTCACTTAAGATAATACTTTCAGATTTCCTGCTGTGGCTCAGCGGAAAGGAATCTGACCGGTATCCACAACGATGCAGGTTTGATCCCTGATCTGGTTCAGTAGGTTGGGGAATCCGGCATTGCTGTGGCTGTGGCATAAGCCGGAAGCTGTAGCTCTGATTCTCCTAGCCTGGGGACTTCCATAAGCCTCAGGTGCAGCCCTAAAAAGCAAATAATAATGATAATAATAATAATAACAACAACAACAATAATAATATCTTCACGGTCCCTCCATGTTGTCACAGTGACAGGATTTCATTCATTTTTATGGCCGCGTATATTACATTGTGTATATATACCCGATCTTTATCCATTCCTCCATCAGTGGACACTTGGCTTGTTTGTCCATCTTGCCTTTTAGGCATAACGGACTTAGGAGTGTATATGTCTTTTTGAATGAATGTCTGCTGTGTTCTTCAGATAAACTCAAAGTGGATTAGATGGATCACACGGTAGTTTTTTTTTTTTTTTTGCTCTTTTTAGGGCTGCACTCACGGCATATTGAGGTTCCCAGGCTAGGGGTCCAGTCAGAGCTATGGCAGCCGACCTACACCACCACACAGTAGTTTTCTTAATTTTTTGAGTGATCGTCATACTGTTTTCCGCAGTAGCTGCAATCACCGTTTTATTAACTATCTTAACTCAAATAAAAAAAATCATTTTATTGTGGATAAAAACTGCATTACAAAGGCTAAACACATGAGGACTTTGTCCATGGGCCACACCTTTGAGCACGACCGTCTGTGTATGAGCTTACCTGCAACTCCACGTGGCTGGTACTGTATTGTCCCATTCTAGAGACAAGGACCTAGAGCCCAGCAGTCCGAGGCCTCTTCTCACCGCTGCCGCTGAACACAGACACTCTCATCTGACCTGCAGGGTGCTGAGGCCCCATCAACGAATGCGAAGGATTTTTGCCTGATGGGTCCTCGCAGGCCTTAACAGCTCTGAGATCCCAGGCAGCCAGCTCTTTACGTGTGCTCAGATTTCTTCGCGAAGCGGTCACTGGTTGCTGCTCCCCGACCATGGTCCTCTCATCCCGGATGCGAGTGAGAGACACCCACTGGGGGAAGCCTTCCAGAAGTCTCTGCTACAACAGCAGTCCGGCGGGACACGTGCGCTCACCTCGCCTCCTGAGGGTTATCTCCAGTGGACGCACCTGCTCGCCCCCCCGTGACCCGCCACCCTGGCCACTGCAGGGTGGGTCAGGGGGTGGGGGTGGCCAGGAAACCAGAGACGAGTTTCGTGCACAAGGTTTGCCAGCCAGGGCTTCCTCTACTGCATGGCAATTGGCTAGATCGGTCCTGTTCGCTCTCTTGAGGATGTGAAAACTGACTCCAGAGCCTGAGAAGTTGGTAGAAGGCGCTAAGGTGCGAGAAAGCCACAGAGAGAAGGGAGAGGAAGGCGTGGGGGCATAGAAACAAAAGGAAGATAAGAAGTGGTGGTGGTGGGAGTTCCCGTCGTGGCTCAGTGGTTAACGAATCCGACTGAAAACCGTGAGGTTGCGGGTTCGATCCCTGGCCTT
>PVHT020000179.1:549093-589290 GCA_004024745.2 Catagonus wagneri
AACATGAACGCCCTGTGAGGGGGCTGGAACACGACTCTGGCCCCAGAAGCCAAAAAAAAATTCAATTGAATGCACCTCGTGATTCTAGGACTCTGCTAATGACTTCGGCTCATTAGGCAGAACCGGTCACTCTGCCCTGTCCAACTGAATCACTTTCCCAGAGCCCTTCCTGTCCAGTCCATCATCACGGGAGCCCTGATGTGACTCTGAGAATCTGACTGCCCGCCACCTCCCCCCGCCCCTCCCCCCTCCCTCGCCGTCCGTCTGTCTTGGTCTTTCTCCTTCTCTCAAATGAGACTTCAGAGCAGCTCAGAGTGGGAGAGGGAAGCAGCGATGCTCTTTAAAAACTCTGTCTGACAAAGATGTGGGAGGATTTTTACTTGATAAAGAGAGAGTCAGAGAGAGAATTTCCTGGAGGAAGCTGTCAAGGAGCTTCTTATACCAACCTGTTTGTCCTGGTGGCTGGACCGCGAGTCTTTAATTGCGCTGCATGTGTTAAAGGCATTTATGTCCCATCAGTGCTGCCCTCTGAGTATCCCAGGCCCCCTGTTAAGAGAGTCAGAGCCCAGTGGGTCTGAGGTGGGGCTTTATGCTTTGGAAGCGGAGACACACATGTCCAGGACAGAGCCCTCAGTGACTGTCCCCACTCTGCTGACCCAGCATTTAGGAGCAACACTTGGGGAGGGACATCCTGCTGTCATTTCTCGGGGTCTCAGAAACCAGGCAGATTCTCCTACACATTAGGTCACTAATGACCACAAGCCACAATTTCCCGGTGGGGGTTGGGGATATCTAGAAAAACACTCAGGATGCTGGGACCTCCAATCTTCTTGACCTTTGAACTTGTGTTATTTAGGATTTTCTGGTTGCCAGTGACAGCAATCATTCCGGCTGATCTAAGTGAGAGGAAGTCCCCCACTGTGGCTCAGTGGTAATGAGCCCAGCTAGTATCCATGAGGATGCAAGTTCGATCCCTGGCCTCACTCAGTGGATTAACGATCTGGTGTTGTGGTGGGCTGTGGTGTAGGTCTCAGGCATGGCTTGGATTCTGAGTTGCTGTGGCTGTGGCATAGGCCGGCAGCTAGAGCTCTGATTCAACCCCTAGCCCGTGAATTTCCGTGTGCTGCAGGTGCAGCCCTAAAATGCAAAAATATATAAATAATTAAAAAATTAGAAATAAGACATTGATTACAAGGTTATAAGTTTCCTTGCAGGAAGAACTTGACCACAGAGTGGGAGGAGACAGAACTAGGCCAGCGCTGGTGGACATGGCAACGGGAAACCCTGGGCAGCCTGTTTAAGGCCCCTCTGGTGGGATGAATTAGCAACCAGCGTTTTCTGTCCTTGCGTCACTCTGCTCAAGGCTCAAGCGCTCGTGAACGAGAGGGACTGATTGGCCAGGTAAGGGTGACATGTTCAGCATTGTCAGGATGTCTCCGATTGCATGCAGTGAGGCAGAGGGAAAAATCAAGGTCTGTCACCATAGCAAGGGAACACGGGCGCCACAGCATCTCTGCACCACGGGTCCTAAAGCTCTATAGCTGTCTTTGCTCTGTTCTGTCTGTTCCGCTCCACTGTTTGCTGGATTTGGCACTCGCCAGCATTCCTCCTCAGTTTTCACCCCGGGTCTGGATTCCTTCATTCATTAGTTCACTCATCCAGGAAGAACACAAGAGCAGCTACTAGGGGTCATGCCCTGGATAGGAGCTTGGGCTCTTTGACTTGATCATCCTCCAGGGCCCCCTCCAGTGCTAGGCTTTGTGACATCTCCCTGCCTCACCTTATCTCAGTCCATCTCTTGGCCTGATGTCCAAATCTGGCCAGTTCTAGGCCCATATGACATGGAAAGGATGGCAAGGTGTTTGGGACAATGTGACTCTCTCTGAGTAGAGGGTTTGTGGTGCCTTGAGCCGTCAGCACCAGGGAGTGGCCAGCCCATGTTCCTTTGATGGAGCCAATGAGTTTGGGAGAAAGGATGGAGGAAGAAAACTCCATCTGTGTGCCTGGAGCCCGGATGGAGGCAGCTCGGTCGGGTGATGGGAACGCGCCAAGATAACAGGATCTCAGGCACCTGAGGGAGGGGAACATGCAGACAGAAGTGATGGACAAAAATGACACCTGAGCAATGGATAAAATGAGACCTGATTTTGGAGTCCGAGGGCCCAGCTATGTATCTTAAGCCGAGTAACCTCAGATCCCTAACTGGGTCTCTCTCTCATGTCCTGCCCAGCCAGAAAAACCCCAGGCTTCAGAGTTCAGGACTCCTTCCACCCCAGATCACGCTGGAGTCACATTTCCTCTCTATGCCAATGCCAAAGGAAACAGTCCTAGCAGCCTGTCACTTAAATCACAGGAGATTAATGACTTGCAAAGAGGGAGAAGCTTGCAACAGAGGGAGAGCCATCCATGCCCGTGAGGATGGGGTCCGGCCTGTCCTCGGCAGCCCGACAGGGGGTCACACCCCTTTGTGGCACAGAGCCTAGAAAGAGAACGGAGAGTCATGTTCTTTGAGGGAGGGGGAATTTAGAGTCCAGACCCACATCGCCTACAGTTTGTTGGGATCTGTTTGATCATTTCTCTAGGACTAGAAGACTGTCATTCAAAACGACTCTGCGGAGTTCCCGTCATGGCTCAGCGGTTAACCAACCCGACTAGTAACCATGAGGATGTGGGTTCCATCCCTGGGCTCGCTCAGCGGGTTAAGGATCCGGTGTTGCCACGAGCTGTGGTGTAGGTCGCAGACGCACCTCGGATCCGGCGTTGCTGTGGCTGTGGTGTAGACCGGCGGCTACGGCTCCTGTTAGACCCCTAGCCTGGGAACCTCCAGATGGTGCAGGTGTGGCCCTAAGAAGAAAAAAAGAATTTTGGCGAGGGCTCTCTTTTCAGATTGCAGGCTTCCTATTCTGGCCTCACGCATTGCAAGGATGTGCTAAGCTAGCACCCCTTTTATAAGAGCCTTAACTCCGTTCAAGAGGGCTTGTCCTCATGGCCTAATCACCCCCAAAGATTCTACCTCCTAATAGCCTCACCCCAGGCCTTCCGTTTTCAACGTATACATTTGGGAGGGACAGAAACATTCTGATCATAGCAGCATCTGTGAGCATCTAGAGACAACATCTGCTTCTCTAGGTTGTGGTAAGGATTTAAAGATCAGATAGGACAGGGTCTGGAATATTTTCGTGAGCCATGTGGTTGTTAGTCGTGTACTTATACAAGGACAAGCAGAGAGAATTTAAACCGGTCTTGTGTTTGCCCACACTGGGAAGAAAGCCTTCCTCTGTGGGCATGAACTGGTACGCAGCCAGTCTCATGTCCCTGGAACTAGACGGACTCTAGGGTGGAGGCCACATTTTATACTTTCTTCAGTTCCTAGTCCAGAGCCAGGAACACAGAGAGGGGGAAGTAAACACCTGTAGAATGAATGAGTTATGAATATTCATGAGGAAGGCAGAAATAAAACCACAGGATAAGAGTTCCCGTTATGGCTCAGCGGTAACAAACCCAGCTAGCATCCATGAGGACGCGGGTTCGATCCCTGGCCTTGCTCAGTGGGTTAAGGATCCAGCGTTGCTGTGAGCTGTGGTGTAGGTCGCAGATGCGTCTTCAATCCCACGTTGCCGCTGCTGTGGCGTAAGTCAGCTGCTGTAGGTCTGATTCGACTCCTAGCCTGAGAACTTTGGTGTGCCATGGGGTGTGGCCCCCAAAAGAAAAAAAAGGAAAAACCGAACCAAAGAGAAAAAGCTACAGAAAAATAAACAAAAAAAGGACGGTCCTCAAAAACTAATATGCTTTCAAGGGTCACACAAATAACTTTCATGCGTAAAGAGTGTTGGGTGTGCATTATGGAGTGGTGGGGTCTGTGGCAAACTGGAGGGAACATGCCTCATCTGTCAGAGTCAGCTTCTCCTCTTAATTGATGTCATGAGGGAACGTGGGCTCCATGAAGTCAGATCTTCTGGGTATTTTGAAAGCAGCTTGAAATTTTCATTTAAAAAATGATAACTTCATATTTTAATTTTGTATTTTATTTTATTTTATTTTGGTCCTTTTTCCCTGCCTTATTTGGGCTGCACCCGCAGCATATGGAGGTTCCCAGGCTAGGGGTCTAACAGGAGCTGTAGCCGCCGGCCTTCACAACAGCCACAGCAACGTGGGATCCGAGCCGCGTCTGCAACCTTCACCACAGCTCACGGCAACGCCGGATCCTTAACCCACTGAGCAAGGCCAGGGATCGAACCCGCAACCTCATGGTTCTTAGTCGAATTCGTTAACCACTGAGCCACAACGGGAACTCCTAACTTCATATTTTTAAAGTGCTGGGAGAGTTTCCTTGTGGCTCGGTGGGTTAAGAACCTGACATAGTATCCATGGGGATGCAGGTTCCATCCCTGGCCTCGCTCCGTGGGTTAAGGATTTGGTGTTGCTACAAGCCACAGTGTAGGTTGCAGATGTGGTGGCTGTGGCTGTGGCCTAGGCCAGCAGCTGCAGCTCAGATTCAACCCCTAGCCTGGGAACTTCCCTATGCCGTGGGGTGGCTGTAAAAAGAAAAGGAAATAAAAACGGAAGAATAAAGTGCTGGCAACAAAAAGAAGACAGAGCATTGAGTGGAGTTCTTACAGCACACCAGCTGGCCAGGTGTGCCGTGAGAACCAGTATTAGGAGACCTCAAACTATCTTCACAGAGGAGGAGACAATGGCCCAGCAACAGGGAGTGACTTCCCTGGGCCAGAGCTGGCCACAAGCAAGGACTTGTGATGCAAATGAAGCACCTGGGCGCCTGCAGGCACCTTCTGGGAAGGCGGGACCCTTCTCCTTCTCTCTTTGGTGTCCCCAGGTTTCCTTACCCAGCCCAGTGGAAAAGGAAGCAAGGAGCTCTTTGCAAAGGGCAGGCCACTGTTTGTGATCTAATTGTCACCAAGAGGTTGCCTGCATGCTCCCTGCAGTAACAGAGCTTGTGGCGGGCCCCTGCCCCTCGGAGAGCCTTAGAACTGAGAAGGGAGGCAAGAGGAAACGAGAGAGGGGTAAAGCTGGAGGGAAGAGGGGCTTGCGGGGTGGGGGGGGGTGGGGGGGGCTAATCCAGTCGCCTTGGCCTTGAAGCAGGCAGCCCTGCAGGCCTGTGAACTCTGCAGATGGACAGAAGAGGGGCAGGAGGAGTTCCCTTCGTGGCGGTTAACGAACCCAACTAGGATCCATGAGGATGCGGGTTCGATCCCTGGCCTCGCTCAGTGGGTTAAGGATCCGGCATTGCCGTGAGCTGTGGTGTAGGTCACAGACTCGGATCCCCCGTTGCTGTGGCTACAGCTCTGATTCGACCCCCTAGCCTGGGAACCTCCATAGGCTGTGGGTGTGGCCCTAAAATCAAAAAAAGGAAGAAGAGGGGCAGGAAAGGGGGAGGGTGCTGGAGCGAAGAGCAGAGGATGAGGCCCCTCCCACCTCGGCCGCCTCCTCACCCACTGCCCCCCCCCCCAGGAGCTACTGCCTGGGTCCCAGGGCTGATCTGTTTGCTCACAAATCTAAAAGGGATGACAAGCAAATCAGCCGATTGGCTGAGGATGACTTGTTAATTAGAAAATAAAATCGGGCCTGGGAGCTCAGAGCTGTCTTGGGGGTTTGTGGGAGTTTGTTTGCTTTATTTTATTGAGTGGGTGTCTCGGGCCATTGTGATAATAGAGAGCTGATAAACAGAGAAAACACAGGAAATCATTTGGCTTCAGCTCAGAGTGAGGGCTGGAGGGATGAGGATTTTGGTGACCGAGGAGGGATGGCAGCTGTTCAGCTGTTCGAGTTCCCGCAGACCAGGACCTAACAGGCCAGGACAGACCTCTGGGCCCAGGACTCCAACCCAAATCCCTCATGAGTCTCAGCCGCTCCCCACAGGCTCTGCATCTGAGTCCCCATCGGAGCCGATAATCAGGTGTGGGGGCGAACTCTACCGGGGAGCCTGTAGGCTTTGGGATCCTCTTTAAGAAAAGAGGCACACGCATGTATGTAGGAAAGTGAATATTGATTTACAAATGAAAAAAATTAATGATAACAAATAAGAAAACTTGAAACATTGATAGGCCCCCCAAAATATCAGAATCTGTTTCCGTTCTGCACATAAGTTCATCTGTATCCCTTTTTTTTTTTTTTACAGATTCCACATAATTGAGGAATAGTTGATTTACAATATTGTACTGGTTTCAGGTATACAACAAAATGATTGAATTATATGGATTTTTTTTCGTTATAGGTTTTTACAAGATATTGAATATAATTCCCTGTGCTAAACAGTAAATTCTTGTTTTTTTTAAAAAATCTGTTTTATATACAGTGGTGTGTATCTGTTAGTCCCACTACTAATTTATCCTAACCCCTCCCCCTTTCCCCTTTGGTAAACATAAGTTCCTCTTCTATGTCTGTAAGTCTGTTTCTGTTCTATAAATAAATTCATTTGTATCGTTTTTTAGATTTCACATGTGATATCCTATCATATTTATTTTTGTATATCTTACTTCATTCAGTATAATAACCTCTAGGTCCATTCTTCTTGCTGCACATTGGCAATATCTCATTCTTTCTTACAGCTGAGTAATATCCGAGTGTATAGATAAAATGTCTTTTTATCCTGTATATCCTTTCATCTGTCGATGGACATTTAGGTTGCTTCCACATCTTGGCTATTGTAAGTAGTGTTGCTATGAATATTGGGGTTAATGTATATTTTTAAATTAGAGTTTTCATCTTTGACAGATGTATGTCCAGGAATGGGATTGCTGGATCACATGGTAACTCTATTTTTTACTTTTTAAGGAACCTCTATATTGTTCTCCATAGGGGCTGCACCAATTTACATTCCCACTAACAGGGTAGGAGGGTTCCATTTTCCCCACACTCTCTTCATCCTTTATTATTTATAAACTTTTTGATGATGGCCATTCTGACTCTTACAAGGTGATACCACACTGTGGTTTTGATTGGCACTTCTCTAAAAATTAGTGACTTTGAGCATCTTTCCACATGCCAGTTGGCCATCTCTATGTCCTCTTTGGAGGAATGTCTGTTTAGGTTTTCTGTGCAAGAAGAAGATTTTACATGGATTTAGGAGTAAAGCAAGTCTGAGAGATTATGGTAACTGGGCCAGGGTACAGAAGTGGAAATGGAGAGAAGTGGTAGAAGTCAGGATGTAGGTTGAAGCAAAGCCAACAGGATTAATATTTGGACTGAACGTGAGCTGTGAGGAAAACAGAGGATTCAGGATGACTCCTGTGTCTTTTAGCCTGAAAATCTGGATGGACGCTGGTACCATTTAAAGGTTGAGGAGATTTGTGTTTGGGGCTTCCATGCTGGGGCAGCAGATACAGGAGGTGAATTAGTTATCTTAATAGAAATAAGTTGCCCTCTCCCAAACTTAGTGACTTCCAGCAGCAATAATTATTATGATCTCCCACAGTTTCTATGGGAGTGGCTTAGTTGGGGTTACTGGCTTGGGGTCTTTTCTGAGGTTGCAGTCTTCTGAAGGCTTGACTGATACTGGAGGACCTGCTTCCAAGATGCCTCTTCTAATGGCTGACAATTTGTAGGAAATCTCTTCTCCTCCTTACACAGACTTCTCCACGAGACTGCTTGAGTGTCCTTACAACATGGCAGCTGGCATACGCTAGAAGGAACAGTCAAGTGGGAGCAAGTTGGAAACTACAAGGTTCTTGCTGGCTTAGCCTTGGAAGTGACACATTGTCATTTCTGTGCTATCTTATTGGTCACAGCCTATTCAATGTAGAAGTGGGCTATACGGGGCATGAGGCATAATACATGTAATACATGCTCTTTTTTTACATGTCCATTGAACTCTTTCAGTTCTAAGTCATAGAAAACACAATTCAAACCATCTTAAAATGAAAAAAAATGTATTTAGTTTTCTGAGGGTAATTCCATACTGTTTTCCATAGTGGTCACAGCAATTTACATTCCCACCAACAGTGTAGGATTTCCTTTCTCCACACCCTCTCCAGCATTTGTTATTTGTAGACTTACTAATTTATAGCCATTCTGACCAGTGTGAAGTGGTACCTCACTGCAATTTTGATTTGCATTTCTCTGATAATCAGTGATGTTGAGCATTTTTTCACATGCCTGTTGGCCATCCGTACATCTTCTTTGGAGAAATGTCTATTTAGGTCTTCTGTCCATTTTTCAATTGGGTTGTTTGTTTTTTTGCTGTTGAGCTGTATGAGTTTTTTGTATATTTTGGAGATTAAGCCCTTGTCAGTTGCATCATTGCAACTATTTTCTCCCATTCTACAGGTTGTCTTTTTTTTTATATAATGATTTTTATTTTTTCCCTTATAGATGTTTTATAGTGTTCTGTCAATCTTCTACTGTACAGCAAGGTGACCCAGTCACATATACATGTATGCAGTCTTTTCTCTCACATTATCATGCTCCATCGTAAGTGACTAGATGTAGTTCCCAGTGCTATACAGCAGGATCTCATTGCTTATCCATTCCAAAGGCCTTAGTTTGCATCTATTAACCCCAAATTCCCAGTTGTCTTTTTTAATGATTTCCTTTGCTGTGCAAAATTTGTAAGTTTGATTAGGTCCTATTTGTTTATTTTTGTTTTTGTTTCTGTTGCCTTGGGAGACTGACCTAAGAAAGCACTTGTATGGTTGACGTCAGAAAATGTTTTGCTTATGTTCTCTTCTAGCAATTGTATGGTGTCTTGTTTTATGTTTAAGTCTTTAAGTCATTTCGAGTTTATTTTTATGCGTGATGTGAGGGTGTGTTCTAGTTTCATTGATTTACATACAGCTGTCCAGTTTTGCCATCACTAGCTTGACGAAGATACCACCTGATCCAGCAATCCCACTCCTGGGCATATATCTGGACAAAACTTCCATTCAAAATGATGCATGCACCTCTATGTTCATTGCAGCACTATTCACAACAGCCAAGACACGGAAACAACCTAAACATCCATTGACAGATGAATGGATTAAGAAGATGTGGTACATATAAGCAATGGAATACTACTCAGCTATAAAAAAGAACAAAATAATGCCCTTCGCAGCAACATGGATGGAAGGAACTAGAGACTCATACTAAGTGAGGTAAGTCAGAAGGAGAAAGACAAATGCAATATGTTATCATTTATATGTGGGATCTAAAATACGGCACAGAACAGAAACAAACTCATGAACATATAGAACAGACTCGTGGTTGCCAAGTGGGAGGGGGAGGGGGTGGGATGGACTGAGAGTTTGGGGTTAGTAGATGCAAACTTGTGCAGTTGGAGCAGAGCTGAGGTGAGGAACTGGTGGGACCCCATATGTTGAGCCCACTAGGCAGCTGGAGGTACAGTTCTGAGGCTCAGAGCAAACCCAGATTGCATATACTGCTCAGTATGTGCATGTTGCAAAAATGCATGTGCTTTCATATACTCTCTTCATCAAGACTGCTGTGATTGCAAGAAACAGAAACCTACTCGAGTTACTAAAATAAAAAAGAAAAGCCACATCCTGAGGAGCCAGGTCTGAGACCCCAGTGCTAGCAGCATGCCTCAGCAAAGTCTAGAACCAGGAGCTAAAAAGTCACCCGTATCAAAGCCACTTTTTTCTTTCACATGCACTCTCCCTTGGGCCTGGGGAAAGTTTTTCAAAGACCTTTCCCTGCCCCAAAGCAGAAAAAGTTGGCTTAGATGAGGTCTTTCCATCCTATCCAGCTGCAGGATTCTGGAGGGTAGGAGCTGGGTCTCTAAACAGTTTCGCCATCCACAGGGGGAAAAGAACCTTGGAACCCCGGCTGTTAGAGCCAGGCTGCTGCCGCCTGGGGTGCCACACTGAGCCTCCTACCCCCACCCCCACATCGCCCATTCAGCTTCAGCTTGGCTGCCTCTGCTTTGCTGGCAACTTCACAGAGACGAAAGTGAGGCTTTGGGAAAAGGGGAGGAAAAGCTGCCAGAGACTTTCCTGTGACTCGAAGCTAATAAAGTTGATTAGACTGACAAGTCTCTTCTGTTTCATTACTGACAGCTTGTGTCCTCATTTTGATTTATCACCACCACACCTACCTGAGTCAGGAGTAGAGATTAGCACAAATTAAAGCTCGGTGACTCGGGAAGGCTGAGACGTGATGGCAGGTGGTAGGGGGGTGGGGGGGAGGCGAGGGGGATGGGGGGAGGCAGCCAACATCTGGGCAGGTGGAGACCGGCCCCGGGGAGACCTAGGCGACAAAGATGGAGATTCCAAGGATTGCCTTACCTTCTCTCCACCTGGGAGGAGGGAGGGTTTTACCGTTTTCTTCTGGTCAGGGAAGAAAATCCATAAATAAAGCTTATGAGTGTTGTTTGTGGCTCTTTCAGTCTCAGGAGGGTGATAAATCTTAACCAAGACCTGTCTCTGCAGACACTTGGGAACGTGAGCAAAATTATCTCCCATAGACAATTATGCATTCAGCGTTTGTCTGCTTCCAGAAACACTGCTGCTGAGGCCATAACCCCACAGTGTCTAAGTGGGGTCTCACCAGCGGTAAAAAGAGATGCTACACTTAAGTCCCTGGGGGAAGTCTGGAATCCATCTGCAGATCCTCTACAGCAGTCCTGTGACTTCTTATAGACCCAGGATTTACTCCTTTAGCTGCAAAATTTGGCAATTTTCCCCCATGCCTTCCATTGCCTCCAAGAAGCCCAGCCCCAAAGATCTACCAGAAACTCTTCACAGACTCCAAGTAGTGAGTGTCACATCACTGGGGGTATTTAAGTCTGGCCTCAATAAACACTTGGAGGAGATTTGTGAGCTTCTGGGATTCCAGACAGGGACATTCATGGAATAAATAACTAGAACATTGGTGTTCACTTAGATGGCCGTTCAGTAGGAAAACAAACTCTGGATTGTCTCAAGGACCCAGGGCTGATGTCCTATCCTGGATGACAGGGTCCTGCTTCTAGTCTTATTCACGCCACTGTCACTCAGTCACGCTGAGCTCAGGTCCCGAAGCACAGCTGGCACTCAATAAATGGTGGCTAAGTGAACAGTGGGCCAGCTGAAAGGGTGAAATTCAGAGCTAGATGGGCAGAAGCTCTCTGCAATCGAAGGTCTTGACTTATACATACAGCTTCCTTCCTAACATCACCATTTGGATGTCCAGTAAGGATCTCAGACAGCAGACATCCAAAACAGGACTCTCGATTTTTCTCTGGTCTTCCTCATCTCGGGAGTGGGTAGACATCAATCAGCCGGCTGTTCTAGGCAAAAATGAAAGAGTTGTCTTTGAACATTCCCTTTCTGTTTCCCCCTTATGTAATGGATCACCCAGTGCCATCAACTCTACCTCCAAAATATGCCCCAATTCAATCCTTTTCTCACTCTCCCTCTGCTCGCACCCTGGTTCAAGTGTCCAGACAACTAGACCACAGCAGTAGCTTCTAGCTGTTTTCTCTGCTTCCACACTCCCATGCCACCCCGACCCAACAGTCCATTCCATGCAGCAGCCAGAAAGGGGCTTCTAAAACATAAATCAGAGCAATTTTTTTCACCATAACTTCAACTTCTTATTATAGAAGTCCACACATTTCTTTACAATCTTTATCTTGACTACGTTTTAACTATTTTATAAAGCTCTCTCCTCACTACACTCTGGCCATACAGAAATTCTTCTTTATTTATTCAGCTGAGCTCGTTTCCACCCCAGGGCCTTTGCACTTGCAATTTCCTCTGCCAGAAAGACTTTTCTCCCATTTTTTCACGCAGTTCCTTTTCATTCGAAGTATAAGCTCACATAATACTTCCCCCTCCTTTGTTTTTTTTTTCAGAAATGCTCTTCCAATCTCTAGTAGCCCTTTTAAGATTTTTTTATCACATTTTCACCATCTGACATTATTGTATTTACTTGTTTGCTTCTTTTTCTGCTTTCTCGTACTAGAATATAAGCTTTGTAAGCTAGTCTACATCATTTACTGCTATATCCCCAGGACCTAGAACACTGCTTGGTACACATAGTAGGCACTCAATAAATATTTACTGAACAGATATAATGTAGAAGGTAATTGGTCCAATCAAAACACTGATACGGAGTCTTCATGGTCACATTTCTCATTCCTAAAGGAGCCAGGAGCTGTTGCCTTGGTGAACCAAGTTTGACCTCGGCCTCAGGAGAATCACAGCACCATCAGGGAGAAGACACTTGGAAGAAGGAAAGGGGTCATAAGAGCAAGCCTCCACCTGCTTGCCCAGGCTCGCTGGGCCTTCTCAACCTGGTCAAGATTCTGTGTTAAGGCTCTCATTTCTATCAAATTTTCCTACCCTCCGTCTGGAACAGGCCTTTGCTTTGGGTTTCCAAAACTCATGCCTTGAATTTGGCAGCTGTTTGCTTGCCTGCAAACCCACATCAGACACGAGGAAGCCTAAATTGCAAAAACAGCCAGAAAGTTGAATTTTCATCAGCGGAGGTAAAACTTGCAGTATCGATTGGGGCAGCGGGTAGGATAGGAAAGGGGGAGCGGAAAACAGCCGGAAGCTCCCATTTCTATGTGATTGTAATCAACTCAGAGGTTTCACTTCTCTGTTTCATTACGCTAGGGAAAAAGGAAAGAGCCAGCTCAACCCCACTTCCACAATCTCACACACCTGCAGGTAATACAGCTCTAGCTTTCCACCACCACCACCCCCCTTTTTTAAACTGTTTTTCTTATTAAACTTGCTCTGGGTGAATCTCCATTGGCCTATTGATTTGAGTATTAGACTGTGTATCAAAGATATGAAAATACAAATTGTTGTTTCAGAGAGAAATAACTGTCTTTATATTGTTTCTGTCTCTGGGGTTCTGACTATTCCCTGAAGTTACCAGACTGCATAGAATCCGAGCCGGGACATCTTCTTGGTAAATGTGAAGTGAGCCGATCCTCTGGGTAGATTTTCTGCAACTCCTTGGTGCTGATGTTGAGGGGACCAGCAGCAGGTCAAAGGCTGTTCTACTTACATCTCTTTTAACTGCTGGCTCTTGTTTGGTAGGGATTTGCATCCAGACATTTCCTGGGTATGTTGTTTCAGCATTTAAATCTCAATAGTGGCCTCTGTGTGGGTTCCTATCCACTGGTTAACCATGGCACTGAGAAGACTCTTCTGTCATCTCTCTGTGTGTCAGGGGGTTGCAACTGTGTGCATGCAATTGCCTGTGGCCAATGCAAAATTAACTCCTAGATGATGGAAGAGGGAGAGGCAGAGGGGAGTGGGGGTCTTGATGGAGGAACAAAGGGAGAAAAGAGAGAAGCGGGTAGCTGGTGCATTTTCTGCTGATTCTCAGAAGCAAGTACAAGAGCTCTTAGGCAGAGCTGGCATCGTGGTTCAGTCCATGAGTCTCTAAGAAAGCACTGGTCCAGAAGTTCCCTTGGTGGCTCAGCGGTTAACGAACCCAACTAAGATCCACGAGGATGTAGGTTTGATCCCTGGCCTCGCTCAGTGGGTTAAGGATCTGACGTTGCCCTGAGTTGTGCTGACACGGCTCAGATTTGATGTTGCTGTGGCTGTGGTGAAGGCCGGCAGCTGTAGCTCCGATTCGACCCCTAGCCTGGGAACCTCCATATGCCTCGGGTGGGGCCCTGAAAAAAGAAGGAAAGCAGAAAAAAAAAAAAGAGAGAGCAAAAAAAAGAAAGCACCGGTCCATGATGCTGTGATATTCTTTTTCCTTTTTTTTGGCGTTGATTTAGACTGGGCCCCTGTGTATGGCGTGACTCTGCAGGTCATGACCTCAAACAAGATGCTTGGCTGATGGGAACGTGGATTAAAATGGAGCTGACGCTCTGCTCACCATCACCCCGTGTAGCCGCAGCTCAGAGCTGTGTCAGCCTTAACGAAGGAGTGCCTTGTACAATAATTCTTTTTATAACAGTCCTCCCAGCTGAGGTGTCTTTATATAATTTTCACAAAGACCCAGTATGTTCTGGCAGCTGCTCTGCATTTACAATTCCACCTTTCATACCCAAACAGTTTGCTTTCATCCCATCTTTGCAAAGTACCCAAACTAGGATGTTCTTTGACTCCTTCATGTCAATTTAATTCCCACCAGTGGATTTTTTTTTTTTCATCTCAAATATTGTATTTTTCGTCTCCGGAAGCTCAGTTTGTGTCTTTTTATATTTGCTATGTATGTCCCAAATACGTTCCTGCTCGTTTCTACCTTCTGGAACGTATGGAATATATTTGTTAGTTTTATGTCCCTGTCGACAATTTATAGCATCTATAGACTTTCCGGATCTGTTTTGGTTAGTTGATTTTTCTTTGTCATTATTGGTTCTATTTTTTGACGCATGGCCTGTCTGATAATTTTTAACCGAATGTCAGACGTTGTGAATTTGACCTTCGACAAAGTCACTCAGCCTTGAATTTGACACACAACCAGGGAATTTTTAAAAATGTCCTTAAATGTTTTCGAGCTTTGTTCTGAGACTTATTTAAGTTATGTGCCAACAGTTTGGTCCTGTCAAGACTGACTTTGAGCGTTGTTAGGCTTGGACCACATACGTCTTTAGTATGGAGCTAATCTGACCTTCCTAACGTGGGCAATGTCCTTAACGAGTACTCTTACCTGATGCTGTGTGCATTATGAGATTTCTCTCTCCTGGCTCAGTGCTGTCTGAGCTCTAGAAATTATTCTTCCTGTTTATTCCCAGTGGCTCTTTCCCCAGCCTTAGCCAGTCTTCCTTACACGTATGCTCATCTCAGTCCTCTGCTGAATACTAGATGGAAAATTTCCAGAGCCCCTTCGTGAAGACTGCACCTCTGTGAGACTCTGCACTGAAGACCCCCAGCTCCTTTGGCATCTCCCAGCTTCCAGGGATATCTCTTCAACTCAGGGAGACCACAAAGCTTGGCTTTGGATGCTCCTCCCTGCACTGCATCCTGGAAACTCGATTCAGGCAATAAGCTGGCGGTCTCAAAGGGCTCACTTTATCTGTTTCCCCTTCCCCAGGAATTCTGTACCGCTTCTAGTACAATATCTGAAAACCACCGTTTCATATATTTCGTCTAGACTTGTAGCTGTTTAAGGTGGGAGGGTAAGTCAGGTCTCTGTTACTTTACCTTGGTCAAAAGCTAAAGTGCCTCATATCAATTTATAGAATCATTTTTTCTCAGCCAAATATATATTGCTTTTGACAATTCAAAGTACTTTTTTGGGGGGGGGATGTTTACTTTGACAACTGGTTGGCAACAGGGGGGCAGATATTAAAGACCCATTTTAAAGGTAGAAGAACTGAGGGCCAGCGAGTTCGCGGTGCCTGCCTGAGAAGCTCATGCAGCGGGTAAGCGGCAGAGCTGGTGCCCAGAACCCAGGTCCCCCACGTGCTCCTCTCCTGTTGGAAACAGTCCATCTCTCCACCTCTTCAGCTCTCATTTAGCACCCAGCTCCCCAGAGACCCAGCTCTGATTACTGCTGATCACCAGTACATCAATCACACTTAGGATTTTGGAGATCAAATTTCTCAGAGCTCTTCTTAGGGGCTCAGTAAATATTTGTTGAAGGAGCAGAAACAGACAAGCTTCCCAAGGCCACAAACTCTTTGATCTTCAAGAGTCTAAGGTGGGGCTTTTCTTGGACATATGAACTAGTGCTGCTGTTGTCCCGTATATGCCATAAGGACACTCAGTCACAAGTGACAGAAACCCAAATTAAATTGGTTAAAGCAAAAAAAAAAAAAAAAAAAGAATCGATTGGCTTACCTGACTATGTTGGCTTCAGGCGTGGCTGGCTCCAGCTGCTCAAATGCTCCTTGGTCATAACCCAGCTCTGCTCTCCTGTGTGGGCTTCACGCTTAGACAGGTTCTCCTCATGATGTACCAAGGTTCTCTTCATGTGGCCCACCTCGGTGGGGAAAAAAAAAGAGTTTCCATGCCCAAGAGTTCCATCAGAAGTTTCAGATTTTCCCCTTCTTGGAGAAGCTGAGATCATCTTCTTATCCCTGAGCATATCACAGTGGCCAGGGGAATGGAATGTGATGACTGGCTAGGCCTGGGCTAAATGCTGCCCTTTGGGAAAGGTAGGCATGAGTATCAGCCACACCTTCACCACACGGATGGGGAGTGGGGTATGGATCCTTCTCTAGGAGACAGAGAAGTCACCATTGCCAGAACAAAGGGAAAATGAGTTTGGGCAGGTGGAAACAGCAGCTGTCCACTGAGCGACTATAGATTTTATGTGGTGGGGGAAACGGTAGCCGCTACCTAAGACTTTCTCTGGTAAGAAATACTTTCTCAATGCTTCTAGAATCATAGGAAAAGGTGGGGCTTCTTCGTGAAGACTCCTGAGGCCCAAGGAGGGGAAACCACTCAGAGGAGAAAACATATTCCAGAAGGAAATGATACCCATTCTTGGGCTGCTGGCTTCCCATGTAGAGGATCAAATCAGACCTTTCACAAGCCAGCCAAGATTTCGTATATCTCATCCACTCATGGAGGTGATAACTCAGGGTTGAATGAGACAAGAAAATGCTCAAACAATCCATTTATTCGTGACCTATGTGCCAGGCACCACACTTAGGGCCATGCTTGTCTGGACACCGAGACTCCAGGACACCAGGACATCACTGGACACCAGGCTTGGGAAGTTCTGGCCCAGAGAGAGAAGAGGGCAGCCTGCCTACATCTGGAGTCTGGGAAAAGATATGAGTGCTCGTTAGCATCTCCTAGCTTCCAGGACCACGTTGTAGATCTCGCAACAAGGACAAGATCATGTGCAATGTTGTGGCTCAGAGCTCGGGTTCTTGGATGCTTGGGCATCTCCCTTGTTTATCCAGGATGGTCTGCACTAAAGTCTGGGAGGCCAGAGTAGCAGGCATGACCCTGGCTCTAGTCATCCGTGCCCGGCAGGCTTGGAGGTCTGAGAACAGCCTCCCCATTTTCCTTATTCACCCGTCAAGGTCCAGCTCGAGTGCGAGAAAGCCTCTCTGGATCCTCAATTAAACTCTTTCCTCCTATTTCCCACCAAACTGTGACATCCTTCTTGGCTTATTCCAAAGTCCTCATTATAGTTCTGGTGACAGTGATAGTAGTAATGATTGATGGTGATGATGATGATGGCGATGCAGATACCACCTACCAAGAAGATACTGCCTGCTGAAGATTTTGCGTGCATCGTCTGATTCAGTCCTCACTACATCTCTGAGGTAAGCACTGTTGTTACCTCATTTTTCTGAGAAAAAACACAGGAGCACCTAAACCTCAGAGGCTAGGCTGCTTGCTAAAGAAATGCAGCTGATGTAGACAACATCTGGCTCCTGGCCACTCATAAGATGAGCCAAGCTGGGATATTGAACCCAGACATGCTGATTCCAGAGCCCTGCTTATAACCTCATTGCAGTGCTCCTAGACTGCACGGTGCTCATTTTCCCCACCAGCCCAATTCCTGGAGTCTCACTCAAGACCCAGGTCTTGCTCATCTTTTCATTCCCACGGTGCCCAGGATGCTTTCAGATGGGTGCTGGGCAAACCATCCCTGACTTGAGTGTCTGGAGCCATAATGTATATTCTGAGATAGAAACGCAGTTGTTTACATCAAAGCTTCTCTCCCAGGCTCCTCTTTTCCTGCATCGAGACGAATAGCTCGTGTCAACAATATTAATCTTTAGGAAGAGCCAGCTGCCTCAGCAGAGGGACTGCAAGGATCTCAGCTCAGAAGCTCCCTGTGCAGGAGATTTGGCTGAGGCATTTGGGCCCAGCATGGCCCTTCTGCACCTCCTGCCACCCATCGTTCATGGAACAAATTGTCCACCACCATTAGGAAAATGTCTCTTCCTTCAGTATCAGGGTCTTGCAGGAGGAGTTGGTGGTCTTTCAGTGGTGCCAGTCACCCAGGAGTGTGAGCTGGCCCCAGTTCATGAAGGCTGAAGATACAGGCTAGTGACAGAAATGCAACTCAAGATGACTCAAGCACAAAGATGAATTGTGTCATGTAACTGGAGGCCATGGTGTGGTCTTCAGAAGCTAAGATGATGTTGCTTTCTCTCTGGCTCTCATTTCTTAGATACTCTCCATGTGTTGGCCTCAATCTCTCCCACCACTGATGGACCTTCTCCCCACAATACAGAGAGAGTAGGTGTTGCCTTATTCAGCTCTGGGTTTAATTCTGCAACATCCAAAGAAAGTGCTCCTCCAGCTAGTATTGAGGAAAAAGAAATCCACGATCTTCTTTGACCAACCCAGCTTGGACATGTATCCAGCCATGGGCAGTGATTGCTGTCTATGAGGAAGGAGACTGTGATTGGCCACGCTTGTGTCGTAGGTTCATTCTTTGGTAGGACAGTGGTTGGCAGCCCCTCCAGAGCACGTGGAGTGGGAAATGGGGGAATTCTCCAGTAGAAGCAGTTTGCCCTTGTGAGATAGAAGCGTTGCTGAGCAGACAGAACAACTGATAACCTTTGTGAGGATTCTGGGGGTGCCACCAGAGCTGGTGGTCCTAGTGGATGAGTCACCAGTCCTGGGATCTGAGTCTTCAGATACAGCCGAGACAGTCCTTTGGCCTCTTTAGCAGAATGACTTGTGGCCTCTCCTATCCTTGTAACTTCTCTGGCTTACTTTCCATATATAAAGCACCTGCCGGGTCCTCAGTGTGAGAGGAGGCTATTGGGCCCAAGTTTTTTTTAAAGATTTTAATTGTTATTGAGATTATTGTAGGTTGGATCCCGTGTTGCTGTGGCTGTGGTGTAGGCTAGCAGTTGCAGCTCCAACTCGACCCCTAGTCCGGGAACTTCCATATGCCATGGGTGCGGCCCAAAAAAGAAATCTTTTGGAGGCCACTGGAACACTTTGCCTGGTTCCCTCAATGTAACATCTTGCAATAATATCACAACTGGAATATTGACATTGATAGAAAAATGAACTAAAAGCCCCCAGACTGGGCTTTTTCCAACTGTTTTTTTTTTCTTTTTTCTTTTTAGGGCCACACTGGCAGCATATGGAAGTTCCCAGGCTAGGGGTCAAATCAGAGCTGCAGCTGCTGGTCTGTACCACAGCCATAGCAACGCTGGATCTGAGCTGCGCCTGCGACCTACACTGCAGCTTGTGGCAATGCCAGATCCTTAACCCACTGAGCAAAGCCGGGGATTGTACCTGCGTCCTCATGCAGACAATTTTGGAGACATTCCCACTGAGCCACAATGGAAATTCCCCAAGTGTTTTGTTTTACCTTTTTTTTTTTTTTTTTCAAAAACCCTCTCCATTTGGGAGAACTCAAAGATGAGGAGATTTCCTTGGAAAAATCAGCCTCGAAAGATTCTAGAGACACGGTGACCCAAGGTTTAAAGCAAGCTGAATCCTGGTGTGGGACATCTAAGATGTAACTTGCTTATCAAGGACTTGAGGCCACACTAAGGAATTGCTAATGACCTGCAACACCAGGACTTGGAGTCCTGAGTTTCTTTTCTCTTTCTTTCTTTTTTTTTGTCTTTTAGGTTCACACCTGCAGCATATGGAGGTTCCCAGGCTAGGAGTTGAATCAGAGCTGCAGCTGTCCGCCTACACCACAGCCATGGCAACTCCAGATCTGAGCCTCGTCTGTGACCTACACCACAGCTCGTGGCGGCACTGGATCCTTAACCCACTGAGCGAGGCCAGGGATCAAACCTGCATCCTCATGGATACTAGTCAGATTTTTTTCCACTGAGTGAGTCACCATGGGAACTCCCCTGAGTTTCTTAAACTCGTTTCTTGCCTTCTTGGCAATGGTGGAGCCATTGCTTCCATAGAGC
This sequence comes from Catagonus wagneri, assembly GCA_004024745.2. Taxonomy (NCBI): domain Eukaryota; kingdom Metazoa; phylum Chordata; class Mammalia; order Artiodactyla; family Tayassuidae; genus Catagonus; species Catagonus wagneri. The sequence continues at coordinate 568,808 of PVHT020000179.1, forward strand.
AGCTCCTGGGGAGGTACAGATTCTGAATCGCTCACGTCTGTGGTTCTCGCAGACTATCCATCTGGCAGACAGGGCTGAGCCCACACTGAACCAACCCACCCTGATGTCCCAGTGGCCTTCCACCCAAAGGTGATATTCAAACAACCTCTGCGGTCGGGGCACCAGGTAATCAGAACCCACACCAGTCAGCTCTAGTACCAGCGCCCCGCTCTGCCAAGGGTTAGCCCTTCAGTTTTTGGGCTGTGGGGAGCTCTAGGACTCTCAGAAGGTGGCCTAGGGCAGCCGGGGCTGCAGAAGGGCCCTTGGGAAAGCACAAGGTTATAGCTGTCTAAAAACGAGGACGGGGTGGGGGGATGCACTGAGGGTTTGGGACACAAACGCTATCAAGTTGAGTTGTGATGATTTTTGCACACCTACGATTGTAATAAAATTCATTAAGCAAAAAATAAAAATAAAAATAAAATAAACATATTAAAAATATATAAAAAAAATAAATGTTTGGTATAATTCACCAGTGAACCCATATGGGCCTGGTAATTTTGGTCTTGGAAGGTTATTAATATTTTATTCAATTTAAAAAATCAATATAAGCTTATTTAAAAAAATAAATAAAAATGAGGACAGAATTATTTTTCATGTCTTAACAACCTATAAAGGTCCACCAGTTTGCTCAGGCTAGGTGTCTGTCCTGCTTCTCCCCTTCTCCCAAACATTCATGGTGGCTGGGCTGTAACCTCGTGAACATCAGGGACCATGTCACCACCGGACCTCGTGTCTGGCACCGTGAGAAGGTGCCCCACGAGTTCCAGTGGAACTGGTGTATACGTGGTAAGTCCCGCATATGCTGGGAGGCGACTTCTGATCACTTAGAGCAGTGGTGATTTTTCCTCCCTCCTCTGACCTCTTACGGAATGGAGACTAGACCGGTGCATAAACAATAAAGAAGAGCAAAGAGCAGGGCATCACAAGGTCTCAGTGCTGGGAGATCTGCCTGCCTTTTCCCTCTCTCCCCTCCCCTTCCCCTCCCCTATCCTCCCTCCCTCCCCTTCTCCCTCTTCCTCTCCCTTCCTCCATCCATTCCACCTCCCTTCCTTCCCTTCTTCCTTCCTCCCATCCTTTCTCCCGCCTTCGCTCCCTTCCATCCTTTCTTCCTACTTCCCTCCCTCTCCCCCCTCCCCTTTTTTCCCCCCATGAAATATGCTTTGTTCTGAGCAGTGGAGATGGAGCGGTACACCAGACAGATAAGACACACACTCCCATTGAACTCATATTCCGGAAAAAGAGAGCAAACCAGAAAGTGCAGGAGCCATCAGGGAAGGCTGCGTGGATGAAGGGGGCTTATAAAATGGGTTTTAGGAAGAAAGGATAAGAGGACTATGAAGTGGAGCCATCGCAGGAGCACCAGAACGGAGATGGGAAGCAATATCGCATGGGAGGGAGACGGTGAGAGCAGCTGGGTTGGCTGGGGGCGGTTTACCTGGAGAAGGAGCAGAGGTGCTAGAGAGGGAGATATGTGCTGAACTGGTCGTGGTTCTGGATCATCAAGGGTGACCGTCCGGGGGAAGAAATGGGCACGCGAACCACTGTCAGACAATGTGATCTATACTCTAGGACGATCAAGCGTGGAAGGAGCTCTGGAGCGTGGGGGGCAGAGGAAGAGCAGGAGAGCAATAGAGCTTGGCAAGAAGGTGGCCTTAAGTACGGGACCAGCACCCCATGCCCTGAAAACAGATCGGAACAGTCATCAGAGGATTTTGAGGGAGTTCCCATTGCAGCGCAGGGGAAATGAACCGGACTAGTATCCATGAGGATGCGGGCTCGATCGCTGGCCTCGTTCAGTGGGTCAAGGCTCTAGCCTTGCTGGGAGCTGTGGTCTGGGTTGCAGATGTGGCTCAGATCCTGAGTTGCTGTGGCAGTGGCGGTGTAGGCAGCATCTGCAGCTCCAATTCAACCCCTAGCCTGGGAACTTTCCGTATGGCATGGGTACGACACTGAAAAAGCAAAAAGAAAAAACAAGATTTAGAGCAAGGTCAAGATCAGGGTGATGCCCCCACAAAGAGGATTCTGGGGGATTGTGAGGAATGCCGGAGGAGGGCAGAGCACAGGACGTGGAGATTACATGGGAGACCACTGAGGAAGTTCAGATGAGAGGTGGGGACAGCTGGGCTAGGACGGTGGCTGCAGGATGAAAGCAAAGGACAGGCTGTAGAGGCATTCGGAGGCCACTGTGGGAGACCCACCATACAAAGCGGGTGGGGAGAGGGACAAGTTTGGGACGACTGCACTTTTTAGCTTGGGGGACGGAGTGAATAGTGATGACAGAAAGCAGAGTTGGGAACCGTCAGATGCTCCACCTGTTTTGAGGTGGCGTAGGCAGCAGCGATGGGCAGTGGTGGAGGGGATCGTGCAAAGGGCTGCGTTTCAGACACGTGGACTTAGAATTGCCCTCTGGACCTCCTGGTGGGAGCGTTCTGTGGATAACGGGATGGAACAGACACAGGGCAGGGTGGATCACCAGCCACAGAATGAAACCACGTGTACAGGAAAGAGAACCACAGGTTCTGTCCCTCGGAAGCCCAATGGGTAAGTGGGGAAGGGCGGGGGGTACCCTGGAGACCGCTGCAGACTGGCAGCCTGCTGTGCTGATACTCCGAGCTGTGATGCTATGACCTCTAACTGGGGTCCCTTAGTCCTGCCTCCCCCGCCCCCCCAGACTGTCTCTAGACCAACCCATGTTTTATATCTGCCTCATCCTGATGCCCCCAACCTCCCAGCACAAATCAATGTATCCGTGAGTCTGGGGAATTTTCACCCAAGATGTTACTTCTGCCGGGAGCATCTGGCAACATCTTTAATTTTATTTGGTTTCTTCTTTTTTTTTTTTTTCCCGAGGAACATCCTGAAGGGAGCAGATGGCAATAAGAAAGGGCAGATCGATGTGGAGGAAAGTGGTCTGGTTTGCCCTTGACTCTCTCAGACGTCTCTCAGACGTCTGTTCTCCGTTCTGGAAGGCGATTGTTTAGGGGTAAGCTTCTAAGGCTAACCATCCGTGTGTCCCAGATATCTCTGGGGAATGGAAGCCTGTTCGTTTTGCTTGTTTCCAGCTCTGTTTCCAGACTCTAGTGCAGGACCAGGTCCACTTGCAGATGCTCCCCTAAAATGTGTTCATTTATTCAACAAATACTTATTGAGTGCCGACCAGGTGCCAGGCACTATTCTGGGTATTGGGGACTCAGCAGTGAACAAAACAAACAAATGTGAACTCTCGTACAACCTATGTTCTAGTCGTTGTGTTGAATGGTCGTTGACAATTGAATTTCTGACTGCTACTTTATGCCAGGCAGTGCTGCGGATATAGTGGTGGATCTGCCCTCTGGGGCTTAATACTTCCAGTAGCACAAGGTCCCATCAGGTCTGCACATCAGTTAAGAGCTCTTGTTTAGGGAGTTCTCATCGTGGCACAGCGGAAACAAATCCAACTAGAAACCATGAGGTGGCAGGTTCAATCCCTGGCCTCACTCAGTGGGTTAAGGATCCGGCATTGCCGTGAGCTATGGTGTAGCTCGCAGACACAGCTTGGACCTGGCATTGCTGTGGCTGTGGGGTAGGCCGGCAGCTGTAGCTCCAATTTGACCCCTAGCCTGGGAATCTCCATATGCCAAGGGTATGGCCCTTAAAAAAAAAAAAAAGAGTCCTTGATTATATAAGTCACAGGAATGGATGCAGATTAACTCCGGTAAAGGGCAATTTATTGGAAGGCTAATGGGGCGGGGGGCACTGTCCACTGCCTAATGCCAGAACCATCGCCCCCATTGCTTTTCTCCTGGATGGCAGGGTCCTGCTTATGGCCATGTGTTCATGAAAGTAACCAACCTTGATACTGCTAAACTTTTGAACTGTTGGGCATGTGAGGTAATAAAACCTCCGTATGATTCAGAAGGTTGATACGAGCAGCCAAGGGCAGGCTATCCGAAAAGAAACTGTAGGACAAGTCTTAGCCACTGGCCTAAAAGTTCTGGCAGGTCTAGAAGCAGGACACAGAACAACGGCATTCTCGTGTGGCCAGAATTAAGTACTCTTCCACCTAGAACACCAAAATGGGAAAGCAAGATTTTCTCCATTAGAAACACACTTGTAATTAAGGCAGAAAGTTGGTTCCGGGAGCCAGAATCAAAGGGGCATAGCGAAGCTTGGCATCTTTGGAGTCACGGTACAGTGTGTTGGGAAGAAGACGGAGCAAGAGGCTTAACTTCAAAAAAACTGACATGCAGTAAAACCACCACCTCCCTTTGGGGTGCCCAGTTCTATGAGTCTGAACACACAGACACCACTGGCATCAAGATATGGAACGGTTCTCCCTCCCCAGCAATTCCATCACACTGCCTCTGTGTGGTGAAACTGTCACCCGACTCTTATTCCTGACCACTGCTAATCTGCTTTCCCTCCCTATGATTATATTTTTCATACATCATGTAAATGGAATTATAGCACGTAATTCCTTACACTCAGGATAATGCTGTGGGAGCCACATTGTTGTATATTGCTATCAGTAGCTTGTTCTTTTTTATTACTGTGTAGTACTCCATGGTGTGGACGTACCGAAGTTTCTTTATTCATTCACCCATTGAAGAATATTTATTTATTTTTTTATTTGTTTATGTTTTGTTTTTCAGGGCTGCACATGCTGTATGTGGAAGTTCCCAGGCTAGGGGTCGAATCAGAGCTATGGCTGCCGGCCTACACCACAGTCACAGCCATGCAGGATCTGAGCCGCATCTGTGACCCACACCACAGCTCACGGCAACGCCGGATCCTTAACCCACTGAGCAAGGCCAGGGATCGAACCTGCATCCTCATGGATGCTAGTCAGACTTGTTACCACTGAATCCCTGTGGGAACTCCCCACCCACTGAAGGATCTTTATTGTTTTTTGCCTTATTTGGGCCGCACTCGCAGCATATGGAGGTTCCCAGGCTAGGGGTCTAACAGGAGCTGTAGCTGCCAGCCTACACCACAGCCACAGCAACGCGGGATCCGAGCCACGTCTACAACCTACACCACAGCTCACGGCAACGCCGGATCCTTAACCCACTGAGCAAGGCCAGGGATCGAACCCGCAAACTCATGGTTCCCAGTTGGATTCCTTAACCACTGCGCCACTACGGGAACTCCCACATATTTTCTTTGTGAAACATCTGTTCAAATACTGCGCCCTCTTTTAAACTGAGTTTTCATTTTCTTACTGTTGAGTTTGAGAGTTCTTTATACATTATGGGGACAAGCACTTAGGTATCTTGCCTTTTCATTTTCTTAGCAGTGGCTTTTGCAGAGTGAAAGCTTTTAATTTTAATGTCCAATTTATTTTTTCTTTCGCATTTTTGGTGTCTAGTGTAAGATCCCTTTGTATAGCCCAAAGTCACAAAATTTTTCTCCTATGTATTCTTTTAAAAGATGTAAACTTTTATATTTAGATCTGTGTTCCATTTTGAGTTAATTTTTGTGTAAGGTGTGAGGTATACACCAATAGCCTTCTCTTCTTCCTTTCTTTCCTTTCTTCCTTTTTTTTTCTTCATTTGTCCATTCTTTCTTTTGGCATAGGGATGTTCATCATCGTAGAAACGTTCTAGATCATTTTCTGAAGACTGTTCTTTCTCCATTGAGTTGCCTTTGCATCTTTGTCAAAAGTCAATGAACTGAACTGGTGTAGGTTTATCACTGACTTTCCATTCTGTTCCATTGCTCTATGTGTCAGTCCTTTGGTCAATAAATACCGTACTCTCCGGTTGACTGTAACTTTATAATGTCCTAAAGTCATCTCCAACTTAGTTTTTTTTTTTATTTTTTGCTTTTTAGGGCCGCATCTGTGGCATATGGAGGTTCCCAGGCTAGGGTTCAAATCAGAGCTACAGCTGCTGGCCTACACCACAGCCACAGCAACGCAGGATCTGAGCTGCGTCTGCGACCTACACCGCAGCTCACGGCAACGCCGGATCCTTAACCCACTGAGCGAGGCCAGGGATCGAACCCGCAACCTCATGGTTCCCAGTCAGATTCGTTTCCTCTGCACCATGACGGGAACTCCTGTTCTTTTTTTAAATCGAATTCTCTAGCTCCTTTGCCTTTCTGTACACATTTTAGAATTAATATGTCTATATCTACAATCCTATTGGAATTTTGATTATAATTGCATCAGATATCTAGGTCAGTTTGGGAAAGAATTATTGGTCTCTCAACTATGTTGGGCCTTGCATTCCACGAGCACAGTATTTCTCTCCAAGCATTTATGTCCTTGAATTCTTTCATTAGTGTTTTGTAGTTTTAGCATATATATATTCTCCATGTATCTTTGTTAGATTTATAGCTACTTTCTATTTTCGGAGCTACTGTCTATGTTATTTTTTAATATTTCAGTTTCCAATCACTTGTTTCTGGATTATAGAAATACAACGGATGCCCTTGAATTCATGGCTAAACTCACTTATTAGTTCTAGGTTTTTTTTTAATATATATCCCCTTGGGGTTTTCTTAATAGATTTCTTAATATTATCCATGAATGGGATTTTTTTTTTCTTCCTTTCCAATCTCTGTGATCTTTTTGTTTTTGGTCTTATTGCCTGGGATAGGATTCCCAGTACGATACTGAATAGAAATCATGTGAGTGGACATCCTTTCCTTGTTTGTAATCTCAAGATGAAGACATGCATTTTTTTTTCACCATTAAAGATAATGTTAGCTGTAGGTTTTACGTGGATGCCCTCTGTCAGGTTAAAGAAGTTCCCTTCTATTCCTGATTGGCTGATAGTTTTTTAAATCATGATTGGATGTTGAATTTTTAAAAAGGCTTTTTCTGTGTCACTTGACAGAGTGGTGATTTTTCTTTTTAATCTGGTAGCATAAAGATTGCAATGACTGATTTTCAAATGTGGGACCAGATTTGCAGTCCTGGGATAAAATGCATTTCGTTGTAATGTATTATTCTTTGTTTGTATGTTGCCGAATTCCGTTTGCTAATATTTTAATGAGGATTTTGTGTCTGTGTTAATGAGGGATATTGATCTCTAGTTTTCTTGTATTATCTTTTCCTGAAATAGGTATTAAGGTAATGTTGGCTTCATAAAATATGTTGGGAAAGGTTCCTTCTTCTATTCTCTGGAAGGATTTGCATAGACTCTTCTTTACATGTTTGACTGGATTCACAGAGAAATTATCCGGGCCTGGAATTTTCTTTTTTCAGAAGGTTTTAAGCTATAATTTCAAGTTTCTTATAGATAGGACTGTTTGGGTTATTTGTTTTTTCTTTTTTTATATGGTATATCTAGGTTGATTTATTTGTATTAGAGTATAGCTGATTTCCAGTATTTTTTTTTCTTGGATGAGTATAGTAATTTGTGGCTTTTCAGGAATTAAGCAATTTCATCTAAATTGTCAAATTTATGTGTATAGAGCTCTTCATGGTATTCCTTCATTAAACTTTTAATATCTGTGTAGTCTGTGCTGATGGTCTCTCTTTCATTCCTAATAAAGGTATTTGTGTCTTTTTTGTGTCTTGAGAGTCTGGCTACCGGTTTGTCAATCTTATTGATAAACAATAAGAAAGTTGTTTTGCAGAAAAACAGCTTCTGTTTTCATTGATTTCTCTATTTTCCTGTTCTTAATTTCATCAATTCCCATCCTTTCCATTATTTTTCCTTTCCTTCTACTTGCTTTGGGTTTATCACTATCTTTTCCTAGGGTAAAAAAAAAAAAATAGTTTATTCATATGAGACCTTTCTTTTTAAAAATATTAGCACTCAAGGCCGTCATTTCTAAGCACTGCTTTATCTACATCCCATAAATTTGACTTTTTTTATTTTATTTTGGTTCAATTATTGATTCAAACCATTTTCTAATTGCCCTCGAGATTTCCTTTTGACCCACAGATTCTTTTAAAGTATTTTGCTTAATTTCCAAGTATTTGAGGATTTTTCCCAGATATCTTTGTTATTGATTTCAGATTTAATCCTAAGACATTTAGGGTTTGAATCTCATGCCCTAAACCTGGAGGTAGAAATGAGGGCTACTTTGAGAGGGTATCTTGATAATTATAGTAAAAGCTTTAGAAATGTTCATATACTTGAACATTGGACCCAAAGTTCAAGGGTTCAATAGTTCATTGGACCCAGTTGTTCCACCTTGTTGCTTATATCCTATGTAAATATCCATGAATGCCCACATAAATTTGTGCAATCCTCCAAATTTGGAAAAACTTAAATGCCAAACAATAGGTCCAGGGGACTGGTTAGCTAAAGTATTAGTAATTCAAACAATGAAATGCTACGTGGCCATTAAAACTTTTTCCGAGGCAGAAGGTGGAGTGGAAGCCGTGAGAAGGAGCTGATGATCTCTAGGTTCTTTGCTGCCCATCACCTCCCCACTGGGATGTAACCTCAATGAAACAACAGCCTTTGTCTCTCTTGTTTCTGGCTGTTTTTTCAGTGTCCAGCACAGCCCAGGCACATGGTAAATACCCAGAAATACTTAAATCAGTAAGTAATTAGGAAAAGTATATTTTATCATTATGATGTCACTATTGCATTGTATATCTTATACAGGTATATTTATATTCTATAATTATTTTAATACACATGTGTATAATGTATATGTTTACATCTATGAAATCCAGTCCCTCACTTTTTATGTGAGTTGCATTCTTTTTCCCACCTTTTCCCCCTTTTTCCCATGACTTATTCCAGACACGTTTCACCCTGCAGCTTCTCCACGCTTGTGACACAAGTCCTCTTGGTGGGGTGTTTATAGTCGTCATTTTTTTTTTGCCTTTTGTCATTTTAGGGCCGCACCTGCGGCATGTGGAGGTTCCCAGGCTAGGGGTCTAATCAGAGCTGTAGCCACTGGCCCACACCACAGCCATAGCAACGCAGGATCCAAGCCGCGTCTGCAACCTACACCACAGCTCACGGCAATGCCGGATCGTTAACCCACTGAGCAAGGGCAGTGATCGAACCCACAACTTCATGGTTCCTAGTCGGATTCGTTAACCACTGCGCCATGACGGGAACTCCGATATAGTCGTCATTTTTGATCACTAGTTATGATGATGTCCTCACAGCTAGTAAGTACAAATCATCCCATTTTTCTGAAGGACACGTGTGAACAAACATGACTTCTCTTCAAGGCCCCAAGTGAGTTAGGGGTGAAGGGGTGGGTGTCTCCGGCCAGGGTGTACTACTCCCAGCCCAGTGACCTTCCCTTCCAATGTCCCATCTCGGCAGCCCTGTCTTTCCAGAGATAATGACTCTGGGGCATCTGGGGTCCCTGAGCCCACCTGAGGCTGTGAGCGCCTCCCCGGAAGCGTCTGCATTTTCAGCATCACATGAAATGCCACAGCGGCCTTGCGATCTTGCCGCTTCTTACATTTCCCAAATACCAAAAGGCCACAGTGTGCCATAGCAACTAACAGCCTGAGAAATGTAATTGCTTTTTTAAAAATATTGGGCAACCGGGCCACTTGTGCTTTGCCATTCTCCGGCTTTTAGAAAACAACACAAAATACTGCCGGAAACATCCAAAGCCCCTCAGCAGGTTTCAGTGACAATAAAGTGGGTTTGGGGCCAGGGGCACCAATCAGGCATCTGATTCTGCCACAGTGGGAACTCAGGCACGTGACTGGATCTGTGCACTTCACCTGCCCCACCTGTGAAACAGGGACAAGTATGAAATAGGGTATAAAAGGTGGTAGGTAGCACAGGGGACAAGGTGAGCACCCTGTGCCTGGCAAATAGTGAAGGCTCAATACGGAGAATTTGCTAGATACCCATCCTGGTTGCCCACTGTGCTCTGAATTCCCTTCAGCGAATCCTGCTTTCAAAGGAAGAGCATACGTGGGAACCAAGGTGAGTTGCACCTGACTCACTTGTTCCGTGTGCTTCCCTCTGGTCCTTTCCGCCTTCTCCAACATCCTGTGCCTCTCAGTCGCCTTTGCTCATGCAGGAGATCCTGCTGCTTCTCCAGGATCCTTTGGGGACAAGCGTAGGGAGATACAAATGGGACTTTATACCTTCTCCAAGTTTGTTCTGAAGGAACTTGGTCAACTTGGTTGACCATGTGAGTTGACCTTGGACATCACGGGAGGACACTTAACGTTTGGGGAAGTGTCCCCGGAGTCTTAGAAGCTGGGAGATCCCTTGACCCGAAAGGGGACTTTCAAGAGCTGATTGTCCGTGCCCACCACAGGCTCAGCGGGGGAAGGATAGTGTGGATCCGGGGGACCCAACCCCCTTGCCTGACACCCACTTGGGCAACACGTGCTCTCCTCCCACCAGTGCCTGGGGACTCCATTCATGACAAGTGATTCATGCTCCTTTGTAGTGAGGGTGTCTGCTTTGTCTTCACTCTTCCCCCACCCCGGAAGAGGAGAATCCTGAGATGTAGGATCATGATCCATCATTTCTCCTCCCAGCTCGGAGTTCAGTAATCGGCCACTGGAAGCAGCAGTGAAGGAGGAGTTCATTTGAATCCCGAACCGAGAGCTACTTTGTGCAAAGGCAAGCAACGCTCCCGCCCACCCCCACACCCCCGAAGACAGACATCCTTTCGAGGGAGGCTCAGCTAAAGAAAGGGCTTTGTGTTCGGGCGCAGAACAAGCAAGCAATGCGTCGTCATGTTTGAGTGGCTTCCCACTCCCTCTGCCTCTGAGTGTCTGAGCAAAACGCTCTGCTTTCGATTGCCACTCTTCAAAGAGCGTGTTATTGTCATGCTTCTGCCTCTTTTTAATAAAGAAAAACGAGGAAGGGTTTTTATAGGTGCAAAATGAACGCGCACATCGAAACTGAGCTGCTTTGATCCATCCTGGACTCTGATCCACGCCGGCCTTTTTATTTTCCCACTGAGGGTGTACGGCTCAAGAAGGATTACGGAGGGAGAAAACCGCTTACCACTTCCCATTTGATTAACACAATTTAATGCAGCAATAATGCCAGGGAAGTTCATTACTTGGGAAAGGCTCTGAAGCGGCTGCCCACGGTGTCTGGGGACTGGGTCTTTTTATTTAAAATGCAATCAAGCACCTACAGTGAGAGGATCTGTGAAATCCCGCCTAAGCAGGGGAAGGTGGAATTTCCATTTAGTGTAGATGGACAAAAATCCCTTCCATTTGTTCAGCTTTTGACAGTTGATTCATTCTGTCTACAAATATGTAGTGCGGCTTATTACGTTTCAAAATGCTGGGATTAGAAAAAAGAGCAAAAGACTCTGGCTTCGTGGTGCTTACCACCTAGAAGGCAAGAGGGGCGTTATCCACAGTGAGCACACTGGTGAGGGATGTCACAAGGGGAGGGATAAAACACGAGAGCCAGTGAGTCAGTACCGTGGCGCCTACCTGGGCAATCAGGGAAGCCCACCCTGAGGAGGTGACATACGAGCCCACATCAGAAGCATGAGTAAGAGTTGACTTGGAATCGGTGACCAGAGGAAGAGCAGAGTTTTTGAGGCTGGGAAACAGGCTGTGTAATATAGAGAGAAGGCAGCAGCCTGAGCCGTGAGCAAAGCTGTCAGGTGGCCACTGTGTCCAGGCAGAGAGAGGTTAGGGAGCGGATGGGGGGTGGAGTTGGTGAAGAGTCCATTGACACATCCCAGCCTCCCAGCCTCCCAGCCTCCCTGCCTCCAGTTCAGCTTCAGTCTGGTGTGGAAGCTGGAGGATCCCCTTTCTGGTCAGAGAATCATGAGAAATATGCAGCCTGGAATTCCTGTTGTGGCTCAAAGGGTAACCTGACATAGCTGTCCACGAGGATGCGAGTTTGATTCCCGGCTTGGCTCAGTAGGTTAAAGGATCCAGGGTTGGCCCAAGCCGTGGCATAGGTCACAGATGTAGCTTGGATCTGGTGTTGCTGTGGCTGCGGACTAGGCCTCAGCTGCAGCTCCAGTTCGACCCCGGCCCAGGAACTTCCATATGCCAAAGGTGTGGCCATTAAAAAAAAAAAAAGAAAAGAAAAAAGGCACAAGAAGCACATGGCCTCCATCTCAGAAGATCCCTCATTCCTCCAGGACAGTGGCCTAGAAGGCCCAGACTCAAGGCCCTACGCATGTGACCTTGGCCGTGTCATTGGGCTCGGCTGTGCCTCTGTGTCTGATCTGCAAAAAAAATACTGTCACTGTGGTCAGTCTCTGCTTACCTCAGAGAACTACTGGGTAAGAGAAATCGAACAGGAGGCTCCAGCAGTTTCGAGACATTTTGGAGAATATGAGGACTCCTGGCTTTTATCACTCATGGGACACAGGGCACCGCAGGGTGTGAGCTAGGTTGTAGCTGCTGGGCCAGAGGAAGGGACCATGAGTTTCACTGAGATCGAGAAGATTCTGCCCAACTTCTAGGAATAAGACTGAGGCCCGGTGAGGAGCAGGCCCTCTGAAACTAGTCCTCTTGTTCATGGGCGGCAGGTCAGTGAATATAACCCCTGTAAATACAATTGTATTTACATTGCAGTAAATACAATCCCAAACTGCCTGACTTGATACCACGAAAGTTTTCCTTTTTTGTTTTTCTTTTGACAGCCACATCTGTGGCGTATGGAAGTTCCCAGGCTAGGGGTCAAATTAGAGCTGCAGCTGAGGCCTACGCCACAGCCACGCCAGATCCAAACCGCATCGGCAACCTACCCCGCGGCTTGCGGCAACCCTGGATCCTTAACTCACTGAGGGAGGCCGGGGATTGAACCTGCATCTTCACGGAGACTGGCCGGGTTCTTAACCCACTGAGCTACAAGGGGAACTCCCTGCAGAAGTTTTTCTTATTCATTCACCGCGCTTCGGGCCTGGGCAGTTGTCCAAGGCAGATAATTGCCTGTCCTGTGTGCTGTGAGTTTGAGGTTCAGGCTGAGGACACCTCACCTGTGGCTGCATGGCCATCACAGAGACTGTACCCCCACTCTTAGCGTCAAGGGTGTGACACTTCCCCCCTTGTTCCAGTAGCCAAAGCAGGTCCTGTGGCCACACCCCATCTCAAGGATATGCAATGCTGCACCTCTCTGCCCCAGAAGAATGCGTCTTGCTGCTCCTTAGCCCTCCTGCTTGCCCCCAGGGCACTGAGCCACGTTGTCTCTTATGCTGATTGCTTCTTTCCTAAGCTTCCCCCCTCTTAGAATCTGGAGCCAGGAGGGCAGAGCTCTTGTTTAGTTCCTGCTGTCTCCCAAATGTCCAGAATGGTACCTGGCACGTATCAGGTGTGCAGTAAATACTTGCCGGGGTCCAGAGGGACTGCCTGATAATGCCTGAGTCCTCCCAGTGTCTGGGGCCCAGAGAGCAGAAACTTCCTTTCTGGGTTATTCGTGTTCATTCAGGGGAACTAAACTCCTCGCAAAATGTGGCATCTCTTGGTCAGCGTCTCTGCCGATCAGGATGCGAATGATAAAGAAAAAATAATAAACTGAGGCGTTCTCCCTGTGGCGCAGTGGGTTAAGAATTCCACCGCAGCAGCTTGGGTTGCCGCAGAGGTTCGGGTTTGAGCCCCTGCTTGGGCGTGGTGAGTGAAAGGATCTGGTTTTGCCGCATCTGCATTGTGGATCAGAGGCGTGGCTCAAATTCAATCCGGGGCCCAGGAACTTCCAAAGACCTGGGTTCTTTTTGAATGGGTTGCAGCCATTAAAAAAAAATTAAAATAACAGGAGTTCCCGTCGTGGCGCAGTGGTTAACGAATCCGACTGGGAACCATGAGGTTGCGGGTTCGATCCCTGCCCTTGCTCAGTGGGTTAATGATCCGGCATTGCCGTGAGCTGTGGTGTAGGTTGCAGACGTGGCTCGGATCCTGCGTTGCTGTGACTGCGGCGTAGGCCAGTGGCTATAGCTCCAATTAGACCCCTAGCCTGGGAACCTCCACATGCCGCGGGTGTGGCCCTAAAATGACAAAATGCAAAAAAATAAAAAAAAATAAAAATAACAAACTGAGGCCCAGAGAGAGGAAGGACATTGCTTCAAGGGGCTGCCACAAAGAGCAAGGCGGGCCAGAGGAAAGCAAATGGGAGCTGGGCGGGGGGTGGAGAGACTGGGGGAGACTGGGGGCGGGCCAGTCACCTTCACCCCCTAACACCTGTGAGTGGGCGACAAGGACTGGCTCTTTCCTGTGTCCCCTGGTTGGCGACAGCGGAGGCAATCTTGAGCAAGAACAAATTGTCCTGATTTGTGGATCTGCACCAGGGAATTTCGGTAGAGGCTGGCGAGGATGATGACGCGGAGCCACTGGGCTGGACACTATGGCCCCGGAGGGAGAAGACCCTTCTGGAAGGCTGGTAGGGTGTCCAGCCTGTTTCCTAGCCACGGTGGTTGCAGCCCTCCCACCCTGCAGGGACTGTCACTCTACACCTTAGGAGCAGCTTAGTGCTACTAAGGTCACTTTTCGCTCTGACGGGCAGAAGACACATGTGTTATTAGCCTGCACTGTTGGGAGAAGAAACCCGTCTGCGCCCAGGGAACACAGATGGAGGGAGGAGAGCGTCTCCTGACTGGCTGAGAGCCTGGCCTGGCTGTCCAGCATCCCCCCCACCCCGGGGTCACTCTGGGGAACGGGAACTCTGTGCTGACAAGCCCTTGGTCTGTGGGAAGATCCATCTGCCTCTAAGAAACTCTTCAAGGCAGCCACTGACACCGGGGGAGCTTCAACTTTGGTGGGGGGACCCCTCCTGAGTCCCAGCTCTTTCTTTACTGCCTTGAGAATTCAGGCGAGACAGCAGAGACTTGCTGCAATCTGAGAAGCGCTGCAGATGTCAAAGCACATGACCTGGCCGCCTTCTCCTTCCGGACAGTAAATAGACTTTGCCGCTGATTGGTGTTTGCTCTGTCCCTCTCCCTGCTGATCCTAGGCTCACTTCTTTCGTCTTTTCAGGATTGCGAGTGCGGCATATGAAGGTTCCCAGGCTACGGGTCGAATTGGAGCTGCAGCGCCGGCCTACGCCACAGCCACAGCAACGCCAGATCCGAGCTGCGTCTGCGACCTACACCACAGCTCACGGCCACGCCGGATTCTTAACCCACTGAGCGAGGCCAGGGATCGAACCTGCAACCTCATGGTTCCCAGTCGGATTCGTTTCGGCTGCGTCGCAGTGGGAACTCCCACTTCTTTCTTCTGAGGTTTCCTCTGTGATGGTGGAAGAGAGAGGTGGCCTTGCGGTTTTGACTCGGGTGGCGCACGAGGAAGTGGCAATAACGAGGGTGGCTTATGTTGTTTGACGCGCTGACCTTTCCAGCGGGCCTCCACGTGTATGTTTTATCCTCACAGCTTCCCTGCCCGGAAAGCCTGACATGGAGGATTGTCTTTCTATTTGCAGACGGAGCTGTTCAGGGCTCAGGGAGGAGCAGAGATGTGCCTCAGGGTCCAGAGTGAGTTACAGACAGACTTAGTGAGAATCCAGCTGGCCTGGGTTGTGTTTCTGAGTGTGTTTGACAAATATTTCGTGAGCTGCCGCCATGTGCCAGGCATTTTTCCAGGGGCTGGTGAGAGGCTGATGGAAAGCAGATCGGGTTTGTGCTCTTGGGAGCGTGCATTCTTGGGATCTGTCTGAAAATATGGGCAGAGTTAACATAATTGCATGCTTGGTGCAAAATGGGTGCCTTTTCTTGATTTGATTTTAAAACGAGGCTTAAGGTACAGCATTGTCTCTCTGTCCGTCTCTGTCTCACTCTTTCTTTTTCTCCGTCTTCTTTCTTCTTTTCCTCTACCTTTTTTTTTTTCCTGTTAGGATTTGGGGGGCGGGGATCAAATTCATTGCCATACCTGTCTACGACTTTTCTTCCTTTCTTTCCAAATGATTTCAATAACTTTTGAGACAACGCACCACAGGCTTTTCCTTGCACAGGAACAAAAGGTGAAATGTTAATATGATTTTATTGGGGCTCAGACTGGATAAGGCAGACCTTTTGCTTCCTATCTTTCATCCTCAAGTCGGCACTCGTTAATTAAATTGAGCCCGTGGAAAGTGACCTTTGGGGGAGGGAGGGGGACACCTGAGAATAGAATACGTTTTAATCAAAAATGGACGATAAATAAATAAGCAAGAGAAGAGCTATTAGTTAAAGAAACACCCTGAAAACTTCCAGATGAGACCTACTGATGGAAGGGTAATTTGTTCCTTTGAGTGAATAGGCACGCTTAGAAAAAATGAGCCACCGTGGCCCCGAAAAAGAGGCCATTTGGACCAAATCATTCACCACCCCCAAGCTTTAGGACGGGGGAGAGCGCCCCGCCAGTGGATTCTGCACCCACAGACATCTGCGCTGGTTTCCTGAGGTTGAAACGCGAGGGGGCCACTGATTTCTCTGAGCTTATGCCTCACCTGGCCACGAGGGGGCGTAGAAGAGTCACTTTCCTCTGCGCGGTGAGGCAAACCTGGGAGGCCTTTCACCTCTGGGCCAGGTGTGGCTGGTGACTTGGTGTCCTGGGCTCCCGGGCACTGAAATAGAACCGAACATCTGATTGCTCGTGGGGGAGGCGGGTTAGCCCCAAGTCTGAAAATTATGCCAGGAGCGAAAACAGGTTCCCGCTGTACAGGGAAGAAATGGAATGAAGGTGTTATGGGCTTGAAAGTGTGGGCTTTGAAGGCTCTGCAACTTATACGTGATTTTATTGTTTTAATTTATTAATTAATTTTTTTTTTTTTTTTTTTTTTTTTTTGCTTTTTAGAGCCACACCCGCAGCATAGGGCAGTTCTCAGGCTAGCAGTCAAATTGGAACTGCAGCTGCCAGCCGACACCACAGCCACAGCAACACGGGATCTTTAACCCACTGAACGGGCCAGGGATCAAACTCGTGTCCTCATAGATCCTGGTCATGTCTGTTAAACACTGAACCATGAAGGGAACTCCCTGTCTGTGATTTTTAAGTTAGCTACTCAGCCTTTTGAATCTCAGCTTCCTAATCTATAAAATGGGGATATACTCTTCCAGGGCTATTCAAAGGAGTCATTGAAATTACAAATGTAACAAGCTGGCTGTGAGGGTGACAGGTGCTCAATACAGGATGGTTATTATGATACTGTTGTCCCTCCCCTGACCCCAGCCTGCCCTCCAAATGTGCAGCCTGCAGGGAAGCCAGGAATATCCCGCTGCCTCTTTTTCTTTGAGTTTTTTTTTTTTTTTTTACTGAGAGTTATAGTGAGGTATATGGTGAGTCTTTCAATGGGAGCTGCCTTTGAGTATAAAAACATAGGTATTCATGTGCTCATGTAACGACTGAGTGCCGATCATGTGTCAGGTACCTGAAAGCTGGGTAAAACGGAGAGCAAAAAGCAGACCCAGAGCATGCCATGCTGGAGTTTCCAGCCCAGACCACCGTGGTCTAATAGAACTTTCTGGGAGGAAAGAAAAGTTCTATATTCATGCTGTCCAATACGGTGGCCATCAGCCCCGTGTGGCCACTGAGCCCTTGAAATGTGACAGGAAGTAGAAATTAAGTTAAGTAAATTATATTTCTTTATTTTTTCATTTTCTGCTACGCCTGCAGCATATGGAAGTTCCTGAGCCAGGGATCTAATCCAAGCCACAGCTACGACCTGTGCCACAGCTGTGGCATTGCCAGATCCTCAACTCATTGTGCCCCAGTGGGAACTCCATATTGTATTTACTTTCAATTGATTTGAGTTAAAATGGTCATATGTGACTAGCAGCTACTCTATGAGCGCAAGGCTAGAGGATAAGTGTGC
Source organism: Catagonus wagneri (assembly GCA_004024745.2). Lineage (NCBI taxonomy): Eukaryota > Metazoa > Chordata > Mammalia > Artiodactyla > Tayassuidae > Catagonus > Catagonus wagneri. Next base: position 586,489 of record PVHT020000179.1, read on the forward strand.
AAATGTTTGGTACACAGCCTGGCACTCCGTCCATACTCAATAAGTGCACATTTCCTTGCCTCCCCCCACCTCCCATGTGGCACCGGGTACCTTGTGGGTAACTCCTCTGCTGCTATCACACCTTCTTGGGGATGAGTGAGGTCAACCAAATAGACTCTAGAAAAGAAGGCACTAGTTCATATTACCTTATGTATGCGTGGCAGGATTTGGCACACACTGGGGCCCTTTAAACGCCTCTTAAGAGTTCCTGTCATGGCTCAGTGGTTAATGAACCCAACTGGTATCCATGAGGACATGGGTTCGATCCCTGGCCTTGCTCAGTGGGTTAGGGATCCGGCGTTGCCTTGAGCTGTGGTGGAGTTCTAAGACTCTGCTCAGATCCCAAGTTGCTGTGGCTGTGGTGAAGGCCGGCGGCTAAAGCTCCAATTTGACCCCTAACTTGGGAACCTCCATATGCTGAGGGTGCAGCCTTACAAAGACAAAAAAAAAAAAAAAAAAAAAAGGCCTGTTAAGTTAAAGTTACAATGTGGTGTAGAGAAGGGAACATGCTTTGGAGCCAAGCAGAAATGAATTAAAATCTTGTCTCCGTCACTCACTGGCAGCAGGATGGGAGCTAGTTACTTAATATCTCTGGGACGCAGCTTTCTCTTCTGCTAATTGGGGTGATGATCGCTTCTTCATGGGAGGACAGCTAAGATCACACAGGAAACAAGTCTGGCCTAGGTCATGACACAAATGACCTTCAAAGACGAGAAATCCGGAGTTCCCTTCATGTCACAGTGGTGAACAAATCCGACTAAGAACCATGAGGTTGCGGGTTCGATCCCTGGCCTCGCTCAGTGGGTTAAGGATCCAGCGTTGCCGTGAGCTGTGGTGTAGGTCGCAGACGCGACTCGGATCCCGCGTTGCTGTGGCTGTGGCGAAGGCCGGCGGCTACAGCTCCTGTTAGACCCCTAGCCTGGGAACCTCCATATGCTGCGGGTGCGGCCCTAGATAAGGCAAAAAGACAAAAAAAAAAAGATGAGAAATCCGATGGGAAGCCAAATACAGTCAATCCATGATGATGCTTCTTCTCTGGACATTCCTGCCTGACAGATGCGCCCCCTGCCGTGTGACTCTGTGGTCCTTGTTGACTGGCCTACAGGGAAGCACGTGATTTCACACAAGCCAATCATGCTTGTTTCCCGGGATTTAATATGTATGAGACCCAAAGGGAGAAGTTCAGCCCTTCTTTGGTTGGGGAGGGGCGTAGCTGAGAGAAGTGAGGCCAAAGCTCACACACGTGCCCCCCCCAGGCCTGAATCAACAGGATGGGTGCCTGGGTCAGCAGCACCCTCCATAGGTCCTTCCCTCCCACTGATTCCCTGGGGGCAGCTCCCCTGCTCCACACCCAGCTTTCAGCCTAGAGCAGCCCGGATCCCAACCTGCTAAGGGAGATGCCCAGAGGACCACTCTCAGGGTCACGGCCACTTCCTTCTCCGACGCCTGGGGTCCCCACTGACTGCGGTCTCCCAGGGGTCCCAGGCTCTCTGGCTGGAGGGCGTGGAAGAATGCGAGGCGGTCACTTTTAGGTGGAGGTAAGGGAGGCCAAAGAGATGGGAGAAAGCGAGGCCAAGAAAGAGCATCTCAGCCCAGTGGCCCCCGATCTGCTTACACCAGGGCAGATCTGGGCTGGATTTCTCTCACCTGCAAGAAAACTAGTGCTCATGAAAACAGCCATCAATCTGACACCTTCTCTTCCTTCTTCTCCTCTGCCTCCATCAGAACTTTGCCTTCATCTTTGTCTTTCCTTCTATTTCCACATCTGCTGCGGGATAACTCAGAATCTGGAGTGGTTTGGGGCTTGGGTGGAATGCTAAATCCCTGGGAGTTAATTAGTGCGGTCGGGGTTGTTTCCAAGAATGTTTATGCGATGTTGCCTCGGGACAGTTGAGTAGCAAAAGAACACACGCAGGTGTCTCTGAAACGGTCCTCTGAGAGTCTGCCCGTGGGGGGCAGAGGGTGTGCTAAATCGGGAGCCAGGGGACCCAGGTTCAAGTTCCTGCCTGGCTGTTCACGAATGTGAACTTGGTGAGCCATGGCCCTGGGCTTCAGTTTCCTCATTGGTACAAATGGAGATAATACATGTCTATGGCAGGCTGTGTTTGGATGGAAGAATTCATGAGTTCAGCGAAGCTTTGCTGAGTTGCTGCCCTGAGTCTGGCACCGCGCGTACCTCGCATTCGTGCTGGGCTCTTGCAGAATTCTGTATGCCCTCATTCCTCTTCATCCCAGCTCCCTTGAGAAAAAGCAGGGAAGGCATGTCTGGGGAGGGAGGGCGTTTCCTACTTGCCTTTTCTCAGGATCCCTGACGAACCAAGGAGGCAGTGGATCCGCAGCCGTCTCCTACTTAACATGAGAACTTGGTGGTTTTCCCGAGACGTCACAGCACCGGGACGTTTCCTGGCTCACACCTTGCGCTCACCTTTACCTGAGACGAGCATCCCAGCTGGGGAGTCACCTCCCACCCTTCGTTTCCGCTGGAGCTCAGGGTCTCCTTCTCTTTCTGGGGACCCAGAACCAGCAGGCGTGCTTCGCACACCGTCTTACCAGCTCTCCCAACTGGCCAAGCCAAGGACTTTGTTACCTTTGGCGCCGCAGCGTCTTGACTTCACGAGCTCACGGTCGGGAGCCCTTCTTTGAGAATTCCTACCCACCTCTGTCCTGACTCAGGCAGGAGAAGACACCTGATCTGAGAGCCGGAAGCCACCCCTGGTCCTGGTCCTGGCGCTGCTCTCAGACCTTGAGAAGGTCACGTCTCAC
>PVHT020000179.1:598222-693124 GCA_004024745.2 Catagonus wagneri
GGTGGTGGTTGGGGGGGTGGGGGGCGACAGGGACGGGATGGAGAGCTGGAGAGGCCGGGCAATCACAACACAGCTCCCTGTGTTGCTGTTGAGTCAGCTCCGGCTGTGCGTGGAGGGGCCGGAGCCCTCTACCGCTTTGGAAAGCTTGCTTTAGTAACACAAGCGCGGCAGCCATTCATTGAGTGCTTACTGTGTGCAGGACACACGAGCTCTGTCCTTGATAGATGGCACCCAGAGACCTCGCCACAAGCCCGTGAGGTCAAGGCTACTAGCATCCCCACCCTACGATGGACATGGAGCTCAGGGAGTGAAGTTGGTGGCTGGAAGTGCCCCCCCGGGGTAAGTGTCGGGGCTGGGACTCAGTCTACTTGACCCTGAACGCCAGGTCTGACTGCTGACAGTGCTGCGCGCAGCACTCCACTCCACATTCGGGTGGCTCCTTCTGGCTCTCGGCGATCAGGGTTTCCTTCGGTGGCCTCTACAGAGCACTTCCTGTTTGCCTGAATGTGCTGGATATTGGGCAGAGAGCAAACGACACTGCCACTCTTTCAGCCGATTATTGTCGCATTGGGAGAGTCCAAACGAGCTGGAAACCCAGCAGGACCCTCAGACCAGAGTCCTGAACCTGACTGTCAGTCAGAACCATCAGAGGAACTCAAATAAGGTGTCCCAGACCTTCCCTGGCTCCCTAACTCCAAGTCCAGGAGAGGGTGCTGGGATCTGGGCTGCTGGAAGGTTCCAGGGTAAGTCTGATGGGATGACGAGTCCATGGTGCTGAAACTCAGAGGAAGAAACTACTGCTGGAGTCAGGGAAGGCTTCCTGGAGGAGGAGAAGCCCGAGCATGGGGGAGAGGTGTTAGAGCTTATTTCACGTGGGGACGGGGCAGGAGTGCAGGCCTGGCCGCCCATGGGGGAAGGGCGAGGAGGCCTCTTCAGTTAGTGTGAAGACACGGAGCAAAGTCCTTGGAGACGAGGTCAGGAAGCAGGACGGTGGGTGCCACTGAAGGTGCGGACGTCAGCCTGAGGAGTTCCGCCTAGTCACACCCCACAAACATTTATTGAGCACCTACTGGGTACCAAGCACTGTCCCCCACACTGGAAATATAGGTGAACTGTCAGATGGGAAGTGATGTTTTGGCTGCAGATAAAGACGTGAGAAGACAGTACTAGGCACAGAGCTGAGGAGATGCTCCTGGAAGGATGAGCAGGGCCAGGTGAGAAGGGGGGAAATAGCTATGGGAAAAAGAACACTGCAGGCAGGGAACACAGCGGCCGAGGCTCTGCCAGGAGTTTGCACAGAGTCCGGTGTAGCCAGAGCAGAAGGAGCAAGGCTGAGACCGTGGGAGAAGAAGCTGGGAGGTGGGCAGGGCTGGACTACACGGGTCTTGCCAGCCGTGTTCATGGGGCCTTCAGATTGAAATTTACAACTCTGTGCTGCCTTGACTCTTGGATCAGCCATGTCTTTGGACTGACCGGACACCGTGGGCTGGAATGTGGGGACCAGAGGGGGCTGAAGGGCCTTGGGTTGGAAGGGTCTTCCTGCTCTTTTCCTGAGCCTTTTTTTTGGGGGGGGGGTCTTTATTTTTAGGGCCACACCGTGGCATATGGAAGCTCCCAGGCTAGGGGTCCAATCGGAGCCACAGCTGCCGGCCTATACCACAGCTGCAGCAATGCAGGATCCGAGCCGCATCTGTGACCGAGAGCACAGCTCACGGCAACGCCGGATCCTTAACCCACTGGGCGAGGCCAGGGATCGAACCCGAGTCCTCATGGATGCTAGTTGGGTTTGTTACTGCTGAGCCATGGTGGAAACTCCCCCTGAGCCTTTTAATATGCCCCACAGGCCTCCCCCGCTCCGTCTCCTTCTACCCAAGATCCCACATTTCCCTCTGTCTCTCCTGTGCTCAGTCTGGGAATCAACCTTTCTGCCCCCTCCAGTGAAACACCCACTCTGTCTACATAGCAGTTCACTCCAAGCTCCTGCCTGAGCTCCGGAGTTGGGCACCATGTGTCCAGGGAATCGTCGAGTCCCCGCCCAGGCCCCTCTGCCACCCTTACCTTGGTCGTGGCTGAGATTCCTGGCAGATGTGGCTCTGGCTGTGGCTTTGTTCCTTGGAAAGGCAACGTGACGGATCTCCTTCATACTCACAATTTACTGTACAATTGGCCCAATGCTGCAACATTAAGAAACTTAATGTTTTTAAGCAAAAGGTAATTGATTGAAATTAGGCAGATGGCAACAGCTGCAGAATGGCAAAAAAAAAAAAAAAAAAGAGGTACCTATTTAATTGATGAAGCTCAGGTTAAACTGCATATGGCTATGCAAACCACTTTGTTTGGAATTATGGGAGATGTGTGTGGGGTGTGCGTGCACACACGTTTGCGCTCAGGTACGTGTAATTGTAAAGGTGAGGACAGGAGGGATTTCGGATTTCTCAACTCTCAGAATCTAGAGATTCAGCTGGTACAACCACCCGAGCACAGCGGTATCCCCGCTATCCTGTTCTTCAACCCAAAGATGTGTAGAAAAGTCTTTTTCTTTTCGTCTTTTTAGGGCCACACGCATGGCACATGGAGGCTCCCAAAGGGGTCCAATTGGAGCTATAGCCGCCGGCCTTCGCCACAGCCACAGCAACACAGGATCCGAGCCGTGTCTGCGACCTACACCACAGCTCACGGCAACACCGGCTCCTTAACGCACTGAGCAAGACCAGGGATCGAACTCGCGTCCTCATGGATACTAGTTGGGTTTGTTAACCGCTGAGCCGCGACACGAACACCTAGAAAATTCTTTTTCAACAGGTTTTTTTTATTATAACTTCTTTCCAAAACGTTTAATTCTCTTTCCCACAAAAGCAGCCAAGTCAGTAGGAGGGAGCACCAGGGAAGGGGGCCGGGACCCCCATCGTGGCTGAGAGCATCAAATGCCAGAAAACCTGCCCCTTGCAACTTTGGAAGCTGACGTTTTGCCCAACTCCCTCTCCTCACCCTATTTTGATGACACCACCCAAGAGCCAAGGCAGATATTAGCAAAACCAGATGCATGGAGATCCTGCTGCATACCCTAGGATTTCCACCATGATGACTGGGAAATGGCTCATGAATAGATATGCAAGAAGCCACACACACAGCCCGTGCCTGGAGGTCCTGGAGAATTCAGACGGGCCCGTCCTCTGCAGAAGAAAGAGACTCAACAGAGGTGGAAATCATTATGCCGACACTGATTGAGCATTTCAGCATGCTTACAGACAGCCCCTCCTTTTGTCTGCCCATATAAAAAGAAATCACAAAAGCTATTTACATAGTGATTCCCTTTTCAAATATTTTCCTTCAATCAAACCAAGGCCGTTTCCACAGATATTGAATTAATCGCATGTAATCTTCTTATGAACTTAAGCCTTCACTAGTTTTTTTCTGGGTCTTTCTTCTTTTTTCCAGCCAATTTCCTTATAAACCCTACACTCCAGGCACACACTGGTCTTCTTTCTGCCCTTAATCTACGCAGGTTTGGAGCCTGCATCTGTCTGGATCTTCCTTCCACCCCAAATTTGAAATGTATGGTTTTATCTGATTATTCTAATTTCAGCCCAAATTTCACTTGCTCAAAGAGTCTTCCACCTTAACTCAATCAGAGCCTTCCCGCTTGATTTCCTCACGGAAAAGAGAGTAATTATCTTTTTAGCTCTGGCCACTTTCCAAAATCTTCATGTTTCTATTGATTCCATGTTTCTATTATTGCTCTAAAACAGGAGTCTGAAAACGATGGCCCATGGGCTAAATCCAGCCCCGTGGCCTATTTTCAATATGGCCCAGGAGGTAAGAATGGTTTTTACATTTTTAAATGATTGGGGCGGGGGGGAATGGAAAAAGAAAAATAATATTTCGTGATGTGAAAATGATATGAAATTCAAGTTCCAGCATTCAAAATTAAGGCTTTTTTTTAGTTTTGAGATATAATTGACATGTAATATTAAATTAGTTACAGGTGTACCGTGTGATGATTTCTTATTTGTGTATATTGTGAAATGATGTCTAGTTAACGTCCACAAAATTAAAGCTTTATGGGAACGCAGCATGCCTGTTTATTCCTTATCGCCTGTGGCTGCTTTCAAACCGTAACAGCAGAGTCGAGTGATTGTGACAGAAACTGTGTGGACCACAAAGCTGAAAATACTTAACATCTGACCCTTCCTAGGACAAGTTTGCTGACCCCAGGTCAAGCATACGAGAACGGGAGTTCCCGTTGTGGCTCAGTGCAAACGAATCAGACTAGTATCCACGAGGATGTGGGTTCGATCCCTGGCTTCTCCCGGTGCTGCTGTGAGCTGTGGTATAGGTGGCAGACGCGGCTTGGATGATGTGTTACTGTGGCTGTGGCGTAGGCTGGGGGCTACAGCTCCAAAGCAACCCTTAGCCTGGGAACTTTCATATACCGTGGGTGTGGCCCTAAAGAGCAAAAAGCAAACAAAAAACAACCCCCCCAAAAAGTGGATGCTCTTTGTCTTGTTCTTCATGCTTCCCAAAGTCCTTGCTCTGTAGTATCTATTGAATGAACTGCTTTTCCCTGATTGACTTGTCATGTGTTCTTCAAGATTCAGTTGAGGCCCTACTTCCAGGAGCCTTCCCTGACCCTGACCCCAAGGCTGGGGTCAGCCTCTCTCCTGGTGCTCTGGCATCCTGGGCGGTCACCCGCATAGTACTTGGTCATGACGACAGCTGGCATTGGTGAGCCTTTGCCATGAGTCCAGGCACCATGTTACTGGCTTTGCTTTTGCATCTTTTTCCATCCCTACAGATCCCAATGAGGTAGCTAATCTTATGATGCCCATTTTAGAGATGAAGGGACTGAGACACAGCGGCTACTAGCAAAAGGACACACAGCTTTTGGGCAACAAGTAGGAACATGAGCTCAGGCAACCTGAATCCAGAGCCCATTCTGTTCCCTCGTCTGTGCCCCCACTCAGAGGTGACCTCCTTGCGCGTGGGGGGCGTGCCCCTTTTGTTTCCGAGTCTCAAGGCTTGATTGAGGAGGGGCTCAAAAATGATGGTGGAGTGAATTCATTTCTGCTGTGCCAGAGATGCGTGGGCTCACCCACCCCACGAGTCCTCATTGTTCCTCTTTCTTTCGAGCACACTTCATTCATTCAAACCCTTCCTCCCCTCCAGGGTAGTCAGTACCCTACACTGGACACGCTGGGGAAACCAAGGCTCAAAGGAATTCTGGGAAATGCCTCAGACCGGCCAGCAGCTGAGTCAGGGTCAGAACCCCGGAGTCCTGCCTAGAAGTTTCATCAGACCCGGCTCTTTGATCTACGGATGCAGACACCATCTTCCTGGCAGGCAGACCAACTGGATTCCTTGGTCTTGTCTTATGAGGTTCTCTGTTATCAAGAATTAAAACACAGCCAAGCCCCCAGGCAGTTTACCAGTGATGCCCTTGACCGTGATCTTGCTTGACAGCTACCGCCCAGGCACATGTTGCAATCAAGGGCCAGGCTGCCAGCCCCAACTCCGTTCCGCCTCCTCCCTCGCTTTTTCCACACACACACTCCTGCCTCCAAGGGCACGGCTTCCTGACCAGCCAGCCATGCTCTAAAGCACAAACAGGGTAGGAAATGAAAACCCCGGGAAGAGCAGATGATGCGGGCGGGAGGTGGAGGTACCTCCACTCAGTGCGATCTGCTCAGCTCCCCAGGCTGGCGAGAGAAACTTAAACATTATTTACTCAACCATGTGTGAGTTAAAACCAATATCTGCCTGCCATCTGTTCAGCTGAGTGACCCCTTGGAACTTCACGCCCCCCAACATGACGTCAGCATTGTTTCTTCTAGTCCTCGCTGCCTCCTGGGTCTCTCCTCTCTCCCCGGAGGGGGTCAGGATGCAAAGGGAAGAGAAGGGACCGTGGAGGGCAGGGACAGCACTCCAGATCTGCAGCCACGGAGCTTATCGTTAAAGCCCTTGGTTGGTGTGGGGGCTGCTTTTACCGTATGCAGCTTCTTTTGTATTCACAGAGGTCCAGTGGGAGCCCCGGATCCTACCTCATCCATTTTCACTAGCCCTGTTTCGGATACAAACCAATGGTGTAAACTTGGGCGAGTCCTTTCCTAGCTCCGGGTTTAGCTTTGAGAACACAAGGGCAGGGACCAGCTCCTCTTCAAGGTCCAATTGAGCCGTGACGTCTCCTTGGGTATACCCCGCCCGTTTCGGAATCAGGACCCTCACAGCAGATATTGCCAAATTCTCCTCCAAGGGAGACTCTACTCCCTGCTGCACCCATTCACCCATATCTGCCAAGGAAGGTTCCCCGCCATGATGCCTCCCTGTTACCTGGCAACCAACCCTCCTCACCACGCAGATCTCTGTAAGCCGGCCAGGCTCTGTCTTCCAACAGGCGTGCACCCACTCAGCCACTTGGGGCTGCTGAGGAAGAGATCTGGAGGCACGGAGGAAGGTTGCGTCTGCGGGGCAGGAATCAGGATGCACAGGAAAAGGGTCACGGTGCAAGAGCCTTGAGTTGAGAATAAGAAAAGCTGAGCTCCAGCTCCCAATGCTGACCCCAGATTGCTGTGTGTCCTTGTAGAAATTCTCCCCTACCTTGGACTGAAGTTTCCCTTTTTGTGCGGCCTGGGTGATGGGTTTCCTACCAGCTTCCCAACTCAAGTTCTGTTCTCCAATAAAAGATCGGGATCCTGGCAGCTTGGAAAATATGTGGAGCAGAGCGCCATTCTGTAGCCACAGCCCTGTCAGAATTCTGCGTGCGGAAAGGGGTTGGGGCAGTGACCGAGGCCAGTGAGATAGTGGCTTGTGACCTCCAACCGAGGTGAGCTAGAGACAGCTTGGCTCTGAGAGCTGAAAGGGAGTCTTGCTTCCCAACTCTGTGTTCTCAGTTAGAAATTTCAAATTGACCATGGTGGAAGTGCTTACTCTAAGGCATGTGGCAACACTAGGAATCAGGGATTCTGTTTTTTTGTTTGTTTTGTCGTTTTGTCTTTTTAGGGCCGCACCCGCGTTATATGGAGGTTCCCAGGCTAGGGGTCTAATCAGAACTATAGATGCTGGCCACAGCCACAGCCACAGCCACAGCAATGCCAGATCTGAGTGGTGTCTGCGACCTACACCACAGCTCACAGTAACGCTGGATCCTTAACCCACTGAACGAGGCCAGGGATCGAACCGGAGTCCTCATGGATACTCTTTGGGTTCGTTAACCACGTGAGCCACGACCGGAACTCCGGGTTTTTTTGTTTGTTTGTTTTTTTTTTTTGCTTTTTTTTTTGTCTGAGAGCTCTCGTTACCCATTCATCAGCTCATCTACTGCCTCCAGCCCCTTTAGACACCTGGGGTGACATTCCCCACCAAGGACAGAACTTCCTTCTCTCCTGAGTTGCCTCCAATGGCATCCACGCCTGAGTATCCCTGAGAGTTTGCCCGGTGGGGTCCCGGGAATGCAGCTCCGGAATGAGGAGAAAGAAAGGGAAGGGGTAGGTGCTGGCAGGGGCCCCTTGTCTGTGGCAGCCGAGATGCGTTGCACCAAAGGCTGGTGCATTTATGTCCTATCCAGGAAGATCCGTTAATACCAGGGTGTTAAAATATGTAAATAACATAAAAACGTACCACATCCTAATTACTGTTTTGCATTATCAAGTCATTTACTCTTTATGGCATTTTGCGACTGTTCAGCTGTGTCAGCAAACACTTAGCAGAACCTCCTATCAGGGATGAGGCAACAGATTTCTCCGGGGCTCCTGTTATGCGAAGAGGAGGAAGGGGGCCGAGGCAAAACAAAGCCTGCGGGCTCCAGGTGCCCGGGTTGCGGAGGAAGACACCCGTTTTCGGAGGTTTTCTTTGTGTGCACAACATATGTTCCCGTTTCCTGGCATTTTCCCCGTCGTTCTCTCTCGGCCCGCGGCTTGCGGAGGCAGATTTATATGCAGGCTAATGAGAGCTGACATTTCTTGCACCGGTTGCTACGCTGGCTGCGTTGATTCAAGGCAGTGCGCGCGTCAACCAATCGCAAAGCCAGTTGCCTTGAACTCTTCTCGAGAGTAACTGTCAGGATTGGAGGAGCTGCCGACTTGTGAAGCGCGGTGACTTTTGAGATACCCAGCCTGGGTCCCAGCGCTGAATTCCACCTGCCCTGAGGGCTCTCTGCCAGGCTCCCCGCAGAGGAAGTTTCTTGTTATCGCGGAAGGATTAGAATTTGAGGGACACTTGGGTCTCTTTTTAAAGAGTCCGTTTTTAACCTGCGGTCTCACGCAGGTGACCGTACATAGGGGTTGCTGTTCATAGACGTATTTTATTTGTCCTCCTCGATGTTAAAAAAAAAAAAAAATTTATTTGCCAAATTTAAAAGTTAGGACATTCTATGGAAAAGTTCCGATTTCTAGCTTTGCTGAAGAAATCTAAAGACTTGGCAATGCTTATCTGATATTACTGTGTGAAAGTCATCAACTGGAGGGGTGGCATAGCGGGTATAACAAGGTGGGTAGAAATATGGCCTCTGGTTTCAGATGGCCTGGTTCAGATCCAAGCTGCAACGCTCAATTGCTGTGTGACTTTGCACGATTTACTTAACTTCTCTGTGCTTCAGTCTCCTCATCTACAAAATAAAAGGGGATATGCCCCACATCACCCGGTTATGAGTGCCAAGGATAGTGCCTTGGGTTTATTAAGGTTTATTTATTTTGATCAGTAGTTGCCGCCCCTAAGTAGGGAATGTGTTTTTCCTGGAACTTTCCGGGGTTAAGATACAAGGCATGGTCCAGGATCTGATGGCGCTACCAGCCACTGGTGACATGGGGGCCGAGTCTGTGCTGTGGCGTCCTTATGCACGACCAGAGCCTGAAGGAGAAGCGGGGGGAGCTTTCTAATTCTGCTTCTCACATTGTTACCATTTGCGGCTGACTGCGGCAGGGTTCAGTGTATCGTCCAAAGGACAGGTTCACGGAGTGACTGGTTCTGCTTTGGGGATTATTAAAGATCGGTGTTGCTAGCAGGAAGAAGCGAACAGAGAGGTGAATGGAAACTATTTCCATTAAAATGGAGTTGGGAGACAAAAGGCATACAGAGAACTATTTTGAGCCCAAGGCAGGTGACACAAGATTCAAAATTTAATGAGCCTTAAATGCCATTGGATGAATATAGCCGGAGACGCACGGTTACATCAGAAAAGGGCCCACACAGTTGCAGGCTTTCCTATAATACTCAATTTTTTAAAGCCTCCTTAGAACTAACAAGCTAAAAGTCAAATGAGGGAGTCAGAGCCCCTTGCAGCTCAGTGATCTTTCAGCTTACACAGGAGGACGGAGCCCTGGCCACCTGGCTGCTCGTGTGTCACCCTGGGCTTTGGGACACAGGTTGTCACGGCTGCCTGGCTGTCGGTGCCCCAGCAGAGTGACCATTTGCATGCCTCCCGCCACGTCTCCCTCACAACCGCCTCAGGACCCCGCCTTGGCCTCTCAGCGGGGTGGGTTCTGCGACAGTTGTGTGCCCGGCAGGGTGCTGCTGAGTGGCTGGGCTCACAGACAGGGCTTGCATTTGTCTGCTGCACAAAGAGGGGGAACCAAATTCATTTCACAGCTGAGGCTGCACCCCTCAGACAAGACCAGGGAGTTTGGGAAAAGTAAAGCCCCTTCTGGTCTCTGCATGAGCTCTGGAGCCTGTGATGGAGAGAGTGGAGGTCTGCTTTTCCTGGGTCTATTAGTGCCAGGGAGGGAGTTATGGAGGCTTGGCAGGCAGACTCGAAACCTTTCCACACCTCCCATGCCACCGAATCATAGCCCTGCTCTCTGCGCCTCCCTGCCTTATGCACTTGGCCATTGAAACTGATGGTACTCATGGCCTGAGGCTAGCCAGAACCCAGATTGGGACTTGAACCCGCCCGAAACCCAGACTGGGATTCGAACCCACGTGCAGGGACTTGAAACCACCCCAAACCCAGACTGGGACTTGAACCCACAGTTTTAAATGAGAGTCGCTCACCCAGGATCTGGACTCACCGAAGTGCAGGTTCTTCATGCCTCCCCGCAGAAGGAATTCAGTGAGGGACAAAGTGATAGGTAAGAAATAGATTTATTTAGATAGGATGCTTGCGAGAGATGCAGGCGGGCAGGCGAGGAGGCTCTGCCCCCAGGATCCAGTGGGCTACAGTTTTATCCTCCAAGGAGAGTGGGGGTCAGAAAAGCCCGCCTCTTCCTCTTTCTTGGAGCAGTAGCTCCTCCCTTAAATTGTGGATTCAAATTAGCAGAAGGTTGCCAAGGGGGTGGGGGAGGGGGTGGGATGGAATGGGGACAACTAGTGCTTTAATGATGGAAAAGCAAGGAGATCCAACTGTATAGCACGGGGAACTATGTCTAATCACATGTGACAAATCCATATATGTACATGTAACCGGGTCACCACGCGGTGCAGTTGGAAAATCTGACAGAAATCTGTAAACCAGCTATAACGCAAAAAAAATAAAAAGTAAGTAAAAAAAAAAAATTAGCAGAAGGGCCGTCCTCAAACTCCTGCCCTGGGTCTGAATGCAGGCCTCCTCCCATCCCCCACCCAATGACCTGAGGCAATTCTCGCACCTTCGCTAGTCAGGCAAGCCTGCCTTGTTATGATGGGTTTCTTGAGCAATTATTAACTTCCAGTCATCTCCCAATGTCCCCCAGTTTTCCCTCTCTATGATCCTTTATTGGGACACCTACAACCACCTGTGCCTGCTCCATCCCAGTCCCCAAACCTTCGGCCATTCTCGTGCTCCCCCATCCCAATTTCGCTGTATCACTTTGTCAGTATTTACTTAGTACATTCAAGCACGTCTGCTGGCCTCAGTGTAAGCAATAGTATCTGTGAAAGGGCAGGTTTGATGTTCAGGCTTTATTTTTCCTCCTGTACATTAAAATAGATATGCAACTATCAAGGTAGAAGATATTTCTTTGCATATCAGCTAATGTTATCCTGTGAATGACCAGTAATGAAGGCATGAAACTTCTGGAACACTGCTCTAGAAGCCATAGGAAGAACGTCTTATGGCAGAATGGCTTGGAGGGGTCTGACACAAGACTGGTGGCTGAGAGGATTTGAATTCAAACCCAGAGCCTGAAAGAAGCAATCGCTTCAGAGGTGGCTTGGAGATGCATTTTTCTTCCCCTCAAAGATCTGTCCTGTCTTTCAAGTTGAATGATACCAAGCATCCTGGGCTTAGAAATCCAGGCAGGCAGAGTTCTCGCGGTAGCTCAGTGGTAATGAACACAACTGGTATCCATGGAGATGTACGTTTGGTCCCTGGCCTTGCTCAGTGGGTTAAGGATCCAGCATTGCCGTGAGCTGTGGTGTAGGTCACAGATGAGGCTCAGATCCCATGTTGCTGTGGCTGTGGTGTAGGCCAGCAGCTGCAGCTAGGATTCGACCCCTAGCCTGGGAACTTCCATGTGTCATGGGTGTGGCCCTAAAAAGATAAAAAAAGAAAGAAAGAAAAAAGAAACTCCAGGCAGGAAAGTGAAGCATAAATAAGACTAGGGAGGGGTGGGCTGAGAGATGGGACACTGGTTTTCCTTTGGAGGGGGAGGGGCCTTTTTAACAAAATGGCCCTTGGGAGCCGGGGAGAAGGAAGTCTTACGTCGCCCTGCTGAGCCGTTCTCTCCCGACCACAGGACCATTGGATGAAGGGTTTTAAGGCCCTTATTAGTTTCCCAGGGCTATCATAACAAAGCACCACAGAGCGGGAGACTTAAACAATAGAGTTTTATTTTCTTGCAGTTCTGGAGGCTGGAAGTCAGGGCTGACTTCCTCTGAGGGCTCCCTCCTTGCCTTGCAGATGGCCGCCATCTCTCTCGGTCTTCACGTGGCTTCCCTTTGGGAATGTGTGTGTCCAAATTTCCTCTTCCTATAAGGATGCCATTCCTATTGGGTTAGGGCCCAACCCCAAATCCTCATTTAACCTTAATAACCTCTTTCAAAACCTTATGTCCAAAGCAGGTCACATTCTGAGTTATTGGGGGTTAGGGCTTCAGCCTATGAATTTCGAAGGGACGTAACTCAGCCATGAAGTGGTCTTTGGCATCAAGGAAATGGAATGGTGTGTCAGAGTCTCGTTTGGCTGCCTTGACTCATGGGATGGCGGTATGGCCACATGAGCCCAGGGAGGACGGCAAGCTCTTGGCACCTGGGAATGGCTGTGTCAGCCCTGTGGCAGCAAGCTTCAGGGACCCAGTGTCTGGGCTCCTCCACACCAGGAGTGGTGGCTAGTTTCCCTTGCTTTTCCCTACTTGCATACCTCTGAGCTTCAGCACCTCTGCTTCTCTTCGTGGGTCCTCTTGTCCCTTCACACGCTCAAAGCCCGCTGGGCAACTCACTACTTCCTGATTCACATTCCAGACCTGGAAGTTTCACATTCTTGTCCAGTTGACATCAATGCCACAGGCTTCCCCCCTCCCTCAAACTTGGCCACCCCATATCTCCCCAGCCCCCTGATGAATGGGACCACCTCAGACACAGGCATGGTGGTCAGGTCTGCTTCTTCTTCAAAGTGATAGTGATTGGCAGATACCACTACTGACATAAAGGGAAAATATCCGGAGGTGTGAACTGAGGTGTCGCCCTCCACCATTATTTCATATTATCTCAACCCTCCCCACTGGGGCAGGAGACCACGGACCACAGGGTCTTCAAGAGTGGGGCATTACATCAGAATCAGAGCCTTAAGGATTCAGATTCAGAACCAAGGTTCAGGCTGAAAACAAAGATTTAGATGAATATATGGTGGTTTCAGGCAGGTTTTGCTACCTCGGAGGATACAAAGAGTCTCTAATCTGATAGAGAGAGAGAAAGAGAAGGAAACGGAAGGGAAGGGAAGGAAAGGAAATGGAAGGGAACAGAAGAGAGAAAAGAAAATGGATAGGAATAGGGAGATGATAGAAGCTGGTGTCTTCCCAAGAAAAGAACCACCAGCTCAGGAGATCTGAGCCCAGAGGGAACTCAGCCTCACTTCTTTGATGTAGCTTCTCACTCAAGGTTCTCAGGACCCAGCCTGGAGAAGGAGAGTAGAGTGGAAAGCCACAGGCCTGAATAGGCAGGAAGGGCCTTGAGGCAGCCTCCCAGCATTTATTGGGGTTTTGGATTAGTTGGAGAGCAGCCATTCTGGCCCCCTCCTCTGACTCCCCCCAACTTGAGAGGAGCATGCAAGCAGCTGACAGCAGGAGCCAGGCTGGAAGGGGCTCTAAACTCAGGAGAGAGGGATGTCACGGGATCAACCAGTGTGTTTTGACAACTGAGGATCAGCCAACACAATACACTTCTTTAAAGGACGTTAGCATGTTTAAATGGAAAGCAAGGACCAGAGACACCACCCTGGTCTCTTGGTACCCATAAACCCTACCCCTAGAACTTACCAACAGTCCTGGGGAAAAGGGAAATAGCAAATTGACTGAGTGTAAGTTTCCACTACTTCATTGAACAGAAACATGAAATGAGGATTAAGTTCAAGGTATCAGTTTGCTATTGCTGCTGTAACAAAGACCACACACTTAATAGCTTGAAACAACACAAATTTATTTATTTAACTTTATTTTTATTTTTTTGCTTTTTAGGGCCACACCCACGGCCTATGGAGGTTCCCAGGCTAGGGGTCGAATCAGAGCTGCTGCTGCTGCTGCCAACCTAGGCCACAGCCACACAGTGCCAGATCCAAGCCATGTCTGCGACCTACACCATAGCTCACAGTGGCAGGGGATCCTTAACCCACTGAGCAAGGCCAGGGCTCAAACCTGCATCCTCATGGATCCTAGTCACATTCATTAACTGCTGAGCCATGAAGGGAACTCCACAAATTTATTATTTCATAGTCTGCGGGTTATCAGTTGGACATGGTTTCTCATGGGACAAAAACCAAAGATGTCAGCAGGGCTGCATTCCTCCTGGAGAGGCTAAGGGTGGAGCTGTTTCTTTGTCTTTTTCAACTTCTGCAGGCCTCCCATATTCCGAGATCTGAGGCCCCTCCTTCCATCTTCAAATGGAAAATCAAGTCCTTTTCAGACTGAATGACTCTAACCTTCCATAGTCACATCCCTGTCAGCCTCCCTCTTCCACATTTTTTTGTTGTTGTTGTCGTCCTTTTAGGGCCATGCCCATGGCATATAGAAGCTCCCTGGCTTGGGGTGAAATTGGAGCTACAGCTGCCAGCCTACACCACGGCCACAGAAACTTGGGATCTGAGCTGTGTCTGCAACCATAGCTCACAGCAATGCTGGCTCCTTAAACCACTGAGCAAGGCCAGAGATTGAACACACGTCCTCACGGATACTAGTTGAGTCCACTACCGCTGAGCCATGATGGGAACTCCTCCCTTTTCCATTTCTGGGGATCTTTAAGATTACACTGGACTCACCTACGCAATCCATAATGATCTTCAGGTCAACTGATTAGCAATCTGACTTCCATTTGTAACCTCAGGTCCTCGTTGCCATGTAGTCACAAGTTCTGGAATCTAGGATGTGGCTATCTTTGGGGCACCATTATTTTGCTTGTCCCATTCAGTGGATAGATAAGGAAATATGTATTTCTTGCCCACCTGAGTTGGTGGCCTGAGATTGTGGTCATGACACTGATGTGTCTGTCTATCGATGACAAGCAGAGACTCTGGTTTTGAGGTTAGAGATGAGGAAAGGTCCTGAAGTTTCATCCCTCTACTACTCTGCTCTCAGAAGAACAACACGACCCAGACTTCGGGATGGGGCCCTTGAACTTGGGAGTACAAAATCATGCAGTCTTAGAGCAGTAGTGACGGAGGATTGGAAGGAATCGGGGAAGGCACCTGGCCCAGCCTTTCTGGGACAAGAATCCGCTCCATATTCTCATACCTCCATCTTCTCCTCTGCCATCTGGTCCATCATGTCCCTCCTCCACCAGCTTCCCAATTCGACTGTCTGCTTCCATTCATTCACCACGTGGTCATTTCACCACCCAGCAGCCAGAGAGATCTTCTAAAGAGGCAGATTGGATGACATCACTCCTTTCAGCCTTCTCTCTTAGGATACAATGCAGACTCCACACTCCATACCGTGATCCAAAGGATCCTACGACGCAACACCACCTGACTCTCTGACCTTATCTTCTGTCACTCTTCCCTCCTTGTGTGCTAGCAGACTTGGTCTTTCTCTGTCCTTAATCCACGTTAAGCTGGTCCTCATCCCCTGATATGGACACACTGTTCCCCTAAACTAGAAGTGTCTCCCCTGGATCTTTCTGTGGTTCCCTTTCTCACTTCATTCCATTCTCTTCCTTAGGAAAGTCTTCCCCGGGCACCCCGGTCCCCTCTTTGGTGTCCCTTGTCATACGTACCACCACGAGTCTTCTCTGCTTCCTCTCTATGGCCTCTCGAATAGAAGCTTCACAAGAGCTCTACCCTGACAACCTTATTGATCCCTCTGTCCCCTGCATCCAGCATATTCCCTGGCACATAAAAGAGTCTCCATAAATATTTGTTGAATGAACAGTCAAAAGAGTGAATGCTCAGTGGGCCTCAGGAACCACTCTGAACATTCCCACTGCCAGAGACTGCAGGGTGTTATTCATAAATCAAACATTGGAGTCATTCAGAATTAGAAAAACCATAGGATTCACTTCTATCAACAGAGAGATGTATGCAAATTCAGTGCATGGTGAGGACGTCCCAGAATAGACGCTGGGAGAGATCCAGCCCCCACCTGAGTTTGGGGAAGACTAATCACATGTCAGAATTGTGTTCGGTACCCAGAGAGAAGCAGAGATGGACACGACACGGCGCCTTCCCTCAAGGAAATTATAGACTGATGTAGGGTGAGAGAGACACATGCACACATTTTTTTTCTGTTTATCTGACACCAGCGGAATGACATAAAACATAAAATATGGATAAGCCTCAGAAGGAACAAATGAACTTTGCCACCTTTGCTGTCAGTGAATTGGTGGCCTGTATCCCCTGTCAGCTGATTTCAACAGGAGGGCACTAATTTCGCTGCTTAATTACACCAGAGCACACCAGGACTTTTTTTTTTTTTTAACGTTAGTTCCCCGCTGAGTTCCTGATATTTGCCTTACGTTATTGCCAAGCACTGGAGAGGAGCAACAAACGCAGGAAGGCTCTTAATATTTGGAATTCTCAGCCCTGCTGTGAGCTATTTGCCTTTCCATTTGGAGCTGGAGGATGCAAACCCGTCATCTGTTCCCGTGACCTGTGAGCTGAGCCCGGGGAACCAGGGAGGGCTGAACAAGGCGGTAGCAAGGCAGCCAGAGAACATCCTAGACTTTGCAAAGTAAGAGAAGCTTTCTCAGTCAAACGTCTCTGCCTTCACCTAAAGTTGGCCACGGCTCCACTGTTTTACAAATGAAGAAACTGAGGCATGGGTGAAAGATATGACTTATTTGCCTAAGCTAAACACTCAGAGTGAAGATGGGACCAGAACTCATATATGCAAACTCCAGCCTGACGTGTTTGCCACCAAACATGAGCTTTTTGCCAGGATATTGACTTCTGTGCCAAATCACACCATCACACACTGCATCACTTAGCCTTTACAAATATCATTTTTTTCTATTGACAGCTTCAGGTTAGCATATGTGTTTAATTAACATTTCTAATTAAAACTGTAATGTGTAAAAATCAAATATTTTCCAGAAGTTACATTCTTCCCTGTCTGAAACGGTACCGATTTGCACATGCTAGGTAAATTAGCTTCATTCTCCTAGTGAGATCCTCTGACAAAATTTTAGAAAAAGGCATCCAGGAGACAAAGCTGGATGCTCTCAGCCAAGGAGGTAAGAGCTGCTTTTTTTTTTATTATACTTAATGAATTTTATGACATTTATAAGTGTACAAAAATCATCACAACCAAATTTTATAGCGTTTCCATCCCAAACCCTCAGTGCATCCCCCCAAGTCAGAGCTGCTTTAAGGGAGTGCTTTTTGGAGCTGGGAGAGGTAAAAACCTTCTCTAGGGTATTTCGCAAGTTCTTTTGTATCATTTTTTGTGGGTCCCACAGATTAGCAATCTCACAAGATATTTGTCTTTCTCTGACTTTCTATGATCATCTTTAGGTCTATTATTTTTACCTTTAACTGATTCATTCTAATAAATTTAATAAATTTAAATTTATTTATTTACAAAGGACTCTATATAACTAACATAAGCTGAAAGCCAGTGTAAACAATAGGTGTATATGTGCGTTTTAGAATAAATGCTACTAAGAAATGTTTGCGGGCTTCCAAGAGCCATCTCTGCTACTCTCGACGGCCCATGGACCATGTCTGGGATGCACTGGACTCCACTCTATCAGAACATCTGTTTTTTTTTTTTTTGTCTTTTTGCCTTTCTCTAGAGCCTCACCGGTGGCATATGGAGGTTCCCAGGCTAGGGGTCTAACAGGAGCTGTAGCCGCCGGCCTTCGCCACAGCCACAGCAACGCGGGATCCAAGCCGCTTCTGCGACCTACACCACAGCTCACGGCAACGCCGGATCCTTAACCCACTGAGCAAGGCCAGGGATCGAACCCGCAGCCTCATGGTTCTTAGTCGGATTCGTTAACCACTGAGACACGAAGGGAACACCTATCAGAACATCTTCACAGAGAATGGATAGAACTTTGAAAATTTGTAACAACCACTTGGTAGTGATAGTCTTAAACTCATAAATGCTTGGTAAAAATTCATAACTGAAAGCGCATAAATGAGGATTAACCCAAAGCAAAAGCAAAAAAAAAAAAGAAAAAAGAAAAAAATTGACATAACCATGCTTTTCCTTCAATTGTCTGGTGAGAGAGGCAAATGTGTATGTCTTTCCCCCCATCTCTGGCAGTGCAAACATACTGGGGTCTTACAATGCCCCAGGGTATCATAGACCCTTTAAATCTCAAGTCCTGGAAGAATCCTCTGGAGAAGTCCACCATCTCAGCCAGGGCTGTGCTGCTCTGCTCCCGGGGCTGGGATGCTTAAAACATCTTTGCTGAGGTTGGGATGGGATGACCTTGCTTTCCTCTCCTGCTATTTTCAAAAGCACTTCTTCTCTGGAAGTTCCTGTGGTGGCTCAGCAGTAACGAGCCCAACTAGTTTCCATGAGGTTACGGGTTCGATCCCTGGCCTCGCTCAGTGGGTTCAGGAGCCGGCGTTGCCGTGAGCTGTGGTCTAGATCGAAGACATGGCTCTGGATCCCTTGTTGCTGTGGCTGTGGTGTAGGCTGGCAGCTCTAGCTCTGATTCGACCCCTAGTCTGGGAACTCCCATATGCTGAGGGCGTGGCCCTAAAAAAGCAAAACAGAGATGAAAAACAGTAACATTAGCACTCGGTAGCCCATCAGACTCAGAACTGAAAACTTCAGTGACCACATTTTGTAAGAGCCTGGGTGGGAGGGGGCATAGTCCTCTTTCCACGGAGAGCAAATTGGGCGGGGTCTGCCTGGCGGTGAAGCTATGTCACATCTATTTTTCTGCTGCAGAGGAAGGCGAGCAGAAGTGTTAACTCATCTGAAAACAAGCTGCATATTCATGCGCTACTAATATAATCATAACACATGTTGATGTTTATGGAGGTATGCTGTATGCCAGGCATGGCAGCTCAGTTCTTCTCCATACCAGCCACAGCGTGGGCACTGCCACTCTCTCCCATTCACCACAAATGAGGACACAGAGACTCGGAGCCTGAGCCAGGGGCCCGCGGTTACCCAGTTAGTCAGGAAGCAGCAAAATTAGTGTTCGAACCCATCCTGAATAGGGTGGGTTCTACTATTTTGCTTGAGTGCCTTGAGGCTCTCAGGGTGATTTGTGGATCAGAAGTATCTTGCAAACTGCAAATACATCGTTTCCCTATGGACAGTTCCTCTTGCAGAAGAGCACAACAAAGGGGGAGATGTGAGAAATCGGTGAGCCCCAGTGTTAAAACTTGGGTCCCTCTGTCACTGGTGTCCATCCTGGCTACTGATGCCCAAGCTAAAGGAAAAGACATTGCAAATGCCGGATTCTACTCTAGTTATATAAGAATATGTGAAAAAAAAATCATATATATATATTTTGTGTGTGTGTGTGTGCTGCACATGTGGCATATGGAAGTTTCCAGACTAGGGGTCAAATTGGAGCTGCAGCCACCGGCTTGCACCACAGCCACTGGCTTGCACCACAGCCACAGCAATGCAAGATCTGAACTTTGTCAGCTCACGGCAACGCTGGATCTTTAACCCATTGAGTGAGGCCAGGAATCGAACCCACATCTATCCTAGTCGGGTTTGTTATGGCGGAACCGTGACAGGAACACACAAAAATCATATTAATAGCACCAGTGATGGCAAAGTCGGTTACTTCATACCTCGCAGGTGGGAGAGCCAGTTGGGAGATCTGGAGGACAGTGGGGTAGAAACAATTAGATTTTTTTCTTTTTTGGGCCATGCCCACAGCATATAGAAGTTCCCAGGCTAGGGGTCGAATTGGAATTACAGCCGCCAGCCTACGCCACAGCCACGGCAGAACCGGATCCAAGCCCCACCTGCTACTCTGCAGCCATGCCAGATCCTTAACCCACTGAGAGAGGCCAGGGATCGAACCTGTGACCTCAGGGACACCATGTCAGGTTCTTAACCCACTGAGCCACAGTGGTAACTTCACCATTATAATTTTTAAAGGCATATATTCCATAAGTTAACATCACCTTTTTAAACTAGCTCTCCCGGGAGATCCTTTCCCAGGTACCCAAAGAGGAACAACCAAGAACGTTTGTAGAGCAAAAAAATCAGAAATGATCAACACTTTATCCAGCAGGAGAATGGTTGAGCACATGCAACACATCCATTCTGTGAAGTTCCATGCAGTGGATAAAAAGTGTAATGAGAACTCCTTGAGGAAACTAAAAACTTTTTGAGATGTACAATGAAGAGGATGGGTACAATTTGCAGAATAATGGGCATATTATAATCCATGCATCATTTATATGTCTTAAAAAGTGCAAAATAACCCTGATACTTTTCTGAGTGTACATGTACCTCTGTAAAGCAATAGAAAGACATGAATCAAACTGACAATACTAGGATTAAACAGATCAAATGGCAGGTGGAAAAGGGAGGGGAACTTTTTTGTTTTTTGTTTTTTTGAGGGGAACTTTTTTTGGTTTGTACTCTTTGATTTTTTTTTTTATTGTGAGAATATTCCTTCTACCCATGTAACTAAAAAATAAAAATGAATAATGTTCACTCAGGCAATTTTGAAAATATAGATATGTGGGTAAGCTATAAGGAAGAAAAATATAAATAATTAAATATAAATTTCTTTTGATTTTTTTCTTCACACACACACACACACACATACACACACACACACACCTGGCTTTTCACATATGTGAGAAGCAAAACACTATAATTTTGTTGAATAAAGTATTTCTTATGTCACTGCAGAGTTCTCTTTTACATTTACTTGCTAGTTTTAAGTGACGGATTTTTAGTTTTATACATTTACTATTTACACATTTTTTATTGAACTAAAATTCACAGATCATAAATTTTGCCAGTTTAAGCGTTTTAAAGCATACAGCTCAGTTTTTTTTTTTCAGACAGCTTTTGCAACCATCACCACTCTCTAATTCCAGAACATTTTCAACACCTAGAAAACAAACCCTCTATCCATTAAGCAGTCACTCTCCATTCCTTCCTCTGCCCAGCCCCTGGCAACCACTAATCTACTTTCTGTTTCTATGGATTTGTCTGTTCTGGACATTTCGTGTAAATGGAATGCTACAGTATGTGGTCTTTTGTAGTATCTTTCACATAGCATGACATTTTCAAGGTTCATCCATGTGGTTGCCGGTATCAGTACCTTGATTTCATTTTTTTTTTTGCCAAATCTTATTCATCATATGGATCTACCACATTTTATTTATGCATTCATCAGTTCATGAACATTTGGGTTATTTCCATTTAGGGGCCATTATGAATAATGCTGCTATGAATATGCAAGTCTTTTGTGCGGACATGTTTTCAGTTCTCTTGGGGACATAGCCAGGGGTGGAATTGCTGGGTCATTGTGTAACTCTGTGTTTAACCTTTGGAGAAACTGCCAAATTGTCTTCCAAGGTGGCTGCGCTATTTTACACTACCACCAGCAACATAGGAGGTTTCTCCACATCTTTATCAACACTTCTTGTTTTCCATTTATGTGATTTTAGCTTTCCTAGTGGCTACGAAGTATCACATTGTGATTTTGATTTGCATTTCCCTAATAACGACTGATTTTTTGATATGTTTGTTGGCCACTGGTCTCTCTTTTGGAGGGAAATGTTTTACAAAGAAGAAAATCGAGACACAGAGATGAACTCCTTTCCCAGGCTATGCACACAATAAATGCAGAGTTATAATTTGAACTCAAAATGTTTGACTCCAGGGAGTTCCCTTCGTGGATCAGTAGTTAATGAACCCGACTAGGATCCACGAGGATGCGGGTTCGATCCCTGACCTCACTCAGCAGGTTAAGGATCTGGTGCTGCCATGAGCTGTGGTGCAGTTTGCAGATACGGCTTGGATCCCGAGTTGCTGTGGCTATGAAACGGGCTGGTGCCTGCAGTTCCAATTCGACCCCTAGCCTGGAAACCTCCATATGTGGTGGATGCTGCCCTAAAAAGATAAACAAACAAACAAACAAATGAACGAACAAAAAAAATCTTCTTTTCATGGATCACTGCAAAGTCAACAAACCCGAATCTTTGTAAAGTTACTCAACAATGTGCATGTTTTGGGGTGAGGAAAGGAGAAAGTGAGTAAAAGAATTCATCACATAGAAACTGGCAACTCTAAAGTAACTATGTAACTTGTTATATTTGGGGGAATCCCGCATGAAATTGAAACTTCCTTATTTATTTATTTATTTATTTATTTATTTATTTATTTATTTACTTACTTACTTACTTACTTACTTACTTAGCTTTTTTGGGTCTGCACCTGTGGCATATTGAGGTTCCCAGGCTGAGGGTTGAATTGGAGCTACAGCAACCAGTCTACACCACAGCCACAGCAATGCCAGATCCGAGACGCGTCTGTGACCTACACCACAGCTCACGGCAACGCCGGATACTTAACCCACTGAGCAAGGCCAGGGATCGAAACCGCAACCTCATGGTTCCCAGTCTGATTCGTTAACCGCTGTGCCACGACGGGAATGCCCTTATTTGTTTAGTTATGTGGCCATGCCCAAGTACCAACATTTTCAAGCCTTAGTTTTCAACTCGTAGAATGGAGACGTTAATAATTCTCTTAGTGGAATTTTGATAGATAAACTACGTCATATATGAACAGGTGTTTTCTAGGCTATAACGTGTTATACTTCAGTAAGTTATTATTATCATCGTTTTTACTATGATTAGTGTTGTGACTTGGGAGCTGGGATATCGCAGCTGTCTCTGGATGTTTTTTATTCCCTTCTTTGCT
Source organism: Catagonus wagneri (assembly GCA_004024745.2). Lineage (NCBI taxonomy): Eukaryota > Metazoa > Chordata > Mammalia > Artiodactyla > Tayassuidae > Catagonus > Catagonus wagneri. The sequence continues at coordinate 620,641 of PVHT020000179.1, forward strand.
GAATATTAGCCCCTGTTGAGGGAAGAAGGGAACAGCTTCTGACATCCGTTTGATAAACAAATGAGATGACTTTACCCGCATTTAGTTGAGTTCAGCCAACAGGAGGCAAGAGATAGAAGGAAAGAGGGTGAGAGAGAGAAGGAAAAGTATTGTTTTCCCAGCTTTCATCTTGCCAGGCCCATTTGGGAATAGCTCGGTCTATCTGCAAAAGCCACAGATCCTGGGAGATTCTTATATCTGTTTCTGGTAATTAATTACCTCCTCTTTTTGTCCTTTCAGGATTAGTAGGGGCTAATGACTTTCTGCTCATTGGTTTCACTATGTTTGGACACTTCTGGGTCACCCCTCTGACTATGTCAACTGATTTTTGCCTGAATTCTGACTGCTGCCTTCTTCATAAACAGCTCTCACTGTTGGGATTCTCAAAGTATCTTTCTAGTTTGGGGTTTTGCAGTGGTTTCTGAACTTTTAGCCAATGTCTCTTATTATTTAATAACTATTCCTGTCCGGAAGGATCTTAGTGTTTTAAGTGCTGGCTCCAGTTTTTTAAAAAAAATCAAAGTTAGGAGTTCCTAGTGTGGCTCAGCGGGTTAAGAAGCCCGCTAGTAACCATGAGGAGGTGGTCTTGATCCCTGGCCCTGCTCAGTGGGTTAAGGAAGTGGCATTGCCACAAGCTGTGGTATAGGTCACAGATGCGGCTTGGATCTGGTGGTGTTGTGTCTGTGGCGTGGGCCGAAGCTGCAGCTCTGATTCAACCCCTAGCCTGTGGAACTTGCCATATGTGGCAGGTGCAGCCCTAAAAAAGAAAAGAAAGCAAACAAACAAACAAACCTCAAAGTATCATAAAACCACTAACAATAATTTTTGATAAATATGAAAAGGCTGACATTACAATCTAAGTTGTTTTACGCACAGGCAGACATCATCATCATCTGTATCAGCCATGTGCTGTAACTATTTTAAAAATGTGTTTAAATGTAAATGTTCTACATTTTGTATCCTGTTTTGTTACGTCTTCTGATGAACAGGAGTTTTAAATATTAATGTGGTTAGGAGTTCCTGTTGTGGCTCAGTGGTTAACGAATCCGACTAAGAACCATGAGGTTGCGGGTTCGATCCCTGGCCTCACTCAGTGGGTTAAGGATCCGGCGTTGCCGTGAGCTGTGGTGTAGGTTGCAGACGCGGCTCGAATCTGGAGCTGCTGTGGCTCTGGCATAGGCCGGTGGCTACAGCTCCAATTCGACCCCTAGCCTGGGAACCTCCATATGCCGTGGGTGTGGCCATAAAAGGACAAAAAGACAAACAAAAACATGAAAAATAAATAAATATCAATGTGATTAAAATTTCCAGTTTTTCCTTTATAAATTTATTTTTAAAAATAAAACAAAACCCCAATATTTTGTTGTTTTCACTGGCTAAGACCTGAGCGTCCTTGAATAAATTTATTCCTAAGTATTGTTTTTATGACACAGTAGATGTAACTGCTTTCTTAATTTCATTTTAAGATTATTCCCTGTCATATATGGAAATACAACTGCTTTTTCTGTATCGATGTCGTGTCCTACAACATTGCTGAGCTCATTTATTAGCTCTAGTAATTTTTTGTGGATTCCTTAGGATTATCTATGTTTAAGATTCTATCATCTGTAAATAGAAATAAATGTATTTCTTCCTTTTTCAATTTGGATGTCTTTTATTTCTCTTTCTTGCCTAAACACCCTGATTAGAACTTCCAGTACAAGCTGAATAGATGCGATGAGAGTGGGCATCCTTGTTTTGTTCCTACTCTTAGGGAGAAAACTTAGCTGTGCGTTTTTTGTAGACACCCTGTGTGAGGTCAAGTAGTTTCCTTCTATTCTTAGTGTGTTGAGTGTTTTTTATCATGAAAGAGACTGGATTTTGTCAAATGCCTCTTCTGCATCTATTGAAATGATCACATGTTTTTTTTTCCCTTCATTTTATTAACGTTTTATACTACCTTGATTAATTTTCTTATGTTGAATCACCTTTGCATTTCTGGGGTAAGTCCAACTTGGTCATGGTGCATAACAATATGCTGCTGCATTCGATTTTCTGATATGTTGTTGGGGATTTTTGCATCTATATTCATAAAGAATATTGGTCGGTAGTTTCCTTGCAATGTCTTTGTCTTTGATATCTGGGTAATGCTGGTCCTAGAGAATGAGTTAGGCAAACTGCTTTTCTATTTTTTTTTTTTTGGAAGAACTTTTGAAAGGTTAGTGCTGATTATTCTTTAAGAATCCTGGGCTTTTCTTTGTTAGAAGGTTATGTTTTAGTTAGTCTCTTTACTTGTATGAAGATGTTCTGTTTCTTGCTGTCAATTTTGATAATTTGTGTATTTCTAGGAATTTCTGCACTTCAGCTAATTTATCTAACTCATTGGCATACAGTTCCTTGTAGTATTCTCTCATAAACCTTTTTTAATCCTGTAAGGTCAATGAGTAATATCTTTCCTTTGATTCCTAATTTCAGTCATTTGAATTTTCTCTCTTTTTTTTTTCTTGGTCAGTCTAGCTAAAGTTTTGTCCGTTGTATTCATCTTTTCAAAGACTCAACTTTGGTTTCACTGATTCTCTCTATTGCTTTTCTATACTCTGTTTCCTTAATCTCTGCCCTAATTTTTATCATTTCCTTCATTCTTCTTGCTTTGGGCTTAATTTGATCTTCAGATTGGTCAGAACTAATTGTTACAATTCTTTTTTTGTAAACTGAAGTATAATGATTTACTGTACTGTGATAGTTTCATGTGTGTAGCACAGTGATTCAGATACATGCACACAGATATAAGTATAAAGACATGTTTATAAATATTCTTTTCTTTTTCAGATTCTTTTCCCTTATGGTTATTATAAAATATTGACTACATTTTATAATATACTACTACGTTTTCTACCATACAGTAGGCCTTTGTTGTTTATTTGTTTTATATATAAGACAATCCCAACTCTTAATTTTATCCCTACCCTCTTTCTCCTTCGGTAACCATTAGTTTGTTTTCTATGTCTGTGGGTCTATTTCTGTTTTATAAATGAGTTCAATTGCATTTTTTTTTTTAGATTCTACATGTAAGTGATATCAGAGGATATTTTCATTTCTCATTCTGGCTTACTTCCCTTAATATGATAATCTGTGGGTTCATCCATGTTGCTGCAAATGGCATTCTTTCATTTTTTACGGCTGAGTAATATTCCATTATAAATATATACCACATCTTCTTTATCCTTTCTTCTGTCTATGGACATTTAGTTTTTTTCCATGTCTCGGCTATTGGGAATAGTGTTGCTATGAACATTGGGGTGCATGTATGTATCTTTTCTTTTCTTTTTTTTTTTGTCTTTTTGCCTTTTTTACGTAGAGCCTCACCCGCGGCATATGGAGGTTCCCAGGCTAGGGGTCTAACAGGAGCTGTAGCTGCCAGCCTTCACCACAGCCACAGCAGCGTGGGATCCGAGCCGCGTCTGCAACCTACACCACAGCTCACGGCAACGCCGGATCCTTAACCCACTGAGCAAGGCCAGGGATCGAAACTGCAACCTCATGGTTCTTAGTCGGATTCGTTAACCACTGAGCCACGAAGGGAACTCCTGTATCTTTTCAAATTACAGTTTTCTCCAGATATGTGCCCAGGAGTGGGATTGCAGGATCATATAGTAGCTCTGTTTTTAGTTTTGAAAGGAACTTCCACACTGTTCTCCATAGTGGTTGTACCAATTTACATTCCCAACAAGAGTGTGTAGTTTCTTTTTCTCCACATCTCCTCCAGCATTTATTATTTGTAGAATAATTTTTAAGATTCTTGAGGTTTGTTCTGCTTTTCCAGATTCTTATTGCGAATATTGGCTATTATTTTCAAGGTTACCACTGCATCGGGGAGCGGGAAATTGACCAAGCTCAATTAAAATACGACAAAGCTTACTATTCTTTTGGAGATTTTACTACTTGTCTTGATTAAGCTTTTGCATGATTTTTGTAAGTTTTCATTTTTTAGTTCCATTGTCAGAAGTTGATTATGACTTTTTTTTTTTTTTTGGCTAGTTCTTTCATTGTTTTTTTATGGAGTGGTAAAGTGTTGGAATACCTTTCGCCATTATTTTTGCTGATATCACTGTGGTGCAATATAAAGCATTATATTTAGTGGTCGCTTAACATTTACTGTGTTTTCCTTAACCCCTGTTATATATACAATGGACACGTATCAGCTGTTTTCATTGCATCATAGTGTTGCTACACTTGTAGATTCACATTTGCTCAAGTCTCTGATTATTTTCTTGGCTAGATTCCTAAAGTGAATAAGTAGGTAAAAGAAAATAAATAGTCTAGACTCATAATATATGTTAAGAAAATAATTCCCTATTTGATCTGTCGAAAAAAAGACAACAGGCCCCAAATGCGGTCACTTAAATTAAATCCCTTGTCACCAAACCAAGACTTAATTTAATTATAGTTTTGGCTCTTTCAGAAAAGGAATTTTAGGAGTTCCCGAATCCGACTAAGAACCATGAGGTTGTGGGTTCAATCCCTGGCCTTGCTCAGTGGGTTAAGGATCTGGCGTTGCTGAGAGCTGTGGTGTGGGTCGCAGATGCGGCTCGGATCCTGCGTTGCTGTGGCTGTGGTGAAGGCCGGCGGCTACAGCTCCTGTTAGACCCCTAGCCTGGGAACCTCCATATGCCGCGGGTGCGGCCCTAGATAAGGCAAAAAGACCAAAAAAAAAAAAGAGAGAGAGAGAGAGAGAGAGAAAAGGAATTCCATGATCAACTTTAGTGTGATAATCTACCAGATAACCCCTTGCTGTCCCTTATAAGGGAAAAATCTTGCAATAACCAGTCCAATTTTTTTCCTAGTACAACTTCCTTATTTCTGTTCCCTTCTGCCTGTAGAATCTCTTGCCTTGTATAGCTCCTCAGAGCTCCTTTCTATCTGCTAGATCAGATGCTGCCTGATTCATGCATCCCCAAATAAAGTCAATGAGATATTTCAAGTTTACTTAGTTGAATTTTGAATTTTGTTTTTTAACAGATTGCATCACTCACATTTCTACCAGCCATGTTTGAAAGTATTGCTTCACTCCCACCTTGTCTTCATTGAGTATTATAACATTTTAATACTCATTGAGTATTGAGACATTTTGTTAAGCAGATAGGCCAAAAATATTATCCCATTGTTTTGTTTTACATGTCTCTCATTATCAGCAAAGCACCTTTTGGTGCTTACTTGGTGTTGCCATTTCTTCTTCTGTAGATTTCTGGTCAATATTGCATGCTGTGAGATGTCTGCTTGCCAATTTATGTATAAGAGCTATTTAAATAGTGAGAATATCAGCCCTTACAGACAATAAATGTAAACATTTGAAGATATAGGGCTCTTGGAGTTCTCCTGTGGCGCAGCAGATTAAGGATCCGGTGTTGTCATTGCAGTGGCTTGGATCATTGTCATGGTGCAGGTTCAATCCCTGGCCCAGGAACTTCCACATGCCACGGGCGCGTCCAAAGAGAGAGAGAGAGAATAAAAGCCTTTCTAATTTCGCATACCCAACAAGTTCTCTTTGCTCGCTCTTGGGCACTTGCATCAGTGTTGTATTACCGCTGTAACAAATTACTGCAAACTTAGAGGAGGCTTAAAATGACACGTATATTCTCTCACAATGAGAGTCAAAAGACCTAAAGTCAAGGTGTCAGCGGGACTGGTTCCTCCTTAATGCTGGGAGGAGAGAATTTGTCTTCTTGCCACTTTAGCTGCTGCTGCTGCTGCTGCTGCTCCTTCTTCTTCTTCTTCTTCTTCTTCTTCTTCTTCTTCTTCTTCTTCTTCTTCTTCTTCTTCTTCTTCTTCTTCTATTCTTCTGCCAATTTAGCTTCTAATGGACACCTGCATTCCTTGGTTTGTGGCCCCTTTTCCAGATTCAAAGTACACCGCTCCATCTCTGCTCCTGCCATTGCATCAAATCTGCTTCTGACTTCTCCTATATCCCTTTTATGAGGTTCGTTGTGATTAGCTCAGGCCAACTCAGATAATCCAGGATAAGCTCCGCAACTCAAGATTTTTAACTTGAGGACACCTGCAAAGTCTGCTTTGCCATGTGCGTTAGATTTCTCCAGAGAAACAGAATGAATAAGATGTGTAGATGGGAGTTCCCATAATGGCTCAGTGGTTAACGAATCCGACTAAGAACCATGAGGTTGCAGGTTCAATCCCTGGCCTCGCTCAGTGGGTTAAGGATCCAGCGTTGCCGTGAGCTGTGGTGTAGGTTGCAGACGCGGCTCGGATCCCACGTTCCTGTGGCTGTGGCGAAGGTCAGCAGCTACAGCTCCTGTTAGACCCCTAGCCCGGGAACCTCCATATGCCACGGGTGCGGCCCTAGATAAGCCAAAAAGAAAAAAAAAAAGATGTGTAGACGAACAGGCAGATAGATAGATACTTAGATAATTGATAGACAGGATGGATAGACAGAAAGATAGATAGACAGATAGATACAGGAACTGGCTCATGTGATGTGGGGAGCCAGCAAGTCCAAACTCTGCAAGATAGGCTGTGATACTTGAGACCCAGGAAAGAACAGATGTTCTGTTATGAATCTGAAGACGGGCTGGAGGCAGAATTTTTTCCTTTTGAAGGACCTCAGTCTTATTCTTCAGTCCTGCAACTGACCGCCGCACTGATGAGACCTACCCATACCACGAGGGGTCAAAATTTGACTTACCCAAAGTCTACTGGTTCAATAGTCAGTCACATCAAAAAATGATCTTCACCACACCATCTAGACTAGCGTTTGAACAAGCACCCCAGCTGACCCCTAAAATTCACTATCACAGCATATAAAGTTCCAGGGATTAGGTTAGGGACATGTGTGAGGGACCATCGTTCAGCCTCCCAGAGTCCCCTAATGCTCTTTTTTTAAATAAAAAAAGACAGTGTTCTCTGCGAGAAAAAGTTGATACTAATTCAGACCAACTAAAATTTTCCCATACTCTCCCACTCTCATCAGAACTTTACAGGAACCAAAGGGAATTTTCCCATGGTTCCTTTTACCTTCATTATATGCAGTTTTGAGGAGAATTTCGTATCATATCATCCTTAGTAATAAAAAGGAAGATCTGCTTCTCTGATTAAAAGCCTTTTTTCCATACTTTTGAAGAAGAAAATCTCTTTTTTTCTCTTGAATTGCTATTCTTGGCAGGAAATATTTTATCAGCTCAGGTTCCTAATTGGATAGAAACATGGCTATTGTAGTGCTTTTCTGTCGCAGACAGGGGATCTTTAGGTTTGGGGGACTGGAGACACATTTAAGCAGAAATCTGTTCCCTTTGGTCCCTCAAAATATTTTAAAATGACTGTGAAATGAGAGGAATAGGAGGATTCCCAGAGAATGGTTCCAAGTTGCTAGAACTTCAATCCCGAGCTGCTCCTTCCCTCCAAAGACAAAAGAAACCAAGATGCAGAGAAGAGACCCCTTGCAAAAAAAAATCTTCCTTATGTGAAAAACATAAAATAACGTCCATGGCTGTTGTCTGAATGATTAATCCTGCTTCATCTTCTTTGCTCTCACAAATCTTTTGCTTCTTTACCGAACAAAGTATAATTGCAGTGGAAATATTTATTCTTCTTAGTATAATATTTCTTCAAACCTTGGGTACCAGGGATTTGGTTGGACACCTGCACAGGTGAGGATTTGGTCTGGCTTCACATCCCCTGGTTACAGGAACTAAGATGCCTGATTTGGGGGTAGCATGATCTGTTCCCCTCGTGGCAGCCTGAGGAATAATCATGATTACAACTGCTGTCTTTTGAAGATGTAGCTTGGGCCAGTCCACCTGTTGGATGCTTTACAACTCAGCTCTGCCTGAAAATATCCCTCCCAGGAAGAGCCCTTTAATAATACATTTTACAGATGAGGACACTGAGGTTTACATTGACTGTAAAGCTCTCATAGCATTGGAATTCAGTCCTATATGATAGCCGAGAAATGTTGAGAGCTGTTATGGGTTTAAAAAAATATACGTATCTTGGAATGAGGTGCCTTATAAGTAACTTACTCAGAGGTAGGAGCTTGTGAGTGGAATTCTCGGTTGGTCCCAAAGGCAATTCACCATAAGAAGGATGAAAGGCTTTGTGATAAGCACCTAAAATGCATTCCCTCATTTCCATGCTGGTGCCATCAGATTTTGAACTGCTCCCTTACCCTGTCTTCTTTTGTTTTTTAATTTTTAAAAATTTTTATTATAGTTGATTTAAAATGTTCAGTCAATTTCTACCGTACAGCAAAGTGACCCAGTTACACTGACATACATTCTTGTTTTCATATTATCCTCTATCATGTTCCATCACAGGTGATTAGATAGGGTTCCCTGTGCTGCAGATGATTGCATTTGGAGTGGCTAAGCAATGAGATCCTGCTGTATCCCTTCTTCTTAATTTGCATTGAATCGTAGATGCTCAGGGCGAAGGCCCAGAGAGGTTAAAGGACTCACTGAAAGTTGCACAGCTAGCAAATAGATGATCTTTAGCATTCTATTTCTCTCTTTCTCTCTCTCTGCAGTGGTATCTCCCATGGGTGGAGCAGGGACTCTCCCAAACAATGTGAAAAGCCCACTCCAGCAGTTCCCCTCCCTGAGCAGCGAAGGCGCTAAAATTCTACAGCAGTTAAGTCACAATTGGAGAGTCCAGCGAGGAGAAGGCTGGGCTGCAGTAGGGACTAAATCGTTGGTGCGGGAGGATGTAACCGATTAATAACCTCAGCCGACAGAAATAAAGTCCTGCAGAAAATGAGCTGACCCGGGTGAGCCTTGAGGGGGCTGGGGTGAAAGGGGGGGGGGTTGGAGGTCGGACCCCCCGCCTCGCAGAGGGTCATCGGTTGAAGGTGAGGAAACGCGAGCAAGGGAACCGAAAAGCAGAGAGGCGCGCTCACCGACCTCCTGCTTTGCCAGAGCAGGTCCTGGCATGGGGTTAATTGCCCACTTTCCCAACACTGTACCTGGAAACCTTCCCAGTCTGCACATCTGCCAGGGCTGGGCAGCGCCCCTTCCCGGCAGGACAAATCTGAGGGAGGGCAGGAAGTTTGGACGAGTGAACCCTTCCTCTCGTGGCTCTGCTGCGGCAGCAAACACCTGGGCCACCACCGCCCCCCACCCCAGTCCCAGCGCCCCTCATCCCGAACCATCTGGCCCAGGACCATCTGCGGGGGCAGTGGGGTGTCCTGAAATAGCTCCACAGCCCTTTGTCAGTTTGGATGTTTAACTCTCCACTTGGCTCAGCTAATAGGCTCCCAAAGACCCAGGGCTTTCCTCAGCGAGGCAGGAGGAACTGGCCTGCATTTCCCAGGACTGAGGGATTTAGGAAAAGAACAAGTTCATTCAACCTGTGCCTGCTCCATCTTCGGCAGTGAATTAGGTACTTCCATACCCATGTTTTCTCTCTTACTCCCCAAACAGCCCAGTGAGGAAAATGTCACCGTGCCCATGTCAAGGATTTTTTTTTTCTTTCCCTTTTTTTAGGGCTACACCCAAGGCATATGCAAGTTCCCTGTATACGGGTCGAATCAGAGCCATAGCTGCTGGCCTGCGCCACAGCCACAGCCACGCCAGATCCAAGTCACATCTGCAACCTACACCACAGCCCACAGCAACTCGGGATCCTTAACCCACTGGGCGAGGCCAGGGATCGAACCTACATCCTCATGGACACTAGTCGGGTTCGTTACCGCTGAGCCACAACACGAACCATGACATGGATGAGAAAACTGAGGCTCTGAAAGTCACGGTGATGATCCTTAAAGACCTAAAGTGCAGACCCAGAGTCTGCGGTGAGCTTGTCCGGGTCATCTCCTGACGCCTCCATGAAGGACTGGAGAGGAATTCCAGAAGAAAAAGATGCCCTTGACTGACCACCTCAGAGTTCCTCCCACTGAGGGTGCTAAACCAATGCCCTGCCCCTCAACTTCTGCTGTACAGCAAAGGGACCCAGTTACACATTTACATACATTCTTTTTTTTTCTCAGTATAACTTTAAGGTTTTATTTATTTTTATTTTTATTTTTACATTATACCCAGCTGTACAGCGTGGTGACAGGGTTACACATACATATATGGATTCATCACAAGTGGTTAGACAGAGTTCCCAGTGCTATACAGTAGGATCTCCTTGCTTTTCCAGCTCAGAGGCAACAGTCTACAACTCTTAACCTCAGGCCCCCTACCGTCCCATTCCCTCCCCCACCCTTTTGGCAACCGCAAGTTTGTTCTCCAAGTCCTTGATTTTCTTTTCTGCATAAAGGTTCATTTGTGCAGCATATTAGATTTCAGTTATTAGTGATATAATATGGTATCTGTCTTTCTCCTTCTGACTTACTTCACTCAGTATGAGGGTCTCTAATTCCATCTGTGTTGCTGCAAATGACATTATTTTATTCTTTTTTATGGCTGAGTAGTATTCCATTGTGTATATATACCACATCTTCCTAATCCAATCATCTGTCGATGGACATTTGGGTTGTTTCCATGTCTTAGCTATTGTGAATAGTGCTGCAATGAACATGTGTGTGCAGGTGTCTTTTTCAAGGAAAGTTTTGTCCGGTTTACATACATTCTTGTTTTCACATCATCCTCCATCACATTCCATCACAGGTTATTAGACATGGTTCTCTGTGTTTACAGTGAGACCTAGCATCTGGAGTTTAAAATATCACGATTTGTACACAGCTCACATCGTTGTATTTACTTCCTTATTCTTTTTTTTTTTAATGTTTAACTGTGTATTTTTTAAAAATCTAGAGCATTAAAAAAAAAAAAAATCCTAGAGTCACCAAAACACGAGAAGTGGCGTCAGAGAGGCATCGCTGCAACAAGTGCTGCGAGCTGGGAGGGCGGCTCTCCTTGTTTTTCTGCAGCAACACTCAGAACCATCCTTGGCATTCATCTCCTTCATGTGTCCGCTGAGCTCACGAGGAGGCACGCCACGTACCCACAGAGACAGGAAGCAGGAGTAGAAGCGAGGTCAGCTCCTTCGGATGTCATCGTATTATTTGATTCCAGTGAAGTGCTGGGAGAAAGGCGTGGGCCCCGTGGTGCGGGAGGGGTTGGGGTGGGGCTGAAACGGGAGGACCGCATTCATCGGGGCCCTGCGGTGTGACTGGTGCTGCTCTGGGCACCACTTCCATTGCCACTCACTTCACTCCTTCCTGATCACGGTACAGGGGAGGAAGGGGCTGAATTCTCACTTAGAGGTCACGTGTCTGCAGAGTCAGTGATCAAAACAGGACTTCAGGAGTCCCCGTCGTGGCTCGGCAGAAAAGAATCAGACTAGTATCTGTGAGGATGCAGGTTTGATCCCTGGCCTTTCTCAGTGGGTTAAGGATCCGGCGTTGCCGTGAGCTGTAGGGTAGTTTGCAGACGGGGCTTGGATCTGGCGTTGCTGTGGCTGTGGCGAAGGCTGTCAACTACAGCTCCAATTGGACCCCTAGCCTGGAAACCTCCATATGCCACGGGTACAGCCCTGAAAAGACAGAAAACAAAACAAAACAAAAAAAAACAGGAATTGAGTCCAGACAGTTTGACTCCGGAGCCTGGACACACGGTCACTGTGACATCCAAGAGGCCGGCAGCCCAGAGGTCTCTGCAGGCTTGGCTGTGGCTGACGGAGGGAGGTTTGAGGAGAACTTTCTTCCCTCCAAACCAAGTTTGCACCTGCGCTTGTCAGCCACGGCTGGATGTTAGAATAACCTGGAAAGGTCTGTTCAGCCTGACCCTGAACTTAGGGCTTCTGATTTTGGGGGCGAGGAGTGGGGGCTGCCCACTGGAATTTTTTAGATATTTTAAGATCTCCCCAGGGTTGAGGACTGCTGTTCTAAAGGACGGGGAAATATGAAGGAAGCATTTATTTCCTCAATCAGGATAGGCCCTGCCTCACCCTCTTTCCGTGCAGGTGATGAATCAATGATTCTCCTGGTGGTTCTCTCTCTCTCTCTCTCTCTCTCTGTTTTTTCTTTCTTTTCTTTTTTTTTTTTTTTTTGCTTTTTAGGGCCGCACCCACGGCATATGGAAGTTCCCAGGCTAGGGGTCAAATTGGAGCTACAGCTGCCAGCCTACAGTCATAGTTAACGCTGGATCCCAGCTGCGTCTGCAACCCACACCAGAGCTCACGGCAACATTGGATCCTTAACCCTTTGAGCGAGGTCAGGGATCGAACCTGCAACCTCATGGATCCTTGTTGGGTTCGTTAACCACTGAGCCATGAAGGGAACTCCCCACTTGTTCTCTTGAGTGATGTAACTCTGTGGTTTGGGTGCGACCAGGATGGGGGTGGCGGCGGGAGGGGGCTTTGGGGGTTGGCAGAGGACCAGGCACAAGGCGGAGGAGTGGCTGGGTAGGCAGCTCAGGGCTGAAATTCAAGAGTTAATTCAAGGGCAGCAGCCAAGCCTCTGAAGGAAGGAGAAACAGCCTCGCCACTGGCTGTCGGTGCAGAGAGCAGATGTGGCGGATTTAATGGCTTCTGTGCTGGGAGCAGCTGTCAGGTGACTCAGCTGTTATGGGCCCAGGCTGTCCCTCCCCCGGCCTGGCCTGGCCTGGCCCAGTCCTACCAAGGAGCCAGTTCCAGAGCAGGACGTGAGCCCCCCAGGGCCTCAGAGTGTGGTGGGAACCAGGTCAGTCCAAAGAGCTGGTCAGGGCGTGGCGTGCGCCCCCCGCCTCGCCCCCGAGATGACTGGTTCTGCTCATTCACTCTGTGATATTAGGCAAGTCCTCGCCCTTTCCAGCCTCACCCACCGACTGACTGGACAGACTCTGCCGTCATTCCCAGCACTGACCTCCCGGAACTCTCAAAATGAGCCTGGAGGAAGGTGCAGGGCTCCCATGCCAGAGCCTGAGAAACAGGCAAGGAGCAGGCTCTGCAAAGAGGATGGAGAAGCAGCCACTGGTACCATCATTCGCAGTAATAATCGCTAGCGTTTACTGGAGCATTTCCTGTGTGCCAGGTTCCGGGCTGGGTCAGAACAGGTTGGACCTCATGCTTTCTTTGCACTCTGCGTCGCTATGCCTATCAATGTCGCTATGCCTATTTGACAGATGAGAAAACTGAGGCTTGGGGAGAGGCTACGTGGCGGAGCTCTAATTCACACCCAAAGTTGCCAGCCTTTTGGAGCTGAGCTCGCGGCATCCAGGGTGGCTGCCTGCCTTGGTCAGAGGCTTGCACAGTGGTTAAGAGCCCAGACTGAGGGACAGGCAGCTGGCGCTTAGATTCTGGCCCTTCCTGGAGGCACCCTGTGGATTTCAAGCAGAATTTCGAAAATGTAAGTAATTAATGCTTGGTCCCAGAGAATGAAGCTGCGGGCTTTGTGGCTCCCAAGCCAGCCTCATCCCTGGGCAGGGCCACGTATTGTCCTTTAGTTGACTGTGTCCCCAGGGGTGACCAGAGGCAATCCGATGGGCAGAGAAGAGGGGAGGGGGGTGCTTCGCCACTGCAGCCTGAGAAGCCGTGAGCCAGAGGGCGGGGGCCTCAGGGCCCAGGTGTGGGGACAATGCATGCAGTGCCTGCGTTTCTTTGTGAGCCTCAGTCAGTCCCCTGCCCCGAGGGTGTCCGGGCCTCTCCGCTTGTTTGCTGGAAGCACATGCCGGCTTCCTGGAGGGGAGCTGTTGTGGCCTAAGAATGAGTCGATCTGGGGGCGCAGTGGTCTGCAGTTAGCTAATACGAAAATAGATCTGTTTCCCAGCCCTTTTATTCCACACACAATGGCATCACGGGGCCGCTCCGGCTTTCTCTTTCCAACAACAATGTTGCCATCAATGCCCTCCCGAGGACGTCTTTATTTGAAGGCTGGGAGATATGAATTTTATCATTGCAGATAATCCTACTGCTTACAAAATATTCTAAACAAAGTGAGCCACTCCAACTGCCCACTGAGGCTGGTTTTCCAGAACCAAAGCGCTTTTTTATTTGCTGAGTCCTCCTGCAGCCCAGGCCCCCAGCTCTTTTTCCCAGGTCTGAATGGCCCTTGCAAGGGAGGAAAGCCTTTCCAGAAAGCCGTGAAACTTGATTTCAGTCCAGAAATGAGCCCTGTGTGGAAACGATGGTTTTTTTGCAATTGCTCTTACAGGACCCATTCTCGATTTCCACGTGCTGGACTTGGCTGCAAGTAATAGCACTCGCCCTGAATTGAGTTATAGAATCTGAGGCTCAGAAAGGTGAGCGCGATGACTTGGTAACCACATTCTAGTCCAGCCTTGCATTTTCCAGGCTGGGAGTGGGGGTGGGAGAGGGTAACTGAAGCCCAGGGAAAGCAGGTGACTTCTTAAAGTCACCAAGCTAGTGGGTGGCAGAGAAGGGTCTGGCCCCGCACTTTCCTCTCTAACCCCAGTGCCTCCCAGGCTGCAACATGTTCTACTGACGGTGTTGCAGGAAGGGGGACACTTTCCAAGGCCCGAGCATAGGCTCTTGTCTAACACTCTGAAATGAATGTCCCAGGAGACACACGTGATGACAAAGCAAGAGCCTTTACTGGGAAGGGGCGCCTGGGTGGGGAGCAGCGTGGTTAAGAACCCAGGAGAAATGCTCTGCCGCGAGGCTTGCAGTCTCCGGTTTTATGGGACTGGGGTTAGTTTCTGGGTTGTCTCTGGCCAATCACGTTGCTCGGTCTGGCTCAAGGGCCTTCTTGGTGGCGCATGCGCCTCTCAGCCAAGATGGATTCCAGCACCAAGGATCTTGGGAGGTTGGTTGTCTCCTCCCTCCGACTGGCCCCTCCTCCTCCTGATTCAGTCTTCGGGGCAGCATCGTGTTCCTTGTCAGGGCCTCCGGTTGAGGGACAAACTCATGCAAGTGGCTATTAACGTGCCTGGCCAAGGTGGGCAGCTTCAGTCAATGGTCCCCTAACAATGGTGCCCAAAGTGGTCTCAGGTGGCTTGTGGCATCAAAGGGCATTCATTTTATATCCATTCATCTAGAGAGAAAACGATCCCCTTTTCAGCTTTACTTTTGCTCTTGATGGCAATGGGGAGAAAGGCTTAACCTGGTCCCCACGTGCCTTTGGCACCTCTGTAACCGTGTTTGTCTCTCTTTGTAACAAACCCAGAGCAGACCTTGGTTGAGAGTAGGTAACAATATCTGCTTTGTGTTTAATAACATTATTTTGTTTTCATCGTGTTTATTTTTAACGTTACTACCTAATATTACTTATTTTCCACTTAGAGTTTTTTTAATGACTGTTTTAAAATAGCTATTTTTCAGAAATTAAAAAATAATTTTATTTAAGGTTTTTTTCTAAAGTGAGTTCATTTAAGTAATTAACAAGATAAGTGGTCTGTGGGTATGACAAAGCTCCTGAATGCAGCGATGTGAACGGCTAAAGTTTGGAAACCAGCTACTGCTTTGCACCTGGTACTTCCTGTAAATGGCTTCAGGGCTGAAATCTGTTGGAAAGGATTTCCAAAGAGGGCTGCTGAACCTGAACTCATTTCTCTTGCTTGCATAGGTCTCATCCTTTTTTTTTTTTTTTTTTTAGGGCTGCACCTATGGCATATGGAAGTTCCCAGGGTAGGGGTCGAACTGGAGTTACAACTGCCTGCCTGTGTCACAGCCACAGCAACATGGGATCCGAGCTGTGCCTGGGACCTACACTACAGATCATGGCGATGCCAGATCCTTAAACTCACTGAGTGAGGCCAGGGATCGAACCCACATTCTCATGGATATTAGATTCATTTCCACTGAGCTGCAACGGGTCTCTCAGTTCTCATCTTTTTAAAGTATCCTATTAGCCTTTTTTTTTTTCATATTCCTAATATTTTTCTCTGCTAAAGCAAGATCTTGCCATTGTAGGCATTGGTAAATGGAGTCTAGTTGGTTACCGTGCTGGCTTGAGAGCCCTGGGCTCATCCCTCCCCCACTGTATGTCACACACAAGCCATTGCATACCTGCAGCTGACTCTGTCTTCAACTGCATGTGAGGAAGCTCAGGCTGGACAAATCTAGTGCATCCTTTTACATCTTTGTTCATTTATTTGTTTGGGGCTATGACTGTGGTATGAAGAATTTCCTGGGCCAGGGATGAAACCCAAGCACAGCAGTAGCTGCCAGGTCCTTAACCCACAGAGCCACCAGGGAACTCCTATTTGTTTTTTTAACGGTGAGGTTGTCATAGGGGTTCCAGAGCCATCTGGAAGTGTTCAAATCCTCTTTCTTCTCCTTCCTAGCTATGTGGGTAAGTTGTCTAGCTTCTCTGGGCCTTAGTGTCTGTTTCTCTAAATAAAGAATGGCAGGGTGGAGCCAAAGGAGGGACTGCTGTGTGCATCTCAGATTCACCCAAGAGATTCAAGTGTCCCGAGGGCACCCCATGAGCTAATCCAGCAGTGGGGAGGGAAGCCCAGGATGCTGGCTGGTTATCCTACACTGGCTTCTCTTGCTGTGGGTACCACTGACTTCCCTGAGGGTAAGGTCCCCACAGCACGTCATGGCCCTACAGAGTAGCCAGTGACTGTAGGGTGAATGAATTAACTGACTCGGGAGGGTTCAGATTGAAATGTATTGAACTGAGTGATTCTAATCACCTGTTCATTCAGCAGATCCCTTTTTCAGCATCTGTGAAGTGACAGGTGGCACGGTGTCCCATGTCCGATGGCCAGCTCTGATGCCAGCCAGACCTGGATAGGCTTCTGGATCCACTGCTTCCTATGTGATCTAGAGTAAATTTCTGAATGTCTCTGTTTTTTTCAGTTTCCTCAGCTATAAAAACAGATCTAATGAGAGTCCCCACCTCATAGAGGGGTCGTGAGGAAAAGAGGCGATACGTGGAAAATTCCTTGGAAAAGTGGGAGCAGAGGGCATCATAAACGCCAGCCATGCCGGCCTTTCTGATGGTGGGCTGGGGGCTGGGGTGAAGTAGAGAGTGAACCAGACACAGCCCTGCCCTCGTAACACTTACAGTCTAGCAGGGGAAATGGACAAAAGCTGGGAAGACAAAGGTATTGCAATTAGAAATTGTGCCAGGCAGGAAACACACGGCATGCTCTGAGGGAGCGTGATGGTGCGAGAGACCCTTTTCAATTTGGGCATCAGGTCAAGCCTGTCTGGGAAGAGACCTGAAGGATGAGATCGAAGGAGCTACACAGAGGACCAAGTGGTGATGCAGACATGGGGGAGCAGCCTGCAGAGAAGACCCTGGGCTGAGAACCGGGACGGGACTGATAAACAGGAGGCTCTCTCCCTAGAGTCTACGAGAAAGGAAATTCCCGGAGGCCACGTGAGAGGCCCCTTAATAGAGCTGTGTGACTCACTGCTCCTCTTGAGGAAGAACCCATTGATTGTGCTCTGCTGTGACCTGTCATTGTCTGCCTGGCCTGAGGCCGGGGAGAAGCCTCATCCGTCCATCCGGCAATGCTCAGCTTCATGATTTTGCCATTTTGCTAAAGTCAAGAGGCAGACTCTGTGGGGAGAGAGATGGAGCTGCAGGAAAACTGCGGGTCCCCAGGGAGGCCAAGTTCTGGGGCCTCCAAAGACCCCAGGCCGGGGCAGGTGAGCCACCCAGTGAGTCAGGGACCACTGAGCCTCAATGGCACTTAGCCTGTGATGGGACATTTATGGTTCGAATTTACATCTCTATGTGTCAGTAGGTGAAAAAGGTCTCTGGTTCAAAACTTGCTCATTTATATATAAAATTATATGGGTGTGGTTATTTAAATATATTTTATAGTAATATTATAATAATAAATATTATATGCTTATTATATATATGTTATGTTCTATGTTCATATATATGTGTGTGCTTTATTACAGGCAGGTGACTCTATGCCTCTTCAATCATAACAGCTGGATGGCCGCTCACTGGCCTCCAGTGGCACCAGTTAGGATTTGAGCACTGCTCTGAAATTCTTCTGGGTTGAGGCCAGCCTGAGACATGCCTCCATTTGTGTGTTAAGAAACTAGTAAGCGGAGTTCCCTGGTGGCTCAGTGGGTTAAGGAGCCAGTGCTGTCACTGCAGTGGCTCAGGTCACTGCTGTGGGTCCAGGTTTGATCCCTGGCCTGGGAACTTCCGTGTGTCATGGGTGTGGCCAAGAAAAGAAAAAGGAAAAGAAACTGGTAAACATAACCAGTTACTGATCCCACACTTAGGACTCATCCAGAATATGTGTTTTCTAGGTCAGCCCTCACCACACTAAGCATTATAATTATCTCATGTTAAGCCCAGGGCATCTGAGGCACAGAAAGTTGAATGACCTGCTTGGGGCCCTTCAGGCTGTCAGGGTCAGAGTCAGGAGACAAACCCCATAGAAGGGCTGTGCTGGCTCCCAGGTGTACTGCAATCCCACCCCAAAACCCCCCTTCAAACTGTGTTAGAAACGGCTTTCAGAACAGCCACTCATTCAGGTGAAACTTACCAGGCAGGCAGAGCGTCTAGTAAAATGCTCTTTAAGGGCTAGTCTGGGCTGACTGCTCATCTGCTCAGAAAATAATTGATAGTCTGGCCCTATTTCAGGCAGCCTGGACCACCTCGTTTCTTAGGTAAGAGTGCAGGGAGGGCCCCACCTCTCCGCACTTAAAGCAGCCCCTATGCCCGTCTGGCATGGTGACATGGACCCTTGAGACTCATGGGCTGTCCCAGGACCGACGACACGGGCCCTTCCTGGAACTTGCTGGGGATGCAGATTCCCAGGCCAGCTGAAGCAGAATCTGCTGTGAACAAGATTCCCCCAGTGATTCTGGGCATCTGAAAGTTTGGGATGCTCTGATGTAGACCATTACGGATTCAGTTATTATGAGTCCTACTCGGTGCTTCTAGAAAGGCTGTGAGATGAAGCACTGTGGCCACCTGGCGCCACATGGGAAGGACTAAAATAAGGGGGTCAGAGTTGCACCTGCTAGGAGCTCTTAGAATGCCACCCACCAGTGATTTCTAAACAGTCCGGGGCCTGATAAGCTAATAGAGTATCTAGAGGAAGCAATGCTGGGTGAGTCAGGTGGGAGAGAGGGGACTGGAACTCCACAGGCAGGGACGTGGGGTGACTTGGAAGCTATTGGGGCAGACTAGAGGCTCCTGGCTTTGATTGACCTTGGGCTTGGGTTCCGACGCTCCCTGTCTGCCCAGCTCCCGTTGAAACTGACCTGTGTGGACCCCGCCTGGCGGAACCCACTCGGGGGGAGTTTGGGAAAGGCAGCTTCCTATGACTACCCCTCTCAGATGCAGCACAGCAGCCCCTAGTGCCATCATCGGTTCTGATGGCAGTGATGCCGACACGGTAACAACACTTGTGTGTTGCCACGATCTTGTCAGTCGTTAAATTGTGCAGAACCACAGGCCAGGTTCTAGAGATTTATTCTCTTCCTCTGGTGCTTTCTATGGAAATGCTGCGGGGCGTGCTGGGGGCCCTCCTAGGGGTGGTTTGGAGGGGAGGTGACTTGTCTTCCCAACTAAACTAGTGTCTCAAATAGGGAGGCGGGGTCAGCCACCCAGACCCAGAGGGAAAGAGCTTGGGAGGTTCCTCTAAGGTCCAAAAAGGAACTCTTGGAAGAGCACGCCTCTCAAGACACCTCGGGGCATGCAGTGCCTTTGTCACTGGTCAGGTTTCCACAAGCTAAATTTTTTTTGAAGATCCTGATTTTCAGCATTTTCATCTTCCCATCACTTTTTAGCCCAACCCCAACTCTCCCCATCAGAAACCTGGGCGAATGCTGAGTGTTTCTACATTTCTGCTCGCTGGAAAAGAACCAAGTCAGATTTAAATTTCTGTCTGATTGGTTTTACCAGTTCCTTCTCCCACGATGGCTGAGTGTGGGAACACCTGAAACTCAAAGGAGAGGAAATAAACTCAACCTTTTAGATGGTTCTAGCCCATCTTCGGGGTGCCTGGGGCCAGGCCTGAGAACATATACACATTAGTTTCACATAGCTCATTCAAATGTTTGTCGAATAAGGAGTTCCTGTTGTGGTTCTTGACACAGTGTCCATGAGGACGTAGGTTCAATCCCTGGCCTCCCTCAGTGGGTTAAGGATCCAGTGTTGTTGCAAGCTGAGCACCATAGGTTGCAGATATGGTATTGCTGTGGCTGTGGTGTAGGCCTGCAGCTCCGATTTGACCCATAGCCCAGGAACTTCCACATGCCTCAGGTGTAGCCATTATATTTATATATATATATACACACACACACACACACACATATATATATATGAATATATATACGAAAAATGACACAAAAAATTATCAAATAAGATATTTATTCAACAAATATTTACTGAACATTTAATTCGTGTCAAGGCCTTTTCTACTAAAGTGGCGATTACTCTAGTGGAGCACACAGCCCACAAACAGACGAACAAACAAAAGTGAATTGATAAGATTATTTCTGAAAGGAAAAAGGCGCTGTGAAGAAAATGAAACAATCCGTGGAAGTTCTGCTATCCAGTTTAGCTCACAGTAAGTGCCCACACTGGGCTGAGAGAAATCAAACATTTCAATCAAATGGGCCTCGTCATGGCACATGGAAAAGATAATGGAAGTTGGAGTTAGCTGGCTTGAACTGGATGCCAGCTCATTCTCTTAGCACCTGTGTGTCCTGGGATTAACACCTGGGTGTCCTTGGACAAGTTACTTAACTTCTCTCTGCCAAGTCCAAAGCTGAGACTAGGGTGTGACAAGAGAGATACTTAAGGTTAAGGAGAAAGGCACTGGCAGGGTTTTGCAAATGTAGACTTGTCACTTGCATAACCCTGAAGGCAGTGCTTCCTTAAAATTTGCACCCTAGGTACCCCTTTTGCCTCCCCTTGTCTTGGGCTTGTTTGTTTGTTTGTTTTGCCTTTTTGGGCCATAGCCTCGGCATGTGGAGGTTCCCAGGCTAGGTGTCTATAGAGGTTCCCAGGCTAGGGGTCTAATCAGAGCAACAGCTGCCGGCCTACACCACAGCCACAGCAACATAGGATCCAAGCCACGTCTGCAAACTTTACCACAGCTCATAGCAACACCAGATCCTTAACCCACTGAGCGAGACCAAGGATCAAACCCGCAACCTCATGGTTCCTAGTCGGATTTGTTTCCGCTGCGCCACAACAGGAACTCCCCTGTTTAAAGCGGGGGAAATTATTGCATCTACCTCCTTGGGTGGTTATAAGGTACGGATAACGTGAGAAGGGAAATGAGACTGTCTTACAAGTGGGCAGCACTCAGTGGCTATGAGAAGAAGCCAGTTGCCAGGATCGAGCTGTGCCCAAGTAGCAGTTGGGACTCAAATCCAGCCGCTTTGTCCCATTTCCCAGGGCTGCGACCCAGGAGACGGTGGGAGATCTTCCATTTGCTATGGATTCTCATTAGCACCATGATGGGTGCTCCCTGTTGGGTGGCCCGTGTGCTGCGTAAGTCCCGCCGTGATGGCCAGAGCAAAGCCCAGCCTGTGTCTCCGGGTGGTGGCAGGCAGGCTCACCCCTTTGCTTTCAAACAGAGTTTTTCAGCCTTCCCCTGAGCAGATCGGGTGAATCACAGAGGGTCGGCCTCCAGAAAGCCAGCCCCATCCCTCTCCAGCCTGTGTAACAGAATCCCCCAGGAAGCTACCCTGACCTGGACGATCCAGCATGGGGGTCCTAATGAAAAATGGCTGGGCTATTAGCGCTTTGCAAATTAAGGGTCCTTTCATTTATTACGGTGCTCTGCTAAGGATGAGCATTAATTTTTTTTCCCAAAGCAAATTCACTGGAAACAGACAGTTTAGAATTTATGCTTGTAATGATGGCTACATGGGCCATTAAGACCACCTCTAAGTGAGCTTAATTTGTAGCAGATAAATGTATATGTCTACATATTTTTCAACATAGTTTATGGTGCATCTTGCACAGCTGCGCCCAACTGATTAAATCCTCACAAAATTTAAATAGGAAACCCATTACGTAGACAGTATTATCGCCATTTATCATGGAGGCAGTTTCAGGTTAACTCTTTCTGTGCCAAGCTCGGAGAAGTGCCAGGGATTTGGGGGTTTGGGGGTTGAGAATACAGGGACTTCCTCTTCCCCTGACATCTTTGTTGCTTTTCCATTCCTGATCTCTGAGGAAGTTTCTGTCCTCCTGGGTGGACGGAGGGTGATGTTTTTAGCGTGGGAGGGGAGACCCCAGGCTCACCTAGGCAGCTGGACCCTTGCTGTCTGGCTGTGGTGGTCTTCACTGCCCCTTGCACCATGCCAGTGCAGCCCCTGCAGGAACCTGAAGCTTTTTCCTTGAGGAAATTTACACAAGTAAATGGTCAGAATTTGTGGGCGCCCCAGCTTCTCTAAATTCAGGTTCTTTCTATGACTGCATTTTCAAGTTTTTTTTTTTTTAAGAGGTCATATAGGCAGAATTCTTTTAATACAACAAATATATGCCTGAACATTTTCATTAGGATCCTTTAGGTTCTTTTCCTAAATGCATTTTCAGGATGAGGGTGGATGGTTTAACCGAATGAGCGCCCGATCAACATTTAATAATGATAGCCACGTTTCTTTCTAATCGGAGCCCTTTCAGATTACTTTGACCAAGTTCAAGTCTGCCTCTGAGACTGTCTGTATGCTCTTGGACAAGCTACTTGATGTCTCTGAAGCTCGGTTTCCTCCCCTGTAATTTACCTACCCCTTGTGAATATTGTGATGGTAAAAAGAAATGACCCATATGAAGCCTATAGCCCTTGGCACTGGGGATAGAAAAATGCTAGGAGCCTGATGACAACTTGAACTAGAAAACGGGCTTGAATCCAGCGAAACTTAAATACAATCAATGCTTTCAACAACTGAAATACGTTCCCATTGTTATGAGAGTGATCCACTCTGTTTCCATGAGAGGTGACGGTTGGAGAAGTCTTCACACAGGGAGCCGTACTGGAACAGAGTGTCTCGGCTAAAGAAGGAATGAAGTTTCCAGGCCAACAAAGAAAGGAGGGCAGCCCTGGATCAGAAGCAACAGGTGCATAGCTGGGCAGAGCTGGGAGTCTTGGAGGGTCCTGGATCCTGCTAAAGCACCCACCATCCTGCAGGAAGGAGGGAGCACGGAGGTGGGAGAGCCCGGCTGACTTGGGATCTTGGAGCTCGTCGCTTGCCATCACGTGAAGCTGAGACTCTATCCTGAAGTTAACAGGGAGCCTTCGGAAAGTTTTAATCAGGAGTGCGATGGGGCTGAATTTGCATTTTAGAAGGCTCTCCTTTGCAGCCACGCGGAGAATAGCTTGAAAGGGAGTAAGAATGGTGGCGGAGGGAATGGTTAGAAAACAGTGGCAGGTGTCTCATTAGCACTGCAGACGAGGGTCTAGGACATCGGGGATGGGAGTGGAGAGACTCTTCAGAGGCAGAATCATCGGCTTTGATGATTGATTAAAAGCAGGGGTGAGGGAGGTGGCGAAGAGGATGCCAAGTCTGCAGCCTGGTACAAGCCAAGGCAGGAGGGCGACCGGCTTTGGGGAGGAGGGCAAGAAAATGGGGCCAGCTGGGGGCAGGTTGTGCTTTAGGTGCCTTTGGTGGTAAATCTGAATTTCTATTTATTGATCTCACTCCTAGCAAGGATCCCTTGGCTTGAAACAATACTTCCCAGGAGAAGAGAAATTGATGGATGGGTAATTTGCTCTAAACCTCCAGCGGATGATTGCTGGCACCCAGCAAATCTCCTTCCTGTAAACTGCTTTTCAATACGGTGAGGGCTCTGACTGGCTGTTTATTAACTCTGGGGTCACAAGGAAGCAGCATGCTTCCAAATGTGACCAATTAAGGACAAAGCCGAGATGCGGGGCCTGTCTCTCTGTGTGTGTTTGAAAGGAATCAAGTGAAATGTTCTAAGTGTTCAATTTCACCTGTCAGAGTTACCGCTTGTCAGTGTTGGGTGCCTGTTCTCAGATTCTGGAGTTTATTAGCACATCACCCTCTTCTAAAGAATTGTGTGATTCTCTCCCAGGACCGATCAGGGAGCAAGGGGTAACTTTCCTTTTTCCTCTCTCATGTTATAAAACATTTTTTTTTTCTATCTTGAATAAGTAGGCACAGGGGGCAGGTGCAAGGGAAGAGAAACTAACCCTTAGGTACCCAAGATGTGCCAGGCATCTTGCTAATAACTGTATTACAGTTAGGGATGGCGAGAGCCAAAAGAGTCATTGGAGATAGATAGCGCTTATTCTGGGTCAGCTCTGCGCCAAGACTTTAGGTGCATTATCTCATTTAAGGCTTCCAACTCTTCCAAAAAGATCTTGCAATCATCTCATGGTACAGATAAGAAAATTGAGGTGGGAGTGACTAACAAATTCAGCAAGTGGCAGAGATGGGATTCAAACCCAGGACCTTTTGACAATGAAGCCACGTCTCGGCGGCTACAGTGTGACCCTGGGTTGTCTAAAAACCCTTTGGCTGCCTTGGTCCTGTGAAATGGCATCACCGCGCCCCTCTTACGGCCCTTGTTAGGCACTGACTGAGCCTCTCATGCTACAACAGGCTGCACAGAGTAGGCGCTTATTAAATGTCTGCTGAGTTGAAATGACCCAGGTTCCCTCTGCTTCTTGATGCTGCTTGCATGGCTCTTCCTCTGGCCTAAAAGGGAACCCTTTTCCTTTTCACTATTGTTTATCTTCCCCAACCTTTTTTTTCAAGCTTAGTCCAGTCTCACCTCCTCCAGGAAATGCCCCTGATTAATTTCTTTGCCTGGCCCTCTGGGCACCAAATCCCAGACTGCTCAATGGCTATGTCTGTCTATACTGGTCTAACTTGGCTTCTTCACTCTGTGTGTGTACGTGTGTGTGTGTGTGTGTGTGTGTGTGTGTGTGTGTGTGTGTGTCCGTCCTTGGGTAGATGCCCTGCTCTTTCCATCCAGGTTCACTTATAACATTTTCTCCAGTGGATAAAAGTCATCACTGTGACACACAACCCGGGCATCCTGTGGCTATTTTACCAGTCAAAACTTATGCGTTTCTTGCTGCACGCAGACTGACTGTGTGATCTTGGGCAAGGTAATTAAACCCTTTGTAATCAATTTGCTCATTTGCAAAATGGGGGTAAAATAGTAGCACCCAACTCGGGATCGTTTTGAAGCTTAGATGAGATAACAGGTGCACAGCTCTCAGGACATCACCTGGCACTGAGTAGGTGCTTAATAAATGGTGGCTCTTATCATCATGGGGTCAGCGAGGTGGTATAGAACAGCTTTGTACCACCTCTCACGTATGTACCATACTTTATGGTTTTTGACATTTCTCCATTCACTGCGTCTTTTGATCTATATGCTCACACTGAGAGACAGAAAGAGAGACAGACAGACAGAGGGTGAGAGGGAGGTGTTTTTTCTCACTGTCCTGGGTAGATGTTAGTGCTGGAAGGAAACTCGGGGCTATCCTGGGGTTCATGAAAGGGCTCGAGAAGATTCATGAACTCCTAAAATTAAATGTGCATTATTATTGTTTTGTTGTTGTTGTTGCCTTTTTTTTTTTTTTTTTTTTTTGCAACTGTACCAGCAGCATTTGGAATTTCCCAAGATAGGGGTCAAATCAGAGCTGCAGCTAGGGTCTGTGCTACAGCCACAGCAGTGCTGGGTCTGAGTTGCAGCTGTGACCTATGCCCACAGCTGGCGGCAAGGTCAGATCCTTAGCCAACTGAGCAAGGTCAGGGATGGAACCTACATCCTCACGGACACTTTGTTGGGTTCTTAACTCACTGAGCCACAATAGGGACTCCTAAATGTGCCTTATTTAAGCATGCGTGCTTATGTGTATCCTTCTGGGAAAAGGACCCCATGGCTTACTTAGATTCCCAGAGGTGCCCATAGCTCCCCAAAAGGCTTAGGACCATTGGTCCAATCCAACTGTTCATACTTTATACATGGAGCTGCTGGGTCCCAGAGAGAGGAAGGGATGTGCCCAGTGCTCATGAGTCAGGCAGGGCAGGGACCTGGGGACCTGCTCCCAGGCCAAGGCTCTCTCTCCCTCCCAGACTCAGCTTTGCCCAGTCAGTGTCAGGCGAGGAGAGCCGGGCACCTTAATGAGGGCAGCTTGGCTGAGGACATCGCCGCGGCAGGAGATGAGAACTTCAGGGCAGGGGATCCTGAGCCCATTAGAACCTGCTTGTTGTGTGAGGTGGACACTAATTGCACTGCCAGGGAGTCATCGACTGACCGTCGGGGCCACACAGATGAGCTCACAGCAAAAACACTCAGGAGTTCTTTGTGACATTGGGGAAGCCAAACAAGAGGGCCTAGGCTCAGGGCCTGCCAGCCGAGCGAAGGCCAGCCCACAGCTTTGCTGCATCATTTCTTTTTATTTCCGCGTGCGCGCGCACAAGTGTGTGTGTTTTTAGGAAGAGAGAGAAATAGGAGGAAGGGGAGTGGGGAGCATGCATTAGAGACTACACACATATACACAGGTGCAGGCGAGCACACACACACACACATGCACACATAAATACACATGCACACATACACACGTGCACACACATGCACAACGCACATGCGCACATACACACGCACACAAACACACATGCACACACACATGCACAATGCATATGCGTATATACACACATGCACACATGTACACATATATACACACATGCACATATACACACATACACACACATGCACACATATGCACATATACACACATGCACATATACACACACATGCACATATACACACACATGCACACATACACACACATGTACACATGCACACATACACACACATGCACACATACACACACATGCACACACACATACTGAGATTTGTCTGTTAGGGAATTGAGCTTCTCTCTAGGAACAGCCTCCCACCTGCCTCCTACCTCAAAGGGTTGACCGAGAGGGGAACAGATTTTAGCTACCCGCAGAAAGGAACTTTTAGGAGGCCCTAAAGGATTTCAAACCCCATAGGCCGTACGATGATGACTGTACAATAAAAATAACCCTTAGACACAGACGACGTATTCCCAAAGTTCTTTCTTCCACATTTTCCGACTTGAAATCTCAAAAGACCCCGGGAGGGTGCTGCAGGTTTCATATCAATACCGCATTTGGAGAGCTTGATTTATTTGCCATTTTAGAACAATTTCATGGTCACTGAAAACTACCACGGCTGCAGATTTTTAAAACTGTATTTGTAGGTAGTACACAAAAGTGTTAAAGGTTTTGAGCTGGCTACTGATTTGGACTTCATGAACAAGACTGTGTGCACATATGCAGAAAGTGAAAATGCAAGGATGGGGGGGTGTTTGTGTTTTAATTGCCACATGGCCAAAATTTTAAGGAAAATTTTAAATTTCAACAGTCAAAAAGAATGTCACCCCAAAGTGAAGAACTATTTTCCAGCTTCCTAGAAAAGACTCATTCATTCTTCAGAGGTCATAGAAAGAAGTTTTTTGTTTGTTTTTGTTTGTTTGTTTTGTCTTTTTGCCTTATCTAGGACCGCACCCGCGGCATGTGGAGGTTCCCAGGCTAGGGGTCTAACAGGAGCTGTAGCCGCCGGCCTTCGCCACAGCCACAGCAACGCGGGATCCGAGCCGCGTCTGCTACCTACACCACAGCTCATGGCAATGCCGGACCCTTAACCCACTGAGCGAGGCCAGGGATCGAACCCGCAACCTCATGGTTCCTAGTCGGATTCGTTAACCACTGAGTCACGACGGGAACTCCCCAGACTCCTCAATTCTAGCTGAGCTGGAAGCTCCCAGTCCTGCAGAGCCTCTGGCATTTCCATCTAGTTCTTGGTCTCTTAACGGCTGCTCTCTCATTGGCCTCACCAAGTCCTGCTCTGGATGTTTGAAGCCCAGGCTTCACCCAAGACCCCACAGGAACTGCCCACACGGAAATCTGGAGTCTTTCCCCTCTAGTGTCTACCTTACAAATTCCAGCCCCTTCAGCAGCCCAAACTCCAAACTCTGCTCAGCTCAATCAGACCAGTGGGATTGCCTTGGATTTCTCCTCCCTTTGCGTCACTTTGAAAATCATTCCGGGTCAGAAATCTGGGGCAAACGCAAGCCTCTTGCTCCTGACTCTTTCCCTTCACTCAGGAATAACAATTCTGCACTTTTGTCTGGTGCCAGGAAGCAGTTGCCTCATTTGTTTTGTTTATTTCTATTTTGATGATGGCTGGAAGGCTAGGAAGGTGCTCAGGGAGTTCTTACAGACACACCTTCCCTGAGCCCCATCCTGAGAGACTGTGACTCACTGGTCCAAGCTAGGATCTGGGAATTTCTATTTTAAAAATCTTAGGAAGATGCTGATTCAACACCTAGTTCGGGACTCACCATTCTCAACCCTACTGGGGCCACGCCAGGGCAGGAAAGGCATTTTTCCTTTCGCTTAGATCCTTAAATCCTTCCACTGGGTGACAGTACAGATTTTCTGCTTCAAAGGTAGGGGATCCTTCCACACACAACACACTGTAATCACAGCAGTCAAATAACCTGAGAGAAGACTTGAGCGGTGACTGACACACCCCCAGCTCTTCATTCCTCTGGGGCTTCACTTTTTGGGAGCAGATTCCAGGAGATATGTGTTCATTTTCTCTGTGTCTGGAGACCATGAAACCTTTGATGGTCTCTCCCTGATGTGGCTCCTGCAACCATCAAACTTCCCCTGAGGGCTCCTGAGATCCAGATTTGAGATAGAGGAGATCTTTGCAGGTTTACTGCTTGCTCCTTTCACCATTAATGGTAATTTATGAGTTTTAATCATTATGCCAAACAGTAAAATACAAAGGGGAGTCATTTCAATAAGGAAATCCATCTATTTTTATACCTTGGTCCTTATGTCTGTAGCTTGCTCTTCAAATGATCTGTTTCCAAAGACTCATTAAATGTTTAGAGAGGAGAAGCACTCAGGCATCCCATCCTCCTTACCTCAAACCAAAACCTAAGGTCCAGACTATGCAGAAATTCTAGACAGGGTGGCTTTCCGTATCCCAATAGGGAGGAGAACTTTGTAGAATTAATCTGGATTAATGCATTCAACACCGATGCATTACATGGGGCCAGCTCAGGGTCTTGCAAACATTTTACTCACAATTCATACTCAGTTCTTGTTTCCTTCATTTATTCATCTATCTATTCATTTACTTTTATGTTAAGCCATGCACATGTCCACAAGACAAAAGGTTATCAACCTTACTCTGTGCCTGACTCCACGAACATGGAGATCAATAAGCATTCATTTACTCACTCATTTATTCCGTAAATCCTTGTTGAGCACATACTGTGGGCCAGGTACCTTGTTTGGCATCAGGAACCCAGTGGCAAAGTAAGTACTGTCCTCACAGTTCATTTTGTAAATTGGGGAGAAGACCAATAAACAAGTTAATAAGACATACAATGAGATCATGTTGAAAACACTAAGTGCCATGAAGGAAATAAGGCAGGTCAAAGGAGAGAGGTAATGGTCAGGCAATCAGAGAAGACTTCCCTGTGGTTGTGATGGCTGAGCTGAGACCTAAATGACCAGAGTCAACTGTGTAAAGAATCAGAAGCAGAATGTTGTAGGAAATGGAAATTTGGGATGCCAAGTCCCCAAGAAATACAATGTGGGAGTTCCCATT
The DNA here is from genome assembly GCA_004024745.2 of Catagonus wagneri. Lineage (NCBI taxonomy): Eukaryota > Metazoa > Chordata > Mammalia > Artiodactyla > Tayassuidae > Catagonus > Catagonus wagneri. The sequence continues at coordinate 650,135 of PVHT020000179.1, forward strand.
GTGGCTCGGTGTAAAGAAGCTGACTAGCATCCACGAGGACACGGGTTTGATCCCTGGTCCTGCTCAGTGGGTTAAGGATCTGATGTTGCTGTGAGCTGTGGTGTGGGTCAGAGAGGCAGCTCAGATCCCGTGTTGTTGTGGCTGTGGCAAGCAGCTGTAGCTCCAATTGGACCCCTAGCCTGGGAACTTCCATATGCCCCATGTGCAGCCCTAAAAAGACCAAAAATAAATAAATTAATTAATTAATGCAGTGGAGCTGGAACACTGTGGGTGAAGTAGAAGAGAGGAGTGGCAGGAAATAAGCTGCAGAGGTTGGCAAGGGCTAGATCACACAGCACGATGTACGTCTGGAAAGAGCTTTGAGTTTTTCCTCATGGGACATGTGCCCATTCTCATGTAAGTAAGTATGCATGTATATCTGTGTTTTTACCAGTATGGACTTAGGGATATTTATTCAATACCATGAGTTATAATCCAGTATGGTTTTATTTATTGTCTTGATAAAATTTGGCCATTGGGAGCTCTTTCAGTTGACTGCTGGGTCTGTTTGACATACTCTCATTATTGTGGGTTTTCCTTTTGAAAGTATCTTCTTACTTTATGGCGCTGCAGGATGCTCCAGGCTGGAGCCTTTATTTCAATAGCAGAGGAAAGTCGCTGGATTTATCCCATCTGTCTACATCTGACCGCCTTCCATGCAAAGCCCTCAGCAGCTGATCTCATTGAGTCTGTCTTCTTGTGATGGACCGCCAAAGCACCCTCCTCTTATGGTCCACCCAGTTGCCTTAAGTCTTATCATTTCTCCTACATGTGCTCACAGGGCAGGCCTTTTCCTAGTCTCTTCCCCTTAGGAAGACTGTTATTGTTCTTATTCCCTCATCCTTCTCTGTGTCCATCCCTTTGCCACGTGAAGATGCCGGCATCTGGGCTCACCCATGAGACTTATTTTGGCCAAGAGGATGAAGCCAGTTCCAAGCCTAGGTCTTAAAAGCCCCTGTGAGTCTCCCTGTGTTCCTTTGAACCTGTATCATCACTTTGAGAAGACTGTGTCTGGATTAACAGTTATCCTGTTCCACAGCTTGGAATACACCATCCAACCTAGCGGAGACCTCAGCTGACCTGTGAGCTAAATAAACACTTACCATGTTGTATCCTGAGGACTGGTGATTGTGCGCTAGCCAGATGAGTGTTAACCGGAAGGCTGATAATCCTTCAAGGCTTGGCTCAACGCCACCTCCTCCAGGAAGCTTCCCTTACATCTAAGAACCCCACTCATCTTTGCTTTTCTAATTGTTCTCATGCCTTGTAGACATTTGGAGACATAGTTTATGGGATAGAAATAACAGTAGTATTAGTAGTGACAATAATAATAATTACTAAGCATGTACTAGCTACTAGGTGTTTCTATGCATTTGCTCATTTAAATCTCAGAATAATCTTGTGGCTCAGTACTATTACTGTCCCAGCTTTCCAAATGAGGAAACTGAAACACAATTAAATTACATTTTGTTTGGCCTCATCCTTGACATGTAGAAGTTACTGGGCCACGGCAGTGACTTGAGACACAGCATTGACAAGCCGGATCCTTAACAAGTGATCCCTAAGACACTAGGGAACTCCAGATTTAGAGATTAAAGCGGCTCATCCAAGGCTGTGCAGTTAGTAAGCAGTAGAACTAGGTTTGACCACGACTTCTTGGCTCCAGATCTGCTTGCCCTTCCCACTTAGCCACTGTGCTACCTCTTGTAATAATATATGTGCTTGTCATTCAGACATCTGACAAAGACATACTGAGAAGCTATTATGTGCTGGGCACCACGGTGCTCTGACGGATCAGGGCTAAATGAGACCAAACTTGGGTCCCACCCAGCTTAGCTGTGTGAGCCAGAGGAGGTAATGCCGAGAAGTAATCTGGTGATTACTTTCCACACTGCTGGCCCAATGACGTTCTCATCTCCCGAATCTGGCCTTGACCTGTGGTTCTTGTGGCTTAGTCTTCCCAGAGCACACGTGCTTCCCAGGAAAACTATTAGATGCTGCCCACAGAGTACTTTATGCAGTAAGGTGACTTGAACAGGTTTGTAGGGAAACCCAAGAAGCCTCGGACAACCCTATAAGAGGATGCAATTCCATTCTAGCACCCAGCAGTGAGGGGGCTTCTCTATCAGCAGGAGCTCTATGTGATGCTCCTTCACCAAGCACCCATGGGGGAAGTGGAGACCTGAGGACATCCAAGGACTGTGGAGGACACATCTACATCCACGTGCCTATTGCCCCCTTGAAGACCTGGGTGGGGTTTATGGGCAAGACGGATTCACAGGGCTTTGCCGTTCCTCTTCTAGCAGGAGCAAGGACCTGTCAATCATATGATGCTGGGGGAGGCTGGATGCTGCTTTCATTTTTTTCCCCAAAGGAATGAAAAAAAATAGCCCAAACCAAGCACAGGGTAGTTTCTTAATAGGTCATCATGTTACATTAAATTGTCGATATATCGTTTTATTACAATACTGTGAGGCTCTGGAATCTAATTACATATCATCTACCAACTTGCTATACTATCTTAATGCACTGAGTTTTTTTTTTTAACGTCTCTGGGTTGAAATTGTCTGATCTTCCATAGACTGCGATGCCATGTGGCAGCCACATGGCATGAGCTGTCTGGGCACAGGACAGTACAAATAATCCAAACCAGTTTTCAGATCCATTCATTGATGTATTCCCAGCACCTAGAACCCCTGGAGCATTTGAAGCTCAAAATAGGCAGGTGTTGACTCACAGACATAGAGAACAGACTTGTGGTTGCCAAGGGGGAAGGAAGGGAGGCAGAGGGATGGACTGGGAGTCTGAGATTAGCAGAGGCAAACTATTTTATACAGAATGGATAAGTCACAAAGTCCTACTGTATAACACAGGGAACTATATACAATATCCTATGATAAACTATAATGGAAAAAGAATATGAGAATAATTGAATCACTTAGCTGTACAACAGAAATTAACACACTGTAAATCAATTATACTTCAATAAATACATACAGAGTAGTGAGTATTTAGATTTGCCATATATTCTTAAAATCATGCTTCAGGTTTCAAAAGCATTAGCACTTATTATTTGACTAAACTTATTCACAAAAATGTGTGTTCTGACTCTCTCAGTCCCAAGGGAGTGGAATTTTCCCTGCACATTTATTGGACACCTACTCTGTGCTAAGAAATGTGCACGTGCCAAGGTACAGACAAAAGTAAATTGGAGAATTTACGCTTTGAAGATCCTACTTCTTCCCTTGGATTCACTTCCGTACCCCCTCTTTCCACCTGGTGAACTCCTATTCGACCTCAGAAACTTGGCTTTAATGTCACGTCTCCCAGGAGATTTTTTTGCCACCTCTACCCCTCCACTGTGCAGATGCTTCACGTGGTCATTACTTTCATTATGGTCCTTATCTTGCTCTATGATCCTTACATTTACTGGTCATACTTTCGTCTCCCCCACTTGACTTGTGTCCTCAAGCCATAGGCAGATTTTATTCACCCCCAGTGACCCCAGCACAGGGTCCTGAATGAAGCAGGCATCAATGCATGCTTGTAGAATTACTTTGCATACAGCGATTTTAACTTTTCCGTGTTCTTTCTCCTTTAATCTTTCCAAATCGGTCCTTCATATTATCAAGAATGGGCTGGGACAGGGGCCACCGAGTGCAAACTAAATTCAGAATTTGGCTATTCATGGAGTTAGAAGCAACTGTCTTCCTGACATGAACAGAGGTTTTTGTTTGGGGAGGATTGAAGAACAAGGAAGTTGTTTTAAGGTGGAGAGATGGATTCTGGAAGATTCAGTGGAATCCAGTGCCTTGTGGTTTTACAAAGAAGGCAAAGTCCTACACCTTAATTTCTACCTTAGGAGAGACCAGGAGAAACACTAAGCTTGGACAGGGCTGCTTTGGAGAAGATGCAGGGTCAGGAGAGGGCGCTGCTCTGCCCCTGTGTGCGGGAGCCAGCCCTGGTCAGGGCCCCAGGGGTGGGTGGCTTTGAAGAAGTAGAGGAGTCACCTCCCTTTTCCTTGAATGATCTGCAGAGCCCTTCTAGATAGAGTTTGCTCTATTCCCTCCAAGGACACAAGACCCAGGAGTTTTTCAGGTCACAATGGAACTTGATCAGGATCAAAACTCACCTGCAGGATTTTTACCAAGCTGGGTTTAGGTCAGTGACCCCCTCAATCAGCAACACCATTAAAGGTTCTTCTTTGGCGATGACAAACACAACAGACACGATGTTCCCTGGGTTTATGCCCAAACATTTTCAAACATCGCTGCAGAAACAGAAAATGATCCCACAAATTATCTAGATTGTTTTCAAATATCCAAATACTTGAGTTTGGGTTGACCCTTCATTTGGCTACAGATTCATTTTTACCTGTGCTTTATGCCTTCTAATTAATAACAGCAAATAATAAGCAGCATTTTTTGAACATTTGGTGAAAACTAGGTCTTATGCTAAATGTCATGCACGTAGCTTAGTGAATCACACAACAAACCCAAGAGGCAAATATTACCCTTACTTTACATTCATGGAAACAGGAACTTCAGGTTTAGATAAGCTGTACAAGGTCACAGCGCTCGTAGATGGCAGAGTTGGAATTCTCTCCCAGATATTCTGAGGCCAGCACTCACCCTCTTAACTGCCATATGGTTTTGCCCAAGGTTTCTGGACGGCTCCCCATGTCCTCTGGTACATGCCTGGATGTTTTCTCCTTCTTAAAGCAAGAGCGTACTTGGAGGGGAATGACCTTCCTGAAATATTGGATTTTCCAGAAAAACATTTCTATCCTCACCGTGGATATTTTGGTCCTCCTTCTCTAGTTGTCAAACCATTTGGACAATCTTTAATGGCATGGTCAAGACTCTTTTGAGTTTGATTTCTCTCCCTTAGAGATGTTATTAAAACAAAACTACTTATTCTTCAGCTGTTCATTTTGTCATGCACTCTTTCTTGCATGTATTCGTGGAAATATATGTGAGCATTTTTTGCACGTATTTATCCATTGAAGCCTCACAACAACCACAGAAAGTAAAGATTAATATCCCCGTTTTATGGATAAGAATATCAAGGTACAAAGTGATTACATAGTTTTTCTGTTTTGGTGAAATTGGTGTTTATTAAATTAATTCCTTCATTTAATCTTCTTTTCTTTTCCTTCTCAAAAATGGTCAATGACTTCTAAAACTCCTTAGCTTTTCTTGGATCTGGATCTCAATTGAATTTTCAGATTTATTTCCAGCCACTCGTCCTGTTCGCCTGTCTTTCTAAAGTGTTCTCTCACTATTACCAAGACACACCTCGTGCTTTCTGGCCTGCATGACTTTTTCTTGCTGTTCTTGCTACCAATACTGCCATTTAAAGAGAGAGGGAGTTCCCCCTGTGGTGCAGCGGAAGTGAATCCACTAGTATCCATGAGGATGCTGGTTTGATCCCTGGCCTCATTCAGTGGGTCAGGGATCCGGGTTTGCCATGAGCAGTGGTGTCGGTTGCAGCTGCAGCTTGGATCCCGCGTGGCTATGGCTGTGGCGTACCACTAGCCTGGGAATTTCCATATGTGCAGGTGCAACCCTAAAAAGCAAATAAATAAATACATAAAAGGTTGAGAGATGTGGAGCACCTAATTGATAATTCTCACTATGTACACGTCATATTCTGCCTTGTGGCATAATTGTGTATGAACTTTTTTTCTGATTGGACTGCAAATTGATGGATGGGTCCATGTCTAAGTCCACTGTATATCACTTCCATTTTGCACAGGGTTGACAGTTAGGTGTAGAGCAGAGAGCATGAGTGCTTATACATATCCATGAGCTCTCCTACTCTTCCCAGAATCCCTTACAACTTAGCAAGGTCATGTGACTGGATTTAGGCCAATAGTATGTGAGTCAAAGTGATGCAAGTCACTTCCAAGGGGAGTCTTAAAATCATCACACACAATCCTTCAGCCCTTCTTTTCCTGCCCCCTTGGTCTGGGGAGCCCTTATTCTGACGGCATAAGAACAAGATACAAGTGGCCTGGATCCCAGTGTCACCACCTGGAGTAGAACCATTTAGGCGAGCTACTCAACCCCCACAAGACTTTATGAGTGAGAAATAACGCTCTGTCATGTCAAACCACAGTGATACTCGAGAGGTTTCTGTTGCAGGAGACATCAGCAACTACTTTACTAAGAGAGGCGGTGTCTCATACTTGTTTGTTGAATGAATGAACACACAAGAGACAAACCATAGGTATACCGGACATATATTTGGCTAAGTGGCATTGCTTTTGATAACATAGCTTATTTCTAATGACCTCTCTCCAGAAAGAGGAGAGAATGCCATGCCAGAGGCAGACCACGGAAGAGACGAAACATGATCCGCTTTACGTTGCTGTAACGAGTGCCTAAAGTCATTATTTACAAATACATCTCTCTCCTCCTCTTAAAAAAAAAAAAGTGCTTTATTTGTAATCAAGAAAACTAAAAGCAACAGGGAGAAAATATTAAACCATTAAATTGGCAAGACTGCCATTAAATGCCATTTGCCACTAAACTGGCAAAATTACAAAGTCTTAGACCAAGGATAATGAAAACATATTCTACTTTTTAAGAACAGAGGATTCCAGGTTCGGGTGACTGCCCAATAATTCTATCCTAACTCAGACACTGCTTGTACCCATCAGCCGTGAATTACTTTATGCCTCTGATATGTCTGCATCGCTTTATTCCTTACATGTATTCATAGGGTGATTCCAGATTTGAGGCTGCAAACCAATGTGGAGCTGTTCAAACCCTCTGCTATAAAATCTGTAAGTTTGTAAATTCTCTGTTCTGCATTTTCCCTTTAGTGCTTGAGAAGAGTATTTAATGTTATTTTTTTTTTTCCGCAGGCTGCACTAAATCCCAATTGGAACTCTCAGGATGATTAGAAATGAGCCTTTCTCTTTGGAATTGCTCCAAGTCTATCTTCAGAGCAGTCCTGGCTCATTTTGCAATGGCCCATTACACATTTTCCCATACCAGGGAACGGGTCTTCTTTTAATGTCTTGTTAGTTGGGGAAGGAATTGGAAAGAGGGATTCCTGGGGACTTCCTTATTCTGAGCTCCTCCCAGCTCATCAATTATCAGTTCACGGTCCTCAGAGGACGCAGTTAGGTCCGTTAACAGTCCATCTGGAATTCAGGAAACAACTAGAAGTGTTTTGAATCTGAGCTCCTTGAGTAAATCAACTTGGACACGGACCAGTACCGGGTGGGAGGGGAGAGTGCCGAACGAATGAATGACCACAAAGGCCTAGCATGTCAATTTCATGTTTTGTAGCTCACAAGCCACTTTGGACCCATCCTTTTTTTTTTTTTTTTTTGGTCTTTTGTCATTTTAGGGCCACACCCGCAGCATGTGGAGGTCCCCAGGCTAGGGATTAAATCGGAGCTACAGCTGCCGGACGACACCACAGCCACAGCAACAGCAACACGGGATCCAAGCTGCGTCTGCGACCTACACCACAGCCCACGGCAACGCCAGATCCTTAACCCACTGAGCAAGGCCAGGGATCGAACCCACAACCTCATGGTTCCTAGTAGGATTCGTTTCCGCTGAGCTACGACGGGAATGCCGGGACCTATCATTTCATTTAATTCTCACACCCACCACATTCACAGCCAGATTAAGACTCAAAATTCTTGCCACCATCCCGGAGGTCGCCAGGAATCTCACCCTGCCCACCTCTCTGACTTTTCTCCTACAGCTCTTCTCCTCCTAGCTCACGACGACTTGGCGGCCACCCTGAGCAAGTTCCTGATTCAATCCCCTCTCCCTGGAAGGTTCTCTCTCAGACATTCACAGGGTTCACTCCTTGGCTCAAATATCATCTCTTCAGAGTTGCCTTTCCTGTTGCTTCTTCCTAAAGGAGAACTCTCCACTTTTTTTTTTTTTTTGTCTTTCTGCCTTATCTAGGGCCACACCCGCGGCATATGGAGGTTCCCAGGCTAGGGGTCTAACAGGAGCTGTAGCCGCCAGCCTTCGCCACAGCCACAGCAACACAGGATCCAAGCCGCGTCTGCGAACTACACCACAGCTCACGGCAATGCCGGATCCTTAACCCACTGAGCGAGGCCAGGGATCGAACCCGCAACCTCATGGTTCCTAGTCGGATTCGTTAACCACTGAGACATGACGGGAATGCCTCCACTCTTTTATCCTAATCGCTCCAGCCTACATTTACTTATCTATAAGACAGGGATTATAGGAGTACATAACAATTGCAAGAATTAAATAAGTGATGTGAAATGTTTCACCGAGGGCCAATCCATAATGAATGTTCAATAAATATTTGATATTTTGGATGTTGTTACTGTTAATTCTCTTTCCTTCCGATCGACCTACTACAGCTACGGCTGTAAGTCTCAGATGGGGGAAACTTCCACTTGGACTCGTGTTATAAAGTGAGAAGGAGGGAGGCGAGGGCATAAGCTGGGTGGGAAGACCACCTCGTGTGGGTCAAAGACGTGATTTCCAAAGCTTGTCCACCTTGGTCATCAGATCCTTACAGCATCCCTTAGGGGGGGTTTAAGGGCGGAGGTGGGGGGGAATTATTCTCTCATAGTAGACGAGGCAAATGAAATCCAGAGAATAACAAGACTTCACAGCTCAAGGGGAAAAAAAAAGAACAGGGGACCCAAACTTCCAACCAAAAGAGATCTGAATCCCTGAAGAATATTTTTCTAGAAAAATCTAACTTCCCCAGCATGATTCTCACTCGCTTTCCCTAGAGCCTACACCTGGGGCGGGGGGAGAAGCTGTGTCCTCAGTCAGGCTGGGGCACCAGGGGAGAGGCAGAGCTCTGAGTTCTTTCCCAAGGACATTGTACACACTCACACAGGCTCCGGACCAAGCTGGCTTCGTGTCAATATAAATGCATTTAATACTGGAATTTTCTTTTCTTCTGAAAATCCTGTTACTTACTAACTGTATTGACTGCAGTCATGTTTATATTGGTGGAAAAGTAATTATCTCATCGGAGTCGTCTGTGAGGAGGTAGCCAAGGGCCTGGGGGAAGCCAAGAGAGTAGTTAGTTCACCAGCAGGTCCATCTTTAGGAGTAACAACGTCTCTCCCCAAAAACCCTATTTCTGAGAAGTATTAGCTAGGTTTTTTTTTGTCTTTTTGCCTTAAGTAGGGCCGCACCCGCGGCATATGGAGGTTCCCAGGCTAGGGGTCTAACAGGAGCTGTAGCCGCCGACCTACGCTATAGCCACAGCAACGCGGGATCCGAGCCGCGTCTGCAACCTACACCACAGCTCACGGCAACACCGGATCGTTAACCCACTGAGCCAGGCCAGGTATCAAACCCGCAACCTCATGGTTCCTAGTCGGATTCATTAACCACTGAGCCACGACGGGAACTCCCCATCCCATCTCTTTTGAATGACAGTCCATGTCTTCCCTCCCCAGTGAAGGGCTCATTCTTAAGAGTTTTCATCAGACCATCTTCTCGAACCAAAGGAGCTGTGCATTGTGATGGATTTCCGTATCATGGGGAGATGGGATGTGGGAGTGCCGGTTTTAAGAGCCAGACCCTGGCTCGGGGATGTGAACAGAGCCAAATGAGCCATCTTGGCAAGGGAACTGCCGTCAGAAACAGGCAACAGGGGCGGCAACGTGTTGCCGGTCTGGGGCAAGTGGAAATACCGATCCAGGCCAAGGTGAAAGTATGGGGTGTGTTTTATTTAAAAGCCAGGTTTTCTGGGGTTTCCTTCATGCCTAGTGGTTAACGAATCCGACTAAGAACCGTGAGGTTGCGGGTTCGATCCCTGGCCTTGCTCATTGGGTTAAGGATCCGGCGTTGCCGTGAGCTGTGGTGTAGGTCGCAGACGCGGCTCGGATCCCGCGTTGCTGTGGCTGTGGCGAAGGCCGGCGGCTACAGCTCCTGTTAGACCCCTAGCCTGGGAACCTCCATATGCTGCAGGTGCGGCTCTAGATAAAAGGCAAAAAGACAATAAATAAATAAATAAATAAAAGCCAGGCTTTCCCCCTCTTGTCTTACAAATGAAGCGGACAATGAATTAATACATAAAGAAGCCAAGGCTGGTATGACGTGGAATTTCTTGATGGAGAATAGACGGCACAGAAAGGGCGGGAGATTGTGTAGGAAAACAAGAGAATATTTCTCTTTGGGGGGTTGTTTTCTTATTCCCTTTGACATGAGGTTCACAGGATCTTCTTCCAGGTCCCTCTTGGGTGGAGCAAAGGATGGAAGTTTTATGATCAGACAGATCAGGACTCAAGCCTGGAAGCTGCCATCTACTAGCTGGGGGACCCAGGCCAACTGCCAAATCTGTTGCCTTTCAGTCTCTTCTCTGTAAAGCAGGGATGGTAAGTTACCTCTACAGTATTGTTTTCACCATAAAACACTGCTGAGGAAATGGAATTATGTATGCAGCATACAAGGCGTGAAGTTGGTCAGCATTCAATACGTATTACTCTCTTCTCATCGATAGGGGGTAACAGCTTACTCGATCAGCGTTATATGGTGCAAAGAACTTCCACTTATTGTTTTAAAATATGGTACATTGGAGTTCCCTTTGTGGCTTAGTGGTTAACGAATCCAATTAGGAACTATGAGGTTGCGGGTTCGATCCCTGGCCTCGCTCAGTGGGTTAAGGATCCGGCGTTGCCGTGAGCTGTGGTGTAGGTTGCAGACGCGGCTCGGATCCGGCATTACTGTGGCTGTGGTGTAGGCCGGCGGCTACAGCTCCTGTTAGACCCCTAGCCTGGGAACCTCCATATGCCATGAGTGTGACCCTAGAAAAGGCAAAAAGGCAAAAGTAAAATAAAATAAAATACGGTGCATTGATAGAAGATTTGAGGAGGACCCGTGGAGGCTTAGTGGGTTAAGAACTTGACATATCCTCACGTGAAGATGTAGGTTCCATCCCTGGCCTCACTCAGTGAACTGAGGATCCAGCAACGCCGAAAGCTGTGGTGTAGGTCACAGATGCGGCTTGGATCCTGTGTTGCTCTGGCCGTGGTGTAGGCTGTCTGCTGCAGCTCCGATTTGACCTCTAGCCTGGGAACTTCCATACGTCACACATGTGACCCTAAAAAGAAAAAAAAAATCTAAAAAGAAAATTTGGGGTTTGATAAAGCTAACAGATTAGTAGAGGACTGTCATTGAAACGATAGTTTGTTACTTGCAGTTCACAAGAGATGGGGGCATGCTGCACCTCGGGGTTGGGGGCAGGACCCACCGGGAAGCACCCGGGTCGGTAAGCTAGAGGGTGACGCTGGGCCCAGAGCCTTTACTGTGGTTTTTGCAAGAAGAAATGAGCAAGGAAGGATAAATGGGTTTACGGTTTGCTGGTCTGTATAATTCCCGTGGACCCCGGGGTTTGGGGACTGTCCTAGCGGTCTGTCACCTGGCCCTTGGGTGATTAGAGGAGGAGGAGGATAGCCTGGGGGTGAGAGTCTGATCAAGGAGGTGGCTGAGGGTGTGGGCTCTGGGCGAGCAGGCTGATATTTGAACAGTGCCTCCCGCCCCAAGACAGCTATTTACTCCCTCCAGGAATCGGCTGCCCCTCAGTGGGGCAGCTATGCCAAGGTTAGCAAAACCCCACATGTCAAAGCAGCAGAACACAGAAATTAAAAGGCATGGTTGATACGCTTACATCACAATCTTCACAAGAGGCCTGTAAATGAGGCATTGCTTTATTTTCATTATTTTTATTTTATTTTTTTATTTTTTAATTGTTCGGTTTTTAGGGCCACACTCGTGGCCTACGGAAAGTTCCCAGGCGAGGGGTCGAATCAGAGCAGCAGCTGCCGGCCTATACCACAGCCACAGCAACGCGGAATCCGAGCCGCGTCTGAGATCTACCCCAGAGCTCACGGCAGCGCCGGATCCTAAACCCACTGAGCGAGGCCGGGGATCGAACCCACGTCCTCATGGATGCTAGTTGGGTTTGTGACCCCTGAGCCGAGACAGGAATGCCTTCCTTTACTCTTAACGATTCCCCACTTTGTCAGCAGGCTTGAGGGCCGGGCTTGCGGGCTCCCACCTGCCTCAAGGCAGTTGGTCCGTTCCTGAGCCGCCAAGCTCTCTGACATCATCCAGTTAAGCTGCAAAAGCCACAACACAGACATGGCGCTTGGGGACCCCTGGCAAATGGCTATGCTGTGTAGCTCAGTGGAGGGCTTCTCAGGCATTATAGGGCTGACAGTAAAAAGAGAAACCACTGAGACATCACAGCGCCTTCCCCCTTGACCCATTAGCGAGCCAAATGGGTGTTTTTGGAAATGATTAGACTTAGCTTTGTTAGGTTTTATTGGTTCTCTTTGCTGTTTCCCCCCAAATGGGCCATAATATTGGGTTCTCAGGAGTTTGCATCCCAGGCAAAAATGGATACATGTCAAGTGCAAGAGGGAGGCCTAATAAATACTAAATTCATAAAAGGGTTTTACATAAACCCTCAGAGGATGTATCAGAGGGAAATTGAGAAGGAAATTGCTGAACAGAAAAGTGTGAGTTCTCATTGGCTATAAGCTCAAATAATAGATGTTGACAAGCAACACAGTGGCTGACAGAGGTGACAATTTTAGGCGGCGTTGAATGGGGTGGAGTGACCTGCTCAGTGACCTGCTCAGGGGAGCTCACGGGTCCCCTGTTCTCTGATTGTCTATCCATTAAAATTCTTTTGACAAAGAGTTTAATAAAACCTGACCCAACTGGCTTACGCAGGAAAAGAGACAATCTATTGATTGACCTAATTATGTAGAATTAGACTGTGGATGTTGCTTGATCCAGGGCGCACATGCCAGGTCTTAATCTCCCATTCTAACCCCAACCCGTTTCTCAGCTCTGCTTACTGGAAAGGAGGTTTATTGTCGAGCAAACTCTCCCTCCGTGGTCTTGAGTTGACTGAGAGGCTCCCTGTTGCCAGTTGAATTCGGTGGCAAAGAAGGAAGATCTTAGCATAGCGCCCCCTGCAGGTGCCCCTTTGTGTCTCATTCAGACTGGTCACGTGACCATGTGTGGACCAGTCACAGTGGGGCCGCAGGCAGGTAATGCAATGTTTTTGCCTCTCAGCCAGGCAGTGGGGTCCAGGTACACAAGCACCTGGGCTGCAGTGGAGGGAAGGCAACTTTCCCTGGGGCAGAGGTTGGATGCAAAATGCTAATCCAAGAATGAAGGATTTTGCTCCATCTTGGGCTCTCTGTTTAATGAGAGACATGAAGAAAATGGAGCAGATCCAGAAAAGAGCGGTCAGAGTGATGAGGGAGATTTAAAATCTTGTCAGTCAGAGGAGAATTGGAAAAAATGGGTTTTCTTTGCCCAGAGAAGGTAATGCAGAGTCATAAACACTGTCACCAAGTGCCTGAAGTGGTGGGAAAGCCGTGTTCACTGCCTCCCTGGCTGGCGGTGGGGGCTGGGCAAGGGAAAACCTTCTTTTTTTTTTTTTTTTTTTTTTGTCTTTTTGCCTTATCTAGGGCCGCACCCGCGGCATACGGAGGTTCCCAGGCTAGGGGTCTAACAGGAGCTGTAGCTGCCGGCCTTCGCCACAGCCACAGCAACGTGGGATCAGAGCCGCGTCTGCAACCTACACCACAGCTCACGGCAACGCCGGATCCTTAACCCAATGAGCAAGGCCAGGAATCGAACCCACAACCTCATGGTTCTTAGTCGGATTCGTTAGCCACTGAGCCATGACGGGAACTCCATGGGGGAAAACCTTCTTTAACACACACAGATTTTAACTCAGTCGGTCATCTGGGCTCAGATCGCTATCACCTCTTTCTAGAATTGATTCAACAGCCACATAACCATTTCTGCTATTACTTACCTGTTCCCCTCCAACTTAGTACCCATCCTAACAATCGGGGTCACCTTTATGTCGAAATCACCTGCTGTCACTTCCCAGCTTCTCGGTCTCCAGTAGCTCCCCACGGCAGTCAATTAAATCTCCTGCATTTTGCTTGCCCGATCACTTTCCGACTCACCTCTTGGGCTCATCTCAGAGCCTGCCCTTCCTCACTCCTGGAGCTCCGAGCTCTCTCCACACTGGATTCTTCTGTTTCTGCCAAACCACTTCCACCTCAGGGCCTTTGCACCTGTGCTGGGCTCTACTGCATCAGGCTCTGGTCCAGCTCCCGCCTTGCTGGCTCCATCTCATTAATCGTGTCTCAGCTCAAATATCCACTCTCTATATCAAGAGGGTTTCCCTGAACAAACTGTGCCCATTGCCATGGGCATCTTCTGTTACCTTTGCCCATCGTCCTCGATAATAGACACTCCTCACCTTCTACAATTATCTTATTTACAGACACATTTGATTAACTGATAAACTCTTCTTCCATAGGATCGAAACACCCTAAAAAATGGAGATCTCTGCTCCCTTGTTCATGGCTATATCCCAGATGCCAAGAAGTATATCTGGACTTGGCAGCTTTGTCGCAAGGATTCACAGATGGATCATTTCTACAGCTGGTCTGGCCTGATGAAGTGGTAGGTTTCTAACACGTGAGGGTATCAGAGCAGACTGAGTGAGCTTGGATCCGAGATGGATTTCTGCATCGAGCAGCGGGCCCCTTCCCAGGGCTCCCTGGTGCAAGGAATCTGCGATGTGCCCCCACCACAAGTAAATGACAGTTACCTTGAATATAATTCCTCTGCTTTAGCCACTTGCCAAAAAAGAAATTTCTTCCAGGCCCATACTGCTGGCGCCGGGTGTTTTTTAATTAAACACTCTCTTTGAGGAATTGTGCTAATCCTGCCGGTACCTGACTTTCTAATTCCCTCTTTCTCGCTATGAGGGGAAAGCGTATTGGCCACTCCGGCCCCAACTGAGTTGTTTTCCAAGAGAAGAACTTTCAATCCTTCCACGCACAATAATGAAATATGATACAAAACAGGCCCGTGTCAATAAATCTACAGGAGAAAGGTCAAGTTTACATCGCTGGACGGGATTGGCAAATACATTTGTTCCTGCAATGTCTGTGTTTTAAATGCCACCCTCCGATGAACCTGGTGCTGAAACACACTTTGGAGTTTGATGAGATGTCAGTTTTGCTCAGCCGTGATCAAACAAGATGAATGAAAGTGAAACAAGAACAAAAATATTACTTCTGTCATTTTTTTTTTAATGCATTACAGGAATTGGGTCAGTCGGGGAGATTTCTCTTAAACAAATACCAATCCCTGCACAGTGTCACCCATTGATCTGCCAGCCAGCGGACAATGATGGCTTTTGCATAGGAAAGGGCACCCAATTGGAAGAGTAAAAACCAGGGCAGCACCCATCTAATGCCATCTCCTGCTTCAGATCTTCAAAACCCACCCAACCACCTTCCATTCCCACTTCAAATAATGCTATATGAGAATACGAATTTCTCCCTGCGTTGAGCAAACCTGCTAAAAGAACGATGGAATGTCTCCTGCAAGAAAGGATTAAAACCATTAACTGTACATTTATCCATCTTAAAACATGCGAACCAAATTAAACAGAGACTCAGAGACCATTCTGAGAGCCTTGAGGTTATGCCATGAAATCATGATCAATTCTGAGATCTGCTATGGGAAATAACAAAATAGTAGTTGTTCAAAAGGAGCCAAGACCAGGAACCAGGAAGGCAGATGAAGTAACAGGAGGCAGCAGGCAGTTGCAGGCACCTTGCACCATGTAAACAAGGGGTTGCCGGGGTCCATCTTTGCCTCCCTGTGGGGAAAGCTGCATGGGAGTGAAGCCAGCACAGAGCAAAGCAAAGCCCAGAGAGGGATGGAGGTGAACTCTTAATGACTTAAACACCTGTATTCAGCCTTGGCCACAGCTCAGGGCTCCAGACTTTTCATTTACATGCAACAATACCTTTTCCTGCATGTTAAACATTTACATTAAAAAAATAAAATGAAGATATCAGAGGAGTTCCCTTCGTGGCTCAGTGGTTAACGAATCCGACTAAGAACCCTGAGGTTGTGGGTTCGATCCCTGGCCTTGCCCAGTGGGTTAAGGATCCGGCATTGCCGTGAGCTGTGGTGTAGGTTGCAGACGTGGCTCGGATCCCGCGTTGCTGTGGCTGTGGCTGTGGCGAAGGCCAGCGGCTACAGCTCCTGTTAGGCCCCTAGCCTGGGAACCTCCGTATGCCGCGGGTGCGGCCCTAGATAAGGCAAAAAGACAAAATAAAAATGAAGATATCAGTACTTGCGTGCCTGATTATGATACGAGGGGTCTTAGAGCACTGCATAGGACCTAATATCATTTTTGCTGGTAAGGGAGGCTGACTCTGCGTAAGCAGTATCCCTGGACTGTATGGGGAGAAGCACCCATGATCTGTCTGCTTTCATGGGTCCTCTGCTCTCCCAGGCTAGATCGACACAGATCCTGGAAGCAACTGCTAACGGTTCAAGTCCTTAAGGGAGTACTGTGCTGCACTTTCATCTGTCCTCAACTCTTTCCAGCTTTCAAAATTCAGCCAAGAATCCCTGTGGAAAGAGATGGTTCCCATGCCCCATGAACAGAAAGATCCCCAAACCCTACAAGGATGGTACCTCTCTGAATGATAATTATATGATAATTAATAAATCATTATTTTTCTTAGCTATTTGCCTTTTACCTTCCTCCGGTGGACAAGTTAAACTTTTGGAATTTTCCATTATTCAGTTCAACTAATATTAGATCCAAGGGGAAGGAGCTGAGAGATACCCTTGATGCTAAGATGTTCAAGGATGTCTGCATCTTCTGGCTAGTGGAGCACCCTGAGATATTCTGAGATCCAAGAGAGAACAGGGACAGTTCACAACGGTAAAGGGAAAATGTCATCAGTCTCCTCTGAGAGTGCTACTCCTGCTATCTGACTTACACAGTGGGTTTCGCAGAACTGACTGAGACTCAGAGGGTGTCTTAGGTCTGGTTCCCTGGTGAGTAGACTATGAGACAAAGATGTGGATACAGGAAGTTGACCGGGGAGTTTCCTCAAAGACCACCACCTTCTGAGGAATGAAGGCAGCAGGAACAGGCAGAGAATGGAGCTGAATTTCTGCACAGAGCTCTGGAGTTGAGTTCAAGAGATGCTTTGTCTCAAGGTCAGGGGACTAAGCTTTTATAGCCCTATCGAGAAGTCATTGGATCTAGGTTGTACATCGCTTCTCCAGATGGTGTGTGATATCGGGTGAGGGCAATTCCTGGAAAAGGACCCAGCTGATACCATCGGCATCCAAAAATCCCAGCATCTAGAGAATGAGTGCCTCGGTCCTGAAGGGGAAATCTGGGCAGCTCACCACAAACCCCACTAAAGACCATTAGCCAAAAACCATAGCACCATTTAGATACACTTTCTTTATATAGCAAGTCCCTGGGACATTTTTTCCCAAGATCCTGATTGGCTGGGGAGATTATTTTTTTCTTTTTAGGGCCACATCTGCAACATATGGAAATTTCCAGGCTAGAGGTCAAATCGGAGCTAGAGCCGCCAGCCCACAACACGGCCACAGAAATGTGGGATCCAAGCCGTGTCTGTGACCTAACCACAGCTCATGGCAATGCCAGATCCTTAACCCACTGAGCAAGGCCAGGGATCGAACCCACACTCCCATGGATACTAGTCAGATTCGTTTCTGCTGTGCCACCATGGGAACTCCCTGGCTGGAGAAATTCGCAAGAGGAAGGTTAGTGAAAAGAAATAAAATCCTTTTGCTGGAGCTGATCTCAAGGCACAGCTGATACCCATTCTCTCCTTTCTCCACTCATTCCAGTTTCCCGCATCCTTGGAACTAGCACATCTGTTGGTCTGGTGGCTTACTTGGTAGGAGTCCCATATCCTAACTAGGTTGAAGATGATTTAGTTCTTCATTTACCATCAAAACTAGAAAAGAAAGTACCAAGAGACACATCAGTGGATCACCCGGATGCCACACAAATCCACCCGCACCAGATGATCAGTGTTCAATATCCCTGCTAGAATGGCCTACTTTATGTGACTGCTTGTCTCTTATGATGTGGGGGTTTTAGGGCACACACATGCAGACTACTTGGGCTGTAAAACTGTAAAACTTTTAGTTGTCTTCCAGATTTATCCATCGCTTCCATTCGTGTCACAACAGACCCCGGTTGCTACCTGGGTGACACATTTTCAGGGGCAGGGCCAAAAAATACAGCACGTGGGCATGTCAACATCGCTAAATAAGGGATGCAGCGCTGTGCATGTGGGAGGCTGTGCTGACCCCTGGGACACCCCTTGTGTGTCCACGGAGCTGGGCAGGACCAGCAATCGAACGAGATCCACTCCCACGTGAGAGCAGACTCTCCAAGGCAGGTCAGAGGGGGCGCCTGGGCTTTACACTAACAAACAAACAAAATCAGTTTGAGGTAAATAATTTAGCTACAGGTCCTCAGCGCCTGACATGGGTATGTTTGCATTTGTATGCCAGCAAGGCCTTAGTAAACACATTGTCTCTTGTCCTTTGAAAACATCCTGTAAATAAATAACAAGATACCCCACTTTTGCTGACTAATCAGTTTTCCTTTCTATCTGGGTGCCAGTTGCACTTTATAAATGACTTTAATTTACAGTGCATTATGTTTCCTTGTATTACTTGCCTCTAAATCCCCATGCAATATTTTATATCGTTTCCCATGACAGTTTAAGGGGCTTTACCCTTTCCAGGGAGGTGGGCGTATGTGTGTGCGTATAAATGTGTGTTTGTGTGATGAGCATATGTGTGTGTTTGATAACCTCCCCTACCTATTCCATCCCATTATTTCTAAATGGATCAACGGCACTATATCATTTTTACCAAGTGTCTTGTGACCATTACGATTCCATTAATATCAGTTATATGTGCTTTGTGGAAATTGGCCCCTGGATGACTGAGAACTGATCCCTTTGGTGTGAAAGTGGAAGCAGAGACTGAGGTGGGCTGGGAAAGTCCACGGCTGAAGCCAAAGCAGGTGTCATTGCCCAGATTTGTCATCCACCTCGATGTAATTCTCTTTGAAAACCCATTTGAAGCTATCCCCAGAAAGACACCCAACTGTACTCTTCAACATAAGCCAAAATAATAACTACTCTCTCTTGAGCACCTGCTGTATGCAAAGTCTACTGGCACAGGTTCATGACTCTTCACAAAGACACTCTAGCAATCAGACATTAGTATTATTGCTCCCATTTGATAGATGAGGAAACCGAAGCCCAGAGAAATGGAGTCTTTTTCCAAGATCATGCAGATAGTTTCAAAAGCTTAGCTGTGTTTTGATCTGATGCCAGAACTTGCCTCTGAAACCCTGGCCATTATAGTCAGAGTCTGATTTCTGGGTAATGGGAGAATAAGAATTTTGCACACAGTGCTACGGTCTTTTGCCCTAGACATGGGCTTTTTACTTCTGGCTTGGTGATAGGCTGCCCACTAACTCACTAAAGATGTAATTCTGCCCCTTCCATGGTGGGTCTGAGCAAGACACTGAGGCCACAGGGCTGAATGCAATGGGCTCTGGCTCCGAAGAGTCTCATGGCGAACCTCTAGGTAAGCCAACAGATCCCCACACCCCACTGCAAGAAGGGGGTGCATTCATTCATTCATGTAGAAAATATGTATTGAACTTGATGCCAGGTACTATTGTAAACACCGGGGCTATAGACAGACAATAGCCCTGAGCTCATTTAAACACATTAGTAACATAATATCCAGTAATTAAAAGGACTTTGCCTTAGTCTTCTGTGGCTGCTGTAATACATTATCACACAGGGAGGGACTTAAAACAATACCCGTTCGTTATCCCATAGTACTGGAGGTCAGAAGTCTAGTCAGTCTCAGCATCTCTCAAGGTGTAAGTCAGTTGGGTCCTTAGGAGGCACTGGGAAGCATCTTCTTGCAAGCTCATGCAGGTCGTTGGCATAATGTTCCTTGTGGTTGTAGGACTGCGGCTGCCGTGTCCTCGCTGGCTACCAACTGGGGACCACGCTCTCAGCTTCTCAAGGCCGCCCACCTTCCTTCTCTCAGGCTGCTTCTTGCGCTTTTGAGTTCTCTGACGGACCCTTCTGCTCCCACGCTCTGCTTTTAAGGGCTCACATGATTATACTGTGTCCATTTGGAGAATTCAAGGTAATCTTTCTATTTTAAGGTCAGCTTGGCATATCTGCAAAGTTCCTTTTGTGAGGTCACTAACGTATTAATAAGCATGGTACCAGCATGGACGTGAAGTCCATTGGGGCCAAAATCTTGCCAGCCACAGACTCTCATAGAAAAAATAATGCCACAGTCCTTCATCCTACAAATATTGAATACCCATTACACACCAGGCACCGGTCTTAGTGCTGATTATATAACAGTAAAGAAATAGACAGAAATCTCTGACCTCCAGGAGGTCTTATTTTAATAAGGAAAGACACAAATAAACAGGATAAATAAGAAAATATGTACTGTGGCAGGTATTGCCACGTGCTATGGAGAAAAGAAAATCAGAGAAGAGGCTAGGGCAGGGTTGGGAGATGTGATTATAGCTTGGAATAAGGTGGTCCGGGGAGGGCCTGTGCAAAAACTGACTTGTAGGCAAAGACCTGGAAGAGGAGAGAGAGCAAGCCTTGCCCATAACTGAGAAAGAATGTTCTAGAAAGAAAGAACAGTAGGTACAATGATGCTGAAACAGGTGCACGCCCAGCACATTCAAGGAGCAGCAAGGAAGTCTGCGTAGCTAGAACAGTGAGGGGCAGAGTGGGATAAGGCGGGATGTCAGAGATGAAAGGAGCCAGGTCAGGTGAGGATTTTTGTTTCTGTTTTTGTTTTTGGCCTTTTGTCATTTTAGGGCCGCATCCACGACAAGTGGAGGTTCCCAGGCTAGGGGTCTAATCGGAGCTGTAGCCACTCACCTATGCCGCAGCCACAGCAACGCAGGATCCGAGCTGCGTCTGCAGCCTACACCACAGCTCACGGCAACGCCGGATCCTTAACCCACTGAGCAAGGCCAGGAATCGAACCCGCAACCTCATGGTTCCTAGTCGGATTCGTTAACCATTGAGCCACGACAGTAACTCTGAGGTCTTTTAATGCTTAGGATATGACGTGAGGTGCCAGGAGGTGCGGTGTGGAGAGGAATGTGGGGCTTTAATGGCTGCGATCAGGGAAGGTGCGCTGGCAGTCTATTGCCACTTAACAAAGTGGCAGTTTAAAACCACAGACGTTTGTTTTCTCAATTTCCTTGGGTCAGGAATCTGAAAATAGGTTTATCTGGGGGTGATTCTGTCTCCCGAGCTCTCAGAGGCTGCAATCAAGCTGTCAGCTGGGGCTGCAGGCATCTGAGGCTTGAGTGAAGGTGGAGGATTTTCTCCTGAGCCCGCTTACGCAGCTGCTGGCCAGAAGCTTCAGCTCCTGCCCACTCGAGCTCTCCATAGGGCACTGGAATAGCCTCACAACACGGCATTCGGATTCTCCCAGAGCAAGCGATCTGAGAGAGAGAGAGAGGCCACAGTGCTTTGCATTTTATTTTATTTTTTTAGGTCTGCACCTGCAGCATATGGAAGTTCCCAGGCTAGGGGTCGAATGGGAGCTGCAGCTGCCAGCCACAGCCGCAGCCACCCCAGATCCGAGCCGCATCCATGACCTATGCAGCAGCTCACGGCAACACAGGATCTTTAGCCCATTGAGCCGGGCCAGAAATCGAACCCACATCCTCAAGGATACTACTCGGGTTTTTAACCCACTGAGTCACAATGGGAACTCCCCAAGGTGGCTTTTATGATCCAGTCTCCCTCCCTCCCTTTCTCTCCACCCCCCCACACACTGTCTCACTGTCTCTCTTCTTCTTCTTCTTTTTTTTATCTTTTTGCCTTTTTTTTAATCTAGAGCCGTACCCGCGGCATATGGAGGTTCCCAGGCTAGGGGTCTAACAGGAGCTGTAGCCGCCGGCCTTCGCCACAGCCACAGCAACGCGGGATCCGAGCCATGTCTGCAACCTACATCACAGCTCACGGCAACGCCGGATCCTTAACCCACTGAGCAAGGCCAGGGATCGAACCCGCAACCTCATGGTTCCTAGTCGGATTCGTTAGCCACTGAGCCTCAAAGGGAACTCCACCCTACTCTCTTCTTTAGATGCAGGTCACTAAGTGCAGCCCCCACTCAATGGGAAGGAACTACATGAAGCTGTAAATACCAAGAAGAGAGTATCATTGGGGCAAATCTTGGAGGCTGGGTACCCCAGAAGACTTCTCAAAAAAAAAAAAAGATATTTGATCTGAGAGCTCAGTGATGGGAACAGATGAAGGAGAAAGGGACTTGAGCTGACCTTGGTTCTATCGATTCTGACAAATTCCAGACTGGTGGAGTGGTATGTCCTCAATTCCTCTGACATGTCCCTTCTTCCTCCTCCACTTTGTTTCCGATCAGGCCACTGAGGTTCAGACCTGGAGTCAGCACCCCAGGGCGTTTCTGACTCCCGTTCTTTCCTTAGGCTATTCTCCCACCCAGCGTGCGCTGCTTCTTTTCTGCTCCCCTAAGCACTGACCCCACTGCAAGGCCACCACTTTCGCTCAGACGCCTCCTCTGATGCTCCAGCCCACTGCGGCCCCTTTCGCTGATCAGATAAATGCCTTGAGGGTGTCCCATAGAAGATCTGGCTGAATAGAAATGTTCATTCTCTTTCCGTTTGTGGCTCACATCTCAGATGCCATCGTAAACTCCCAGAGGGCAGAGAACATGTTTGATTCGTTTCTGTGATTTCTAGGGACCCCTGACACAGTCGGGGTCCTGGGAGTCAAGAACAGTCTCCTTCAGACTGGGTAACTTTTTTTTAACTGAATGGATTTTATTTCAATTATAGGTGTACATAAATCATCACAAGTCAATTTGATAGATTTTGTATCCCAAACCCCCAGTGCATCCCCCCACCCCCCAGATTGTCTTATTTGAAAAACCAAGGTTTTCCAAAGTCTGTGAGTCATTGTCTGTTCTGCAAAGAAGTTCATTGTCAGACTGGGTAACTTGAAGAGCGTTCAGAAAAGGACTAGGTTCTACAAGGTTTAGAGAAACTAAACGCGGGATGGTGTTGTATTTAAGGCTAGGCTCAGCAGGGAGCCATCTCCTGGCCTCACCTGAAGGACAAGGGTTGTGGGGAGGGGTGTCCCAAACTGGAGAGAGGAATGTTGGTGAACGAAGCACCTGGAGGGCGCTGTGGCTGAGCTGGCGGGGAGAGAAGAGGGGGAATAAAGGCCCCAACTTCTTCCTCCTCCTACCCTCGCATCCCCACCGCCATCACATCTTGGCCAGACACAATATGAGGGCAGGAGAGGCTGAGGATGCTGATCCCACAACTCAGCCTCGGGGCCACGGGGCAGAGTGGGCGAGGGACAGAGTCCTCTAGAGAAGCTGGTGGCGGCTCCCCAGCCCAAAGCCCCAGTGCTCCCTCGACCCTAGCCCAGAGGCTGCCTAACTCTCTGGGGCTTTGCCTGACAACCTTCTGGAAACCGCTTGGTCCCCTGGTGCCTCCTCCCAGCCCGTGTCCACCTTCGCAGGACAGCTGCGCCGTCTGAGGTCCCCTCTCCTCCTGCTGGCTTCACTTCTGCCAGGAGGTGCATATCGGAAGCACTGGCTTTTTGATGGAAACACCCCAGGAAAGCCAATTGCATCTGTGTTGCAGCAGACCCTTCCCGCGTTCACGGTGAGCTGACAACGCCAGGACCATCTACATCCCCCGAGAGGGGAGGGCAGTGCCACAAGCCCCGGCCTTCATGACCGTAGACCCATTCTTGCTCCCAGTCCGCTTACAGGGCTTGGCGGGTTTTTTTTTTTTTTTTTTGCTTTTCTTCTTTCTTTTTCTTTCTTTGTACTGCCGCAAGTTCTGAGGCGAGGGGTTGAATTGGAGCTGCAGCTGCCAGTCTATGCCACAGCCGTGGAAACGCCAGATCCGAGCTGCCTCTGTGACCTATGCCAGAGCCTTAACCCACTGAGCAAGACCAGGGATCGAACCTGCATCCACGTGGGTACTGGTTGGGTTCTTAACCTGCTGAGCCACAGCGGGAACTCCAGAGTGCTTGGAATTTATAAAGCCACTGCTGCAGTTTGTGCAAAAGCTCTGGCTTTTAATTAGGCAGCCCTGTTTCAGTCAACAGTGCAAGCAGGATGAATCTATCAGTGGGGACCGATGTGGTGAGTGAAAAAGCCGTCAGACCCAGTGGAAATGCAGCCCCCATATGGCAGAGCTTGGAGGGGGCAGCTTTGGCAGGATGCTGCCATTTCAAGTGATCGCAGACCAAGCAGAGGCCTCCAGACGCAACCCTGAGGCTGGAATGAAGCCAGGATGTGTCTGTTTCCAAGAAGAATAGCTGCAGACCCCAGACTGTCTCTTGGCCACCTCACGCGGAGAACAATCGACAGAGGCCTACAGACCATCTTCCAACTCCTGGGCCTGGGTCCAAAAATGGGGCTGTTCTATGGTGCGGCTTTCACCAGAGTCCATGGGGAAATGAGAGAAAATAACCAAAAAGTCGGATTTTTTTTAACAGCTAAAACAATTCAATTTAAAGAGCTTCTTTACATCTCATGTCCTTACAAATGATATTTCTCCTTCTCTCTTTACCTGATATGGAGATGTCTATTCTTTAACAAGAGCTGGTAATAGTGAACAGTAAGATTTTATTTAAAAAAAAAGAAAAGAGTTCCTGTTGTGGCTCAGCAGGAAGAAATCTGACTGGCATCCATGAATTCATGAGGATGCAGGTTCGATCCCTGGCCTCGCTCAGTGTGTTAAGGATCCGGCATTGCCGTGAGCTGTGGTGTAGGTTGCAGATGAGGCCTGGATCCTGTGCTGCTGTGGTGGCGGTGTAGGCCAGCAGTTAGAGCTCTGATTTGACCCTTAGCCTGGGAACGAACCTCCATGTGCTGCAGGTGTAGCCCTAAAAAGCCAAAAAAAAGAAAGAAAAAAATAAAAATTTTTAAAAAGTAGTTATTTGTCCTTGGCAAATGATCTAACCTCTCTGGTTCCTCAATTTCTCAATTATTTACTCGCTCTAAAGCCCCACCAAGGTGAGGACCATGTCAGCTGTGTGTTCAGTTATGTATCTACAGCACAGTGTCTGGCAAGCAGTTAACACCTAGAAAATACTTTATAAGGATTTGAAAGCTGCAAGCTCCATTTCTTGGGTTGTGGGCGGTAATTATCCTTCCTAGATGAGATTCTAGTAAGGCTTTGCAAAATCAGGGCCAAAAACGTAATTGCAGACTGTCAGCTCCTGGCCACCCAGCCACCAGGGACAGTTGCAACCCCATCAGGGAATAATATTTTCCACTATCCAATCCTGGGAGGCATCAGCAGCGTAGGAAAATTCATGGAAATGCAGCAAGACCCAGGGCTGGCCCTATAAAGGATCCCAGATCAGTTCTCCACGAGGATATGGGTTCAATCCCTAGCCTTGCTCAGTGGGTTGGGG
Source organism: Catagonus wagneri (assembly GCA_004024745.2). NCBI lineage: Eukaryota > Metazoa > Chordata > Mammalia > Artiodactyla > Tayassuidae > Catagonus > Catagonus wagneri. The sequence goes on from PVHT020000179.1 coordinate 675,561, forward strand.
ATCCAGCATTTCTGTGAGCTGTGGTGTAGGTTGCAGGTGTGGCTAGGATCCTGCGGTGCTATGGCTGTGGCGTAGGCCGGCAGCTGTAGCTCTGATTTGATCCCTAGCCTGGGAACTTCCACATGCCGCGGGTGCAGCCCATAAAAGCAAAAAAAGAAAAAGAAGGAAGGAAGGAAAGGAAGGAAGGAAGGAAGGAAGGAAGGAAGGAAGGAAGGAGGAAGGAAGGAAAGAAGGAAGGAAGGAAGGAAGGAAGGGGAGAGAAGAGAGAGAGAAAAAAAGGAGGAAGGAAGGAAAGAGAGAAAGAAAAAGAAAGAAAGGAAGAAAACAAAACAAATGAAAGGGCTTGGATCAAGTCCATCCTGGCTGTCTCCCAGCCCCGAGCTGCCTTACACAGGTGTCTTTCCTATCAGGAGACACTTTCACCAGGTTGGTATTTGTGTCACACGGGGAGATTTCAAAATGCTGTATTTGGAAACACGAATGTGTAATGTCTCCCTGGAAATCTACACCTTCTCAGCGTAAGATACAAGTGCAGTCCAAGACAGACATGTTTAATTAGTGAGCAAACTTGACATTTCCAGTGTTTGGACTAGACAGAGGAAAAGCCAAGAGCAAACTGAGATCTTTTCTTTATCCCCTCCCCCCAGCTTGCTGACAGAGAATAATTTATTGGGCTTGAAGAAAAATGAATGTCTTTACAACAACAGGAGAGAAAAAGGCCGGAAGATCCGAGGGTGGGTATTAAATAATTGTCATCTCTAACGATACATCTCCCCATCTGATTCCCGTGCTCCTTGGATCCCTGCTGGACCCAGGTGGATACGTCACAGTGGCATATTTATCCCACTTGGGTGCTGGGCCCCAGAGGCACCTTTATGCCACTCTTTCCATCAGCACCCGCATCTCAGATCTGTTCTTCCAATTTTTTTTTAACTTTTTTTTGTCTTTTGTCTTTTTTTTTTTTTTAAGAGCCGCACCCACGGCATGTGGAGGTTCCCAGGCTAGGGGTCTAATCAGAGCTACGCTGCAGGCCTACGCCACAGCCACAGCAACGCCGGATCTGAGTCGCATCTGCAACCTACCCCACAGCTGACGGCAATGCTGGATCCTTACCCCACCGAGTGAGGCCAGGAATCGAACCTGCAACCTCATGGTTCCTAGTCGGATTCGTTTCCGCTGAGCCACAATGGGAACTCCGTTCCGATTTTTTGATATCTAACAGACTTGCGTTCTTACTGTCTTTCTCAAGCTCATGATTCATTGCGATAGCTTTTTAATTGGTTCTTTCTTCTCCCTTCCTCTTTCCACCCCACCCCAAGACAATCTACACATTTCTGCCAGAGCAAAAGCTTTCTAGAGACTGTTTCTATGTGTAACAGCTCCCCTTTGCCAGAATTGTCAGTAGTTCCTCCTTTACTCATCCTTTCATGTGCCAGGCACTGGGCACCAGGGGCGACCGAGGTTTCGTTTAGATGAAGCCCAAACCTTTAAGCTGGTATTCTGCCAAACCCTGATATGGCCTTCTTGGTTTATCCCTTCCAGCAGCCCCTGACCTTGCATTCTGGACACGTCCACCATCTATTATTGCCCACATGCTCCCTGCGCATAACTACCTTCAGACCGACCTTGACTGAGAAACTTCAGTGCACCGTGTTGGATGCATTTCATCCACTTCCTTTTTTTATTACCAACACATTATGTACATTAAGGCTTGGGTTCTTATCGATAATGTCTTTGTTTACACAGGTTTCCCCGTCCGCGATGCTCTTATCTCCTCAAGCTCCCTCATTCTTTAATGGCCAAGTTAAATGTCACGCCCGATACTCCTGGCTGGTGTTAATATCACCCATCTTTACATTATTATAGAACCCCAGCCCCCTCAGAATTCCCTTATATTACCTGAAACACTTGGCCCTGCACAGCAGATATTTCTAATGGCAAAACGTCTCAGAAATTGATCACTGAGGGAATCCAATCAGGAAAAATATATATATACTCTGATATGTCAGAGGGGACTTAACTGGCTGTACAAGGGATAGAAGAGAAACTAGGCAAACGGTGGGCATGCTAGTCAAAGATCAGCAATAGCAAGAAGCTGCTACCACCACGAAGCTGGGAGGACAGTGGGAGGAGGTGGGGTTACTGGACTCTGGGTCTTGGGGGACTCAGCAGAAACTGGAATTGTGGTGGCCGACCAGCGAGAGCCAGAGGCTCGGAGGAGATGCAACCCTTGGTAAGAATATTCCTAGAGGCAGTGGAGGGGAAGTAGCTTGGCTTTTCTGTTTCTGCGGTCATCTGTTTCCCCACCAGTGCTGCCTCTGCTGGCACAGGAACCTGGGTCACCTAGCCCATGACCTAGGGCAGAGCAGGGCAAGGGTGGAACAGGACAGCCGTCATCCAATACCACTTCCCTCTAAAACTAGTGCACTTTGTTCAAGGAACGGCATGATTCAGTAACTCATTTCCAATATGAAACTCTGCCTAACACTTTTTTTTTTTTTTGCATTATAGCTGGTTTACAGGTTTCTGTCAAATTTTCCAACTGCACCACGTGGTGACCCGGTTACATGTACATATATGGATTTGTCACATGTGATTAGACACAGTTCCCTGTACTATACAGCTGGATCTCCTTGCTTTTCCATTACCGAAGCACTAGTTAACCCCATTCCTTCCCACCCCGCCTCCCCCACCCCCTTGGCAACCACAACACTCTTTAGAAAACACAAACACCTAGGTATAGCTTGTTTCTCTCATTCAGTCTCTGTGGCTGGCAGTTCTCTTAAACCCGGTCTCCTTGAGTCGCCTGGAGAGAAACCACTCTGGCCTTTCCCAGGGACAAGGCTCACGACGCCTTTGTCGCCATGTTCAGCTCTTGGTTTGCTGGAGTGGCTTTGCTCTGAGGAGGTGCAAGTTGGTCATTCTCTGCTAATGCTCCTTGACCGGAGGCTTCTTTGTCTCCCGGTGCCTCCCCTGGCCCTAAGGTCTCAAGGGGCGGGGGAGAGGTTCTCCACTAGGGGGCAGCAGAGAGTAAAATGAAGTCTCTAGGGTCTCTGTTTCGTGTTCAAATCCACCTTCAGATCCTTTCTGGTTATTAACCTTGAGCTCGGACTTGAGCTTTCTAAAGTCACAGCTTCCCCAGCTGAAGCATGTAGACCGTAGTAGCACCTGCTTGCAGGGTTATCATGAAAATTAACCGGAGTGTGTTCATGACCAACACTCGGCAGAGTGTGAGGACTTGTGATGTATTTAACACGTGTGAACTCTTACTTTTTTCTCGTAGCTACACATCACCAAAGAGCATGGGTTGTGTGCGTGTGGCAGTCAGCTCTGGGTCCTCAACTTTTTTTTTTAATCAAGTAATCAGTCTTCTGGTAGTCACATTTTATGTCACTAAATCCAACTATATTCCCAACTAAATTCTCCTAGTCTTGGGATGTTGCAGCTGGTAGAGTCTTAAAGATCACCTAGTTTAGCATTCATTCTCACTACGTGGAGAGGGACTAAAGCTCAGAGTGAGTAAATTATTCCTTGTGAAATGTGGGTGTCCCAAGAGAAGCAAGGAGAAGACATATAGGCATTCATAAATCTACCACTCAGAGATAAGCTAGTTATCATTTTTATATATAACTATTTAGTCTTTTCTTTGTCAATGTATTTAAAATAAAAATGGAATTACACTGAACTCACCATTAAAAAAAAAGTAATCCTTTTTTTCCTAAGTAACACCATCTTCAACATCTTCCCACATCATTATATATCATTTTGTCTTGTTTTGTTCTGTTTTATGTCTTTTTAGGGCCGCACCTGCGGCATACGGAGGTTCCCAGGTGAAGGACTGAATCTAAGCTGTATCCTCTGGCCTGCGTCACAGCCACAGCAACACCAGATCTTAGCCGTGTCTGTGCCCTACACCACAGCAATGCTGGATCCTTAACCCTCTGAGCAAGGCCAGGGATCAAACCTGCATCCTCATGGATACTAGTCAGATTCGTTTCCACTAAGCCACAGTGGGAACTCCAGTATATATTATTATTAATGGCTGTGTTGGCAAAAAAAAATATGCTATGGTTTACTTGATTTAACAAATTTCCCTTTTAAAGATCTTCTGCGGATATTCAAGATGTTTTCAGTTTTTTGACAGCTACAAACAATGCCTCCCGAATGTTCCTAAAAGAGGCCAAACTCCTCCTTTCCCCTGAGCGTTTTGCATACTTTGGGCTACAGAGGGACACGGACTTTTCAAAGAAACACTCTGGTTTCTTCACAAGCTGCCTGCACAGAGCAAAGAGTTTCTCATCCGCTGTTATTTTATTCCATTCCTGCAGTGAGACCAGGTAGTCAGTCCTTGCAGGCCTGCTATGAGCAAATCTGAAGAGCAGGTTTAGGCCCTCTTGGTTTTCTTGGCCTTTGACTGGATGGAATCTATCCAGGTGTTTCCTTCAGGCTGTGGGCCAGTGTGTCTTTTCTGTAGCACCACAGATACCCTATTATAAATGATGCATGACTCTTCACAATAACCAAGACACAGAAGCAACCTAAAAGTCCACTGACAGATGAATGCACTAAGAAGATGTGGTACATATATACAATTGGAATATTACTCAGTCATAAAAAGAAAGGAAATAATGCCACATGCAGCAAACGGATGCACCAAGAGAGTCTCCAAGCGAAGTAAGTCAGAAAGAGAAAGACAAATACCATATGATATCACTTATATGGGGAACCTAAACTATGGAACAAATGAACCTATCTGCAAAACAAAAACAGACTCGCAGACATAGAGAACAGACTTGTGGTTGCCGGGGGGAGGCGGAGGGAGCAGGATGGACCAGGAGTTTGGGGTTGGTAGGTGCAAACTCTTACATTTATAATGGATAAGCAATGAGGTCCTACTGTAGAGCACAGGGAACTCTATCCAGTTTCTTGGGATATAATACGATGGAAGATGGTATGAGAGAAAGAACTTATATATTCTTATATATTCTTATATATACATTCTTTTGTATATATAAGTATATTATATATATATATATATATATATATATATATATATATATATATATCACCATGCTGGATAGCAGAAATTGACACAACACTGTAAATCAACTATTTTAATGAAAAATATTTAAGAATAAATATAAAAATGATGCATGACGTCCCAAGCCTAGCTCCAACTTGCATAACAGCATCTTCTGCTTTTTCAGGACCTGCTTTGTGTTATAACTTAAGCTTCTGAAAAGACTTCTCATGCTGATCTCTCGCACTGAGAGCACCCCTTTGGGAAAGCAAACGAGACTGTGAGATGAGACAGAATTTAGACGCCAGTGGCTAATGCTCTTTAGACACGGCCAGTGAGGTGGCAGCCTCTGATCTAGGACTTTTTGTGCAACCACCACAGAGCAGTTTCCTGGAAATAATTACGGACCACCGGAAGGTTCTCTCACCCCAAAACGTACTCTCCAAAAACCTGTGGCAGCACCTGCAACTCCACCCCAGTAAGATGTGGCATTAAGACCTTTGTCAGTTTCTCTGATGAAATCCACAAATCCCAAAGAAAAGTGACATACTAACTCATGAATAGCCAATACCAGCCCACACTAATTTTTTTTTTCTTTTGTGGAATGCAGTCTGTATTAGTTTGCTAAGGCCACCAAAGCAAAATACCACTGACTAGTTGGCTTAACAGCAGAAACATATTTTCTCAGGGTTCCAGAGGCTAGAGGTCTAAGATCAGGGTGTTGGCAGAGTTGGTCTCTTCTAAAGACCATGAAGGAAGGACCGGGGTGACTCTCTGCTTGGCTTGTAGGTGACCATCTTCTCCCTACATCTTCACACCGGCTCGTTTCTGGAAGTGTCTGTATCCAAATTCCTTCTATTTTTTTTGTCTTTTTGCCTTATCTTGGGCCGCACCCGCGGCATATGGAGGTTCCCAGGCTAGGGGTCTAACAGGAGCTGTAGCTGCCAGCCTTCACCACAGCCACAGCAACGCGGGATCCGAGCCGCGTCTGCAAACTACACCACAGCTCATGGCAACGCTGGATCCTTAACCCACTGAGCGAGGCCAGGGATCGAACCCGCAACCTCATGGTTTCTAGTTGGATTCGTTAACCACTGAGTCAGTAAGGGAACTCCCCAAATTCCCTCTTCTTATCAGGACACCAGTCATCGTGGATTAGGGCCAATGTTAATGACCTTGTTTCCATGTAATTATCTCTTTAAAGACCCTGTCCCCCCATACAGCCACGTTCTGAGGTACTGCGGATTCAGACTTCAACGTGTGACTTCTGAAAAGACACAATTCAGCCCATGACAGAGCCTCACCATGTGAATGAACGTAGAATGATCTCAAAAAAAAACCTGTTGAGTGGATAAAGCCAGTTGTAGAATGATACATTCTGTAAGTTATCATTTATGAAAAAAAAAATTGTAAGCACATGTATTAATACCATGCTTTTGTTTACGAATTCGTAAATAACAGAGACGTGGCAGGAAGAATAAACACAAACTTCGCAGTAGTTGTTTGGAGGACAGAGAGACAGATGGACTCGCAAAGATTTCAAAAAAGTAAACTCAACTGTGTCTATAATACATTTTAAAAACTGGAGCCTACAGAACCCAATATCAATATTCGTTCATTCTGGGAGTTCCCATCGTGGCTCAGTGGTTAATGAATCTGACTAGGAACCATGAGGTTGCGGGTTCGATCCCTGGCCTCGCTCAGTGAGTTAAGGATCCGGCATTGCCATGAGCTGTGGTGTAGGTTGCAGACGCGGCTCGGATCCCGTGTTGCTGTGGCTGTGGCGAAGGCCGGCGGCTACAGCTCCTGTTAGACCCCTAGCCTGGGACCTCCATATGCCACGGTGCAGCTCTAGATAAGGCAAAAAAAAAAAAAAAAATATATATATATATATATGTGTGTGTGTGTGTGTGTGTGTGTGTGTATATACATACATTCATTCTGGGGGTGATGGTCCATATATTAAGCAGGATATTCTGTATTCTTCTGTACGTCTGACATTTTTCTGTTTTAAAAGTGGTCAGAAGACTTGTGATGATCTATGTACAGCTATAATTGAAATAAAATCCATTAAGAAAATAATAATAATAATAAAATAAAATAAAATAAAAGTGGTCAGAAGAGGCCACCGAGGAAAGTCTTATTCTACTTTGCTTCTCTGATGCCCTGAGAGGTGACAGGTTTCTCTCTGAGGGTTGGTGGAAAGGTCACACTCACGTGACCCTCAAGTGTGTGAATTACTTCGTGAAAAAAAGGCTCTTATCGCTGAGGACCCAGTCCCTCAAAACATGACCCCGAGCCCTCAAAAATAAAACTCTAGAAATCGGCAGGCTGGAGCCTGCCCCCTACACAGCCTCCACACATGAAGATGGGTAAAGGGCTCTTCACAGCCTTTTCACGCTCCCGATATCGCTGCCCCCTCCTTCCATCTCCAGCCCTCCCAGGCTCCCAGCATCTTCCTCTCCTCCTTGGACGCCAAGGGCCCAGTGAAGTGTTTACCAGCCTCAGGCGGAAAGGAGGTCCCCTGGCCCTGCAGATCTCAGAAGGGAGCCGTGGAACAGTCTGTGTCCGGGTTTCTGTTCTGTGCCAAGCACAGGGACCTGGCAGTGCAGAGAATCTTCCAGAAAAAGGAGAAGTCCTCAGGAGGCATGCCAGCCACCTACAGCACATCTGAATCTCTCTTTAATGTTGTAAACTGTCTCCTTGGCTTTGTGGTATCCACAACATAATTTGAATCACACACACACACACACACACACACACACACACAAGCGGTGGGCCAGCCAGGGCAGGCAGAAATGACCCAACTTCCGGTCGTGAGACCCTGACATGACCACGAGCATGCCTTCTAGGCATCCAACCTGCCTCTTGCAGGAGCTTTCCTCAAGCTTCCTGGAACACACAGATCATGGTTCTAGTGTCTTCAACGTGCTCATTGTCTGACCACTCCTTTGGCACCCACTGCCTGTTGTCTGCCTTGCTTTTTCTTTCATGTCTGATCCCCTTCCTTAGACAAATTATGAGCTCAGCCATTCAAATGTCATACTCAGAGATGCCCATGCTCTAAATCGTGCTCGTAGTGTAGTGTTCTCTGTATTTTGTGGCTCAGTAAATCTTCCTATGAACCCCATCCGGCTGATGGGTCACGAGGAATCTAAACTTCCCAGGGGGTGTATCAGTACCGAAAGATAACTAACATTCTTGGGTAAACATTTAGGAAATTCAAAATTTTATGAGGGCTGTCTTCCGTCCACCTTCTCTGGTTTTTATATTTCTAGGTGATGCTGAGTTCAAGCGGGATTTTTGAGGTCATAGCCTGGTGATGACGAGTCAGGAGCTTCAGAACCAAGGGCTGATTTGGGGGGACTCTTGGGGACAGATTCCGGCCTGCTTGGTTTAGAGGTGGCCACATTTTGATACCCACCTCTGTAGCCAGAGTGTTAAAATATATATTTTCTTCTTCTTCTTCCTTTCTTTTTTGGTCTTTTGAGGGCCACACCCGTGGCATGTGGAGGTTCCCAGGCTAGGGGTCTAATTGGAGCTGTAGCCACCAGCCTTCACCACAGTCACAGCAACGCGGGATCTGAGCCGCGTCTGCAACCTACACCACAGCTTACGGCAACGCCGGATCCTTAACCCACTGAGCGAGGCCAGGGATCGAACCTGCAACCTCATGGTTCCTAGTGAGATTCGTTTCTGCTGCACCATGACTGGAACTCCAAAATGTATATTTTCTGAAAGAACCAAGCCTTCCTCTATCGCAGCCGCACAGCCTCACCCAGTCCTTAAGGGGCCCTGCAGAGCAAACCTATTATCAGCATCATCCCCTTAGAAAGACTCTGAGACCTGTGTACTTCTTCTGCGACCAGCTAGAGGCAAAATGCCTGGGAAATGCTAATGACGGCCCTCTTGCTACTTACATCAGTTGCCTTTGCTACTCCAAGCTAGAAACTGTGTGGAACCGTGTTGTTCTAGCTCCATGTTGAACAAATTTTTTCTTAGGGGCTTGTAATATTCTCCAAACTGAATTCCAAGAACTAAAAAGCAAGTTCTGCTGAACTGGAAGTTATTTAAACCTATGGGAGTATTTGTCTGGGTCTCTACAAACTCTCCCCACTTCAGACCGGTCCCTCACTTCCTCTGTCCCAGAAGGTCTCTTTCCTTCTTTCCTTGCAGACGCTTCCTTTATCTCAGCTTCTGAATTTTCTCTAACAGGATCAGGAATAAAGCCTAGAGTCTAAGGCAGCTAAACGTAGCAATTGATTTATAAGCGGAGTAGCTCTTGAAATTTAGCATATATGCTCCCCCTTGAAAAATCTAAGATCTTGGAGTTCCCATCGTGGCGCAGCAGAAACAAATCTGACTAGGAACCATGAGGTTGCGGGTTCAATCCCTAGCATCGCTCAGTAGGTTAAGGATCTGGCGTTGCCGTGAGCTGTGGTGTAGGTCGCAGATGTGGCTTGGATCTGGCATTGCTGTGGCTGTGATGTAGAATGGCAGCAACAGCTCCGATTTGACCCCTAGCCTGGGAACCTCCATATGCCACCGGTGCGACCCTACAAAGACAAAAAAAAAAAAAAGAAAACAGAAAAATCTATGATCTTAAAAAAAATTGTCTTTGGGACTCAAAACTGGCCAGGAAAACAAGATGTACAGGAAATGAATACACATCAGAAACTATTATCACTATAATGCAGCCGTAAATGTCTTAGAGAACAGGGGCTCAGCACAAATCTAAGTGAAGAGCCAGTAGGTCACATCAATGTTTGTTAAATTGAGAAAAAAAATATAAAGGACATTCCACCTCACCTTACCCTCTTCCTGCCCTCTGCCACACCAGTCTCACCAGAGTTATATCAGATGGCTGAAGCACCCGTGCTGAATTCTAGATTATCATTCCCTCGAGTCTAAATAAATTCTCCCAGTTTTTTCCCTCTACTCCCCACCCCCTCCCTTACTCACTTAATAGCAAAAGCACTGGGCAAGTGCTTTGAAATGTCACACCTGAAGTTAGCTCAGCTTGAAAAGTTTAAAAATAGTCAACTTGAGGAACAAAAGTGTTTACCAGAAACAAACACTGTTAACAGCTCCTCCTAGAGACACTTCAAATTCCCACAAGGTGACAGAGTTGACGTGTGAATATGGACCCTTCTGCTTCCTTCTCGGGCTCTCTGCCGGTCTTCAACATCCAAACACCTTTCTTCCTGGCCAAGCCAGCTATGCCTCAGCAAAAGATAAGTCCCCTGCCCACGCCTGAATCCTCGAATCTTTGTCGAAGTCCAATTACTTCCATCTTTTCCAATATCGGTGATGTACAGACTACAGGTTGTGTCCTAGCACTTATCATGCTGTATTAGAATCATCAGCTGTATTTTTTATAGACATGCAGTGTAGCAATTACAAGCAATGGCTTTGGAACAAGACTGCTTGAGCTCAGATTCCTGGCTCTGCTACTTGTTAGGTGTGGGACGTGAGGCAAGAAATTAACCTCTTCTATTTCCTGACTGTCTCATCTGCAAAACTGGAATAATAATCATACGGATCTCAGAGGGTTGTGATAAGCAGTAAATGACTTAATGTATATAAAGCTTGGAATAGAGCTTGACAGGCAAGTATACTTTATACAAGTGTTTGCTATCACTGATATTTATCTGGATCCCTGTCTTCAACAGCTCTCTGAAGGCAGGTGCGCAAATGAGTTGATGATCTTAGCACTGTGGACAGGATCTAACAGGCTAAAGGACTTAGCCATAATTTTAAAAACACTTTCAAAACTAAATATATAATATATGTATAACTAAGTCACTTTGACATATAGCAGAAATTGGCACAATATAGTAAATCAACTACACTTTATAAATTTTTATTTTTTTCATTGCTTAATGAATTTTATTACAATTATAGGTGTTAAAATTTTTTTATTGCTTAATGATTTTTATTACAATTATAGGTATACAAATATAAAATTTCTAAATCAAAAAAAATTCCAAACAAAAACAAGTACACAAATGGTCAGAGCAACGTAATTTATAATAGCCAAAGACAAGAAACTATCCGCATGTCCATCAACTGATGAATGGATAAATAAATGTGATTGCCATACAATAGAATGTTATTTGGAAAAAATATACATATCACATAAATACTTTCTGGTGAACAACTGAAGGAACGAGCAGAGTTTGACCTTTCCAGAGTCATCTCTGAATCCAGCACTCTTACCATCTGTCCTCAAGTGTACTTATTCTCTGTCACCTTTCTTCTGATTGTTCTCAGGACCGGTGCACATCCTGGTCATCGTTTCGGGTTTTTTTTGTGGGTTTTGGGATTTTTTTTTGTCTTTTTGCCTTATCTAGGGCCGCACCCGCGGCATATGGAGGTTCCCAGGCTAGGGGTCTAACAGGAGCTGTAGCTGCCGGCCTTCGCCACAGCCACAGCCACGCGGGATCCGAGCCGCGTTTGCAAACTACACCACAGCTCACGGCAACGCCGGATCCTTGACCCACTGAGCGAGGCCAGGGATCGAACCTGCAACCTCATGGCTCTTAGTCGGATTCGTTAACCACTGAGCCACAACGGGAACTCCCTGGTCATCGTTTTGGGTTTATCTGGAATGGTGATGCGAGATGGGGCACACACAGCAGGGGCATTTTCACGTCTAGAAATGCTGATACTTGGATACGCTCAAAAGTCTCCTTCTCTAAAAGTCTCCCTAGGCCGTCCCATCTAAAGTACAACATTTCTTAGTTCTCTTCCCAGCTTTACTCTTTCTCCTTAGCATGTATTGCTACTTAACTTCCTTTCTATTTTACTTACGTAACTTGCTTACTGTGTGTCTCCCCCACTGGAACGTTAACTCCGTGAGGAAAGGCTTATTTGGCTCTTTTATTTATCCCTGTATCCTCAGATTCTAAAACAGTGCCCAATACATAACAAGGTCTTGGTAAATATCTGAGTGAATACATACATACATATTTTTAGTAACGTAGTTCACACAAACCTCCAGGACTGGAGATTTGCTTTTGTTTTAATGCGTAGATCTGGTTCACCCGCCCTTCTCTAAATCATAGCATGCAGCCTGCAAGTGAATCAAGACTGCCAACCTCTTCTCACCAGGATCACAGAGAGATGATCTCAGCGAGGTCTAAAAGCAGGAGGAAAACATTCACTTGACATTTAACAGTCCATTGAAATAGCGACCTGATGCGGAGAACCAGTACGTTTTCAGCAACTGCCTGCTTCCCCTCCAGTACGTGTCTTACTCGGTTCTGCATTCAGACATGACTCTTCAACAGAACCTGGGAGACTCTGAAGGAAAGATGAGCTGTCTAGAGCCCAGTACCGCCCCCACGCCTCTGTCAAGACATTTGAGGAGAGATACTGGCTGGCGAACACTAACTCGTATTTGTTAAGCCCCTGCCATGTTCCGAAGTCTCCACTAGAGGTTTTACAAAAATGATTCTGCTTCGCTGTTAAATACCCACGGCATGTTAAGTGATCCCAAGTACCATTTTGTAAGTAAGAAAACGATGACTCAGGCATGTTAAGTTACTTGCCAGGTCCCCAAGGCAGGTCAGTTACCAAGCTAGGACTTTAATTCAAGCCCAAGGCTGCCCCACTAGAGCACATTTTCCTCCTCTGAGCTTGATGTACAGAGAGGCTGTCATTTCTCAGGGGGCCAAGGATCGGATTTATCACCTCTACTCATGGTCAGGAGGGGGCAACTCCACCCAGCCGAAAGGGAAGCAGGAAGTGAGTTCGTACCATGTTCCAGAAAGGGGGAAAGGGGCCGGAGCACCTGGCAAACTGTATTGATGTCCAAACAGCTCAGTGTCCAAAGCACGTACACCTCAGCAAAATCTGGGGTGAAGGGACAGTGCCTTTCATGGCTGAGACAGAGCTCCCCACTGACCTGGCAAGATGGGAGCTCCAAGTTCAAAGCAAATAAAGGGTAGATGTTGTTCCCGCACTCAGGCATCTCTGGACTGAATCTTCCACCTGCTAAATTGGTTTGAATTGTAGCAAACACACTGGGATTTTGTAACAGGGATTTAGGTTCAGCCAACACTTCCATGGATGGTTAAGTATAATCAAGCAGAGCCTAAACTACAAGCTAACAAGAATCCGTGCTTCACATCAGAAGAGTGAGCCTTGATTCCCTCCACCGGTCCTCCCAGACAGCCTCATTCATTAGAAACACCACTGTCCAAAAATGGAGAGTAAAGGCACTTGTGTGGTTAAGGCATTTCCTGAGGCTGATTAAACCTTCCTTTTCACTGTTGAGGTCAAGAGAGTCCTTGGCTGCAGCTCTGGAAGCAATAACTGGCTGCCTGCACTGAGTGACAGCAATTTGGCCTGGGGTGGGGGTGGGGTTGGGGGGGCCGGACCACGTGAGGATGAGGTCACGATGCATCCTGTCTCTTATGTAACAGTTCAGCAAACAGTCATTGAAAACCTGCTTTGTATATTAATACTAGACCCACGCTTCAGGAAGTGTTGTACAGGCAGATGTAGAAATTGAAAACGGAGACCAAGAGAAGTAAGCCTGGGGGGTCAGTAATGTCCCCCAGGACCCTGTAGGGGAGCAACTGACTGCCTGGGGAGCCCAGGAAGCTGGAAACCGAAGCGTCCAGCCAGCAGATTCTGATAGATGGCTGGTGGCCCGAAGGGCCCAGAGGCTACTCCCTTCTCGCATCCAAAGGGCCAGGGGGGGTGGCGGCGGGGTGGAGCAGTCCCCTCATTCTCTCTGACATTTGGAGAGTGAGTTCAATTCCACACGATTAGCCTGTGGCAACCAGGCAGCGAGATGAGACTCTGCCGCCTCCCCCAGCCCATCAAGCCTGCCCCGGCTACACGGTGAAAATTACAGGCTTATATTACAGGGTGTGTGGCGGGGAAGTAGCTGGAGGTTGCCGATACAATCAGAGTTCAGGGAGCTTTATTGAGAACTGTGAAATGAAACTGTGTTACCCCCGTGCCCAAAATTGAACGAGAAAACTTTCCCCCAAAAGCAAACAAAAATTAACAATAACTGAATCTGAGTTCTTTTTTTTTCTTCTTTGCAAAATTATTGTAGCCAGGAATCTAGTATCTTTTTTCCATTTAGGAGAAAGTTTTCCCCAGAATAAGGCGGCAGGCACTCTAAGGCCCAAAGGGAGGGAGAAGATCATTGCCACAGCGGGCCTCTAGGGCAGCAGCTTCAAGAGATGTTTCTGGGAGCACCGGGGCATCAGAGTGACACCTCAGAGGATGCTAGGGGACCATGCGGAGCCCCAGGGGTCAGGATTCAGAACCCCCATTCAGCTCTAACTTCAGCATCTCTACTTTTTGTCATTTAAAGTATTCGAGATCTGAATATGATTTTGCTAGCAAAAAAAAAAAAATGTGTTGTTTTTCTGCTTTTATGTTTTTAATTAATTTCTTTTGTCTTTTTAGGGACGCCTGCGAGACATATGAAAGTTCCCAGGCTAGGGGTCAAATCGGAGCTACAGATGCCAGTCTACACCACAGCCACGGCAACATGGGATCCGAGCCACATCTGTGATCTACACCACAGCTCACGGCAACGCCGGATCCTTAACCCACTGTGTGAGGGCTGGGATCAAACCTGCAACATCATGGATACTAGTCGGGTTTGTTACTGCTGAGCCACGATGGGAAATCCTGTTTTTCTGCTTTTTAATCCTTAAAATTTATTTATTTATTTTTGTCTTTTTAGGGCCACACGCACAGCATATGGAAGTTCCCAGGCTAGGGGTCGAATCGGAGCTGTAGCCGCCGGCCTGCGCCAGAGCCACAGCAACACGGGATCTGAGCTGCATCTACAACCTACACCAGAGCTCATGGTAACATCGGATCCTTAACCCACTGAGCAAGGCCAGGGATCGAACCTGTGTCCTCATGGATGCTAGTCAGATTCGTTTCCACTGAACCACGATGGGAACTCCTGTTTCTCTGCTTTTTAAGGCAAAGCTGTGGTGGATAAAACTGAAAAAAATAATTGTCTTGGGCTTGGGTAGGTAACAGAAATTATCTGGGGAGGGGCATAAGGGGACTTTCTGGAGGGATGAAATGCCCCATATCTTGAGAGGGGTTTGTCAAATGTCATCCAGCAACGCATGTAAGATGTGTGCATTTCGCTCTGTAAATTTTATCTCAAAAGAAAAAAAAAACTATTGACAAATACTGAACACTAGTTGAGAACATGTATGCTGCATAATTTAGGGGAGAATATGCTAATGATTGGAATTTACATTAAAATGCCCCCGAAACAAACACGGGTTGGCTGGATGGAGAAAGAAGTGGGTAGTCAGACCTGTAATGAAACAGGTACAGTGAAATGTCAGTGATAGAGTCCAGGTCGCGACTGTTACTGAGGTTCACTTAACATGCTTCGGATTTTTTTGTATGTTTGAAAATGTTCATGGTAGAATACTGAGGGAAAAAAATGTTACTTTTATTGGATCAACATTTTACACACTTGATTGATTGCAATCCTCTGCAATATGCATTCTCAAAGTAAAATTTCTAGGGCCTTTTCTTAGAGATTTGGCTTCAGTAGAGCTGGAGTGGGGCCTAGGCTCTGCATTTTTCATCAGCCCTCCCAGCAGAAGCTGGTGACGGGGCAGGTCTGAGAAACACTGGTTTAAATTAACTCTGGCCCAAGAAATGGATGTTGGATGCAAGAAAGACGTATGGCCAGTGGAAGGATGAGAGGGGCCAGCCCCTGCATATCAAACCAGACCAGAAAACTCAATGTTTATGAGGTTATTATGAAGTGGGGTAAGTTTTGAGAAACATCAATGCTGTAAACATCTAGGCAAAGGGAAAAGAATATTTCAGCCAAACTCTTGCTGGTCCTGTTCCTAACCCTCACCCCCCAATTGTTTAAGCTATAGGTCGGGAGGATAAAATGGCCAGTTGGTCAACCACTCTCTTTCTGGGGAGTGGATGCTGTTTTTTGCCGGGGGTGAGGGACGTCTCTGGTTTTTCTCCTGGGTTCTCCCAAGGCCTTAAGGGGCAGAAGCCTCAGATTTACCAAGACAAATCTCCTGTACTGATGAGGAAGACAATTATGCCTTCATGACGCATAGAACATGGATTACCACTAATACTATGTGGCTACTCTTACTTCAAAGGATTTTTTGTTTGTTTGTTTGTTTTTGTTTTTTAGGGCTGCACCCGCGGCCTACAGAGGTACCCAGGCTGCGTGTCAAATCAGAACTACAGCCGCCGACCACAGCCATGCATCATCCGAGTCACGTCTGCGACCTTACACCACAGCTCATGGCAACACTGGATCCTTAACCCACTGAGCGAGGCCAGGGATTGAACCTGCAGCCTCACGGTTACCAGTTGGATTTGATTCCTCTGCGCCCCCAACGGGAACTCCTGCATAGGATATTGCCCTGTGGGTGGGCTGGGGACAGGAGGCACAAAGGAGTGTGACTCAGGCACCTGGCCTCAGAGATGCTCCGGTCCAGCTCGGGCAGACAGACTAGTTCAGAGGAGCCAGCAAGTGAGCAGGGACCCAAGGTGAGTGTTGGATGGGTCCTGATGAGAGCAGAGCCGTTGTGCGCTGGCTCCCCCACGGAAGCATCCCAGAAGCCTTGAGACTCCAAGTGTGCTCAGAGCGCGCTTGCTTTACAGGAGAGCGAGGAAGAAGAGCAGAAAGCCAGCTGCAAGGGGTGGATGGTGGAGGCGGTGTGCCGCTTGTTGCTATTATCAAGCCCGAGCACACAGAAAACAGAAGAATAGGTGAGCAGTGTATGTTCATATTGAATGAAGCATAAAAAAATATACAAGGAAAAAACATACAGACCGGCTTCTCTCTTGAAAGGGAGGCAAGAAGGGAAGAAATGGAAAGAGTGGACCTTTAGCTCTCTGTACTAGTTTATTTCCCAAGGGAAGGGGAGAGAAAGAGTAAAAAGCCCTAGAGATGGAGTGATGCTGATCTTTGTTTTATAGTTGACACATTTGACAGGGGAAGTTCAAGCCCCGATCTTGATGAAACCTGCCCAAACGTTGCAGGGAGATACAGCAAGATAATTCTATGTTCCCCACAACCAACCTGATGATGTCATGAACGGCCTTCCAGGGTCCAGCCCCCCAAATGCACACAACTCTTTTCCATCATGAGTGTGCGAGGGGTGCCTCTCTTTGCGTGAGTTCTAAGCTATAAGAAAGGTCTAAACTTGGCTCCACCTTTCCAAGTTGGCTTCTTTCACCAGACGATGGGCTCTAGAGACTTAGATTAGAATCAAGTCAGTGCAAATTACTCTTTTTTTTTTTTGTCTTTTTGCCTTTTTTTATCTAGGGCCGCACCCGCGACATATAGAGGTTCCCAGGCTAGGGGTCTAATTGGAGCTGTAGCCGCCGGCCTTCGCCACAGCAATGCAGGATCCGAGCCGCGTCTGCAACCTACACCACAGCTCACGGCAACGCCGGATCCTTAACCCACTGAGCAAGGCCAGGGATTGAAGCCACAACCTCATGGTTCTTAGTCAGATTCGTTAACCGCTGAGCCACGAAGGGAACTCCAGTGCAA